>LR812539.1:22741170-22893670 GCA_903798195.1 Danio kyathit | reverse complement strand
AATAATTAATTAATTCCTTACATTTATATTGCGCTTTTCTAGATACTCATATCGCTTTACACATTGGGGGAATCTCCTCATCCACCACAAGTGTGCAGCATCCACTTGCATGACGCGATGGCAGCCATATTGCGCCAGACCGCACACCACACACCAGCTGATTGGTGGAGAGGAGACAGAGTGATGAAGCCAATTATGATATGGGGATGGTTAGGAAGCCATGATCGACAGAGGCCAGTGGGCAAATTTGGCCAGGATGCCAAGGTCAAACACCAACTCTTTTTTTGAAGGACATCCTGGGATTTTTAATGACCACAGAGAGACAGGACCTCAGTTTAACGTCTCATCCAAAGTACGGCACTCACTGAGCAGCATAGTGCCCTTCACTATACTGGAGCGTTAGGACCCACAGAGACCGCAGATTGAGCGCCCCCCGCTAGCCTCACTAACACCATTTCCGGCAGCTACCTAGTTTTCCCATGTGGTCTCCTATCCAGGTACTGACCAGGCGCAGCCCTGCTTAGCTTCAGTGGACGACCATGTAAGAGTTGCAGAGAGCTAGCTGCCAGCAATAACAGGATATGGAAACACATTTACCACATAAACCCTGACGTAGCAAACATAACACCCATGTAAACAATCAGCTGACTCCATGGTGCTTGCCTCGTTTATTGTTGATTGCTAGGTTACCAATACTATAGTCAGCTGCTCTAAAAATAAGATGAAAACACCCCTAATTCACATTTGGAATTTCTTTCCTTTTTTTGCAAACTTTAAAAACATTTGCTTCACGTTTAGATGGAAACCCAGCTACCCTTATCACTCTTTAATTTCATATTTAATTTAATTTATTCTAAATTTAAAGGGCACCTAGGTTACC
Source organism: Danio kyathit (assembly GCA_903798195.1). NCBI lineage: Eukaryota > Metazoa > Chordata > Actinopteri > Cypriniformes > Danionidae > Danio > Danio kyathit. The sequence goes on along the minus strand of LR812539.1, from coordinate 22,892,790 downwards.
ACTTTTTCCAGATTTAATATGTCTTTTGTGTCTCCAGAATGTGTCTGTAAAGTTTCATCTCAAAACACCCATCAGATTTTTTATTATACCTTTCATAATTTTCTATTTTGTAGCATTTAGCATCAGCTAACGGTTTTTGTGTACTGCGCCTTTAAGGCTAGTCCTTCACGCCCACCGTTTCCACGTGCCCGGCAGCGGCTCTCTCGGCTGCGTCAGACAACAGACAAACAAGAAGGAATAAGATCTCACGTAACGTTTGTGAGGAAAGACTCCAGTAAAAACTTTACCAATGAGTATTTGATGCATGTTGTGGAGTTGCAAGGATGAGTCACACACAATGCCTTACAAAGTTCACGCACACGCACACGCGCACACACACACACACACACACACACACACACAACAGCGCGTGTTTAGCTTTGCACTGTTTTTGCACGCAAAAACTTTGCCTTACAAAGTTCACGCACACGCACACGCACACGCGCACACACACACACACACACACACACACACACACACACACACACACACACACACACACACACACACACACACACACACACGACAGCGCGCGTTTAGCTTTGCACTGTTTTTGCACGCAAATGTGACAGGATACAGGTTAATCTCCACTGCTGTATGGATATCTGTTATGTCAATGTACAAAATAAACCTGATTTAACGTCCACAAACTGGGATTGAAGCGTCTTTTATAATTGTTCTGACACGCGGCTGTGGTGATGAAGTAAATCTGAAGTAAATCGCTGTAATTCATTACAAACATGCACTGATTTAAAACATTTTAAACTTGTAAACACTCCTACCTCAAGTTGTGATCAGTCTCAAAACCGCTCCAATTGGTCCACCATTTATATGTTGTAAATTGAAAAAAAGGACTGGGTGTGTTTATATAGCCCCAATATGACGGGTCTATACACTATACCTACACATATGCCTGTCCAAACAGCTTGAAAAGTATATTTTTCACCATAGGTGCCCTTTAATATACTCGCCAATACAGATTTGAAACAACAATCAGTGCTTGGCAAATGTTGAGTTAAGACCCATTCGCTCAAAAAAATGATCCATAACCATATCCAACATTAATAGCAACAAATTCTTTTTGCAATACAATACAATCCAATAAGTACACAGTACCTAACAATTATTAGTTTTATTACATTTGTGGAACGTAAAGCAATCAGACCACACTGATGGATTTGCTACTTTTTCAGTGGCACAGAGTGATTTTCTTCATGCCCCTATCCGCATATATATATATATATATATATATATATATATATATACATACAGTCAGACTATGCATACACCTATTTATTGTCTTATACATATTACTGTCAACATTGCTAATTGTATATTGTTTTGTTTTTTGGGAGTGTGTTGTTGTATTTTGCACTGTCTGGAGCCAGCACCTAAGCTTTTCATCATCATAGTGCACATGCTGCTGATGATGTAACAATAAAAGTGATTTGATTAGATATAGAGTAAAAAGACTCAACAATTATGACAAAAAAAGGCTTTTATTCAATAGTATAATTATTTTTAAGACTGCAAAATGACTCCAATTTCTCTTATTGAAGTCACACAAAAGAAAGAGGAAGTAAAAGGGCTTTTAGGCAAAACAAACTGCTCAACTCTCACTGGTGATCTGCGATAGGCACATGAGGTGAATGACTGCCGATTAAAGACGTAGTTCACCCCAAAAATGAAAATGACCCCATAATTTACTCACCCTTAAGCCAGGTTCAGTGTTTCTGACGTTTCTGGCTTTCTTCTTTCAGACAAACACAGTCGGAGTAGTTTTAAACATTATCCTGGGTCTTTCAAGCTTTATAATGGTGTTGGGTAGTGGTCCTTTTTAGAAGTTTCAAAAAGCTTCATAAATCCATAATAAAACTAACCCATATGCCAACAGGAGGTTAACGCATGTCTTAGGAAGTGGACTGATGGGATTTTGTAACAAAAATATGACAAATTTTTAAATTCTAAACTCAAATCACAGACTTTCGGCGGCTGATTTGTTAAAATCTACATAAACTCATATAGATTAAAAAAGGAATATTAATAATAAATCAATTAACCTTTCTTTATAGAATCACTATATTCTGAAACGATCACCGTCCCAGGCTGCAAATCTTAACATGGGCGTCCATTTAACTTGATGACTGAAAAATGTGTGCTTAAACCACTCCTAAAAGAAAGCACAGCACACTGTGTGGTCTCTCAATGGAGCGTGGAATAGTGCAGCATTACTGTTAGGGTTCAGTGATCAGTACTTCGGTTAGTTGGAAATAAATGTTGGCTGAGGTTTTACTCACATCTATAAAAGAGGCGTTGATGTAATCCGTGTTCTCCTCTCCTCGTTTTACAGGGATGATCACTCTGTTAAACTCATCTGGAAATAAAAAACAGGGAAAGTTCAGAGAGAACTCAGGAACGCGCATGCAGATAAAATGTACAGCTTAAATTGACTGGATTGTTTTGGATTTCAAAAAAAAAAAAAAAAAAGGATGAAAAAAATTCATTGCAACTCTATAATTTATAAAGCATAAACTATACTGACCATTTAAATTTTACTTTTATGATTTAAAAACAACATTCATTCAAATACAATGTAGGTATTTTTGACATTTAAAATAAATAAATGCATACAAAATAACTTTGAATGTATTTTAAACTATAATTTATTCCTCTGATGTCAAAGAAAAAAATTTCAGCACCAGTTTTCACTGTCATGTGACCCTTTAGAGATTATTTTAATGTTTGGATTTGAAAAAACATTAATTATTATTGTTGTTACCACCCTATGTATGTGCCTGTGCTGTCTTGCTTGTGTGCGCTCTCTCTCTCTTTCTCTGTCAAAATTCTTAGGATTGTAAAGACGTCAATCTTCATTACTCCCCGTGACGTATTCACCTTTGCTGCCAATCAGGATGAAAGCCCAAAGTTTAAAGGGACGTGAGCGGGGAAGTTTGTTCTCTGGCTTCTGCCTTGCTTGCCTTTTTGCTGTATGTGTGTTTTTGCTCGTGTTGTGTGCTATTATGTTGATGTGACTTCAGAGTTTGAATTTTGTTCTTGTTTCAGATTTGCTATGCTGTTACCATCTTGTATGTACTTTTTTCACCATCTCTGATCATTGGTTCTGAATTCCACTGGGAATCGAGGAATTTAGACGTCAAGTTACATGCACCTCACAACATGCAGAAAACTCCACTGTCTAAACACACCAGTTTAGAAGTAAGCGCCATTGTAGTAAGCTTTCTACATATTTTTGGCCAGAAGTGTAGTTTAGATATGGCTTGTTGCAAACGCTGAAGATGTTTTGTTTGTTTATTTTCTATTAGGTAGATTAAAGGGTAATTTTCAGCTAGTTTTTTTTATATATATATTGCTTTCTTTTATTTGGTGCCACTTGAAATCCTCTTTTCCCTTAATACCATACAATAATCGATTTATTTTCTTTTGTGAGATTCCAAGTTTTGCATAAAATTTTTACTGTTTGACTTCTTTTCACTTTTGTAAATAAATTCACTTATTTTTGTATTATTTGGTTGTCGTTTTGCTATTTTGCCACCAACTCACTACAAATTGAGTCACATCAAAATGTCACCTCTTTAACCCCTAGCGCTAAACTTTAAAGGTTTAACAATTGTGAATGTTGAACAATTTCTGGATTTTTTTTTCAGGATTGTAATTAAATACAAAAATTCAATTCAAATCTAAATGTCTTCACTGTCACTTCGATCAATTTATTGCACATCTGTTGAATAAAACTATCAATGTCCTCCAAAATCTCTAAACATTATCGACCCTAAACATCATCTTGTTATTAAACATGGATTGACAGCTCACATGGAATGATTTGCAAAACACGATTCTTCTTCATGTTGGCTGGTAGGTTTCCTGTTCTCATCTTGTCATTCTGGATTTTAATGGAGGTAAGTTTCTAAAAACAGATCAAAAATACAATATTAAAACAGAACATTTCAACATGGGAACAATGAACCATCCAGAAACCAAATAAAAGCAGTTTACCTTAAACTCGGCCTCCAGGCCTCCACAGCCGGCTCCAGGTAAAGGAGCGTAGAGTTTATTCATGTGAGTCTCCAGAGACGTCACTTCCAGCTCCGTGTCCCCGTACAGGTAGTGCTCCAGCAAAGCTTGGAAAATAAACACATACTGCATCTGTAGGGACAAAGGAAAGCTGGGAGATTAGGATTTGAACCCCAAAAAGTGCAATAAGACGTTTGGCTTTGTTTGAGCTCACATCGGTCTGGACCATCTGACAGCGCTGGGCTCTGATCCGAGTCACAAACCCGAAAACGTCCACCTTTCTCTCTGAACCCATCATGTCCAGCATTGCGTCTATCACGATAAAGGTGCCCGTCCTGCCTACACCCGCACTGAGAACAACAGATGACAATCGGTTATTGCAAATCATAGACCTTCAAAAAGCATAAGAACACATACTTCTATTCAAAAAGTCTGGGGTCAATGAGTTTATATTGCAAAATAATATGATATTATATATATATATATATATATATATATATATATATATATATATATATATATATATATATATATATATATATATATATATATGTGATCATAAAACTAGTTTTGGAAATGGAGATTTATATAATATCTGAAAGTTCAAGTTTAAAAGAATAAATAGGCTTTCCATAGATGTATGGTTTTAAGATGGGACAGTATTTGACCAAGATACAACTCTAAAAATTTAGAAAAATAAACAAAATCTTAATATTGAGAAAAATCACCTTTAAAGTCATCCAAATAAAGTTCTTAGCAGTGCAATACATACTAAACCTAATTTTGATTTGATATATTTATGGTAGGAAATTTACAAACGTCTTCTTCAATTCTAAATGAAACAAAAAGTGCTCAGAGGTAGCTTAAATATTGTGTCGGTGCTCTTTGGGTAATGAATTCTTTAGAATAAACAGCAAAAATCAGTCAATATAGAAATAGTGATGTCAATTAAGGTTTTTTAATATTTATTTCCACATTTTCCAGTGCCTTGGATTGATTTTTGCTGTCTTCATGGATTCATTCAACATAGTTCTTTACTTAATATTCTAATGATTTTGGACATAAAATATAATATTGATATAGAATGTATATTTGACTACAAATATATTAATGCAACATAAAACTATGATATTATCATATTAAAATATCTGTTTTCTAACCTAATGATTTTTAAACGTAACTTATTTCTGTGACGGCAAAACGGATCCTTCATAATCATACTGTAATCTTTAAAATCCGTGATAGTCAAAATGTGTGAGAAATCATTGCAATATTCTGATTTAGTACTTTAGAGATCTTTCTTATTAGTATCAATGATTAAATCCTTCTACTCATCATTCTTTGATTTGGATTTACTTGAATCTGAAATCAAGTTATGAATTTTGTATTTCAAAAGTTTCTTGGGCTCACTTTTTAAATTGACGATCAATTACTTTTTTTTCAAAATAGTTTTGACCAAGAATAAATAAAAAAAATATATTATGATTTTTTTTTTTTAAATCTCCCATTTCAAACCTTTTTACTCAGAATTGCAGGTTTACATGTTGCAATTCCGTGTAAACATCTCAGACCTTATAATATTACCTTCTAAAATTCGGACCTTTTATAATTATAATTTGTAAAAAAAAGAAAAAAAGAACTCAAATTGCTATAAATAATGCCAAAAGTATGGTATATAATTTAAAATTTAAATAGAAAATCTTAATAGTGAATCATGAATTTAGATTTTGTGAAAAAAAGTTGCAACATATAAACTCAGAATTTTAAGATATAAATATGGAATTACAAGAAATAAAAGCCAGAATTGTGAGATAGAAATTTGGCATAATCAGACTTCAATATAAAATCTTATTGAGCTCAGAGTTTGGAACAGTAATGTATTCTCAGTTCTACACATTCACAGAGGACAGTAAAGCTTATTCACCTGCAGTGAACCACTATGGGTCCAGCATACTGTGGGTTGCAGTTCTTGACCTTCTTCAGGAACTTCAGCATGCCAATCGGAGTGAAAGGAACCCCAAAATCAGGCCAGCTGGTGAAATGAAACTGTGTGACCAGCCTCTGAGGCTTCTTACCGGACACATCCCCCACCTGAACACATAAAAGGGCTCACAATCATACACAGTTCAATGATAACTTATTAGAAGAGCTTATTAGAACAGCCATTACACACTTTCTTATTATAATTCAGGAAAGGCGCATTTTGACACAAGAGGGAGTTAGTACTTCTTATTACTGACAGTGAGCACTTTCACATGCACACCAATATGCTGAAAAAAAATCTTCTTATTAAAAGAACCTGCTGTTTTGGTTTATGTGGAAACCAATAACTCAAAAATGCAGTAAACCGTGTTTACAATACCTTAATAATGAATCAGTTTGTTTCCCCGTATTGATAATAATTTGCGTATCTAACTTAATCTGTTGTTGTCATTTGCAATGCTAAATAAATCTCATATAATCTATTATTAGCATTTATTTTTCCAAATATTATGCAGTACTTTGATGATACTGCTTTTCTGCAGAAAATGAAAAGTTTTTTCCGGATTCTTTGGGTTAAGAGAGCATCTGAGTTTGCTGTACAGTATATCTCCTACTCATCTGAATGAGCTTTAATGAGCAGTAAAGATTGTTACATATACCACAGATGAACCTCAACAAACTGACAGAAAGCAGGTTCGTGATTTTTATGTGCCTAAACATCTACTTCACTTTTTAGATAATCTAAAAAAATATAAAAAAAAAAAAATGTTACTTTAAAAAGCAATTTTAAGTATGAAAAAGTTTACCTAAAAAATAAAAGTACATTAAACATTAATAAAAAATTAGGATTAAAAAAAGCAGCTAAATAGAACAACTGAAAACCAAAAACAATATACTTTGTCTAAAAAATAAACAAACATTAATTCTTAAACAATAAAAGCTTATTTAAAATATATCAAATTAGAGTCAAATTAAAAACTTTTTAAGACCATAATAAATAAAATTTCAGACTTATCCAGGGCTAAACACTAAAGAATTTTCTAGTGGCCTGTTTGGGCTAGTGAAAAAGATTTTCCTTACTTGCCAAATCAAACAACATATTTTTAGCAACATATTTTAAATAATGTGTCAAAACAAAATAACTCTAGTTGTATACATACACATTTAAACTAAGTCTGTCCAGGTCAATAGCCCCTTTCACACAGTGATACCAGTAAATATCCGGAAAATTACCGGAACGACTTTATCGGTAAATTTAAAAACAAATCGCTGTTCACACAGTCAAGAACATTCCGGAATTTTTTCGGAAAAGACTATTCACACATCCATTCAAGAATACCGGTAAATTCTGACATCATTTACCAGAAATGGCCTCTAAATGGCTGCGCTTGTATTTGTAAACACAGAAAGGGTCTGCCTTTTGTTGATGGTTTCACTTTTATTTAAAGCTTTAGCATTCATGCAGCTGCTTTGTCCCAGAGACATCCATAGGCAAAAGCGTGAACCGCAACTAAATGTTTACACATCTGACTACATTACAAATTCTGTGGTATTGTGTATTGTGAACAACTTTGATGAAAACTCACAGAGGAACACTTTTGCATGTCGAGATGTACAAAATATGTGTGTTTGCGCTGGCGCTCACTAGCTGCTTCACAAGCACACGCGTCAAGCAACTGAAGCAGAGCTTGAAGGTAAACAGACAGCGCTTTATCATAAGCCTTTTAGTGATTTTTTTCACACAGTTGGCATTAAGAAGGAACATAAAAATGTTCTCTGACTAACAACTAGCAGCTAAATGTGTCTGGAAAAATATTCAAAGGCTTTTATTTTCATAAACAGCACAGATGTGAATGTGTCTGAATGTTCTGATTGGCTGGAGTAGATGTCTCACGTCAGCCCGTTCTAATCGTGAACGCGCTCTTCTGGACAATTTTCCTTCTGCGTTTACACCAAGCAGCATTTAGGCAAATTACCGGTAATGTTACAATTTCTTTTTCTGGAAAAAATGTAATGTACCGGTATTTTCAAAAAGCCTGTTCACACATGATCCCTTACCGGAAAATTGACGGTAATTTTCAGGAAAGGTCTGTATGTGTGAAAGGGGCTGATGTCTTTATCATACAGTAGATAGTCTATAAATACACGAAGAACTTTTAAACAAATGGTATTGTAAGGAAGACAAACATATTGGTAAATAGAGTTGTAAAAAGAGTTTGGTTAAAAGTTTTATTGAGATGAATTGTTGGTGATTGGATGGGTGTTTGGGTTTGGGCCTGATTGGGTAGCTTTACATGGACAAGAAATTTAAGATTTGTTAAAATGGATTTAAAAACTACAAGACTACATTTCATTGAACTAAAGAATTCTAATGCTTAAAATTATGTTTTTGAAATGTAAGACCATCCGGACAACCCGAGTATATGAATAACACTAAAATATACAGCCCAAATTCTCTAATATTTCATCAATACACAATATAATATCATAATTATATGTTCTATTACATATATTTTATTATTAAAAGCTTACATTCAGGCCGAGTGTAAAGTGCAAAAGACTGTAAAGTGCAAAAATCTAGCTAGGATGATTAGTTTATGCTTAAACGCTTAACATTTAACATGACGTAATGCATAATAATAATAATGATAATGCATAATCGGGTTAAGAATGTGCATGTAAAAGCAACTTGCATGATGATTTTTATTAAGTTTTACCTGCTGAATGCAGAACTTCCGGATGGTATAGTCAACCAGGATCATCGTGTCCTCTACCGACACGCGGATGTTTCCATAAGTCCAGCATCCCTGGTCAGGCCAGTACTGAGCACATTTACACTGCGGATATGAAGCACAGTCCATCACAATCATTATACATCTTTATTAATGGCCATCCTTCTGGAAGTTGCACTCTAAATCCATTATGTGAGACCGCGATAAGAGCCGAGGCAGTAAAAATCACAGGATCAGTTTACGCTTATTTGACACTAGATTACAGCGAATACATTTGTTGCGGCGTTCACCTCTTTTCGCTCCTTCAGATTGGTGACCATGACGATGGTGGCAGTGTTTTGCTCCCAGATCATCCTCCAGTAGTCATTGACTGTTTCTTCTTTTGGTCCTGCAATCCCAAATCTTCAGTTAACTATTGTTTAAAATAATAATAATAAATGTGTGTGAAGTTTAACAGAACTGATTTTGGTATCACTTTATTTTGATGGTCCCTGTAACATTTGTTGAATTTAGGTTACATTGCGTCTACATGCCAACTAATTCTTAACAGATTAGAGGTAACCTGTTAGGTTGGGGTTAGGGTTAGTGTAAGTTGACATGTACTTGCAAAGTTTCTTATAGTCAGTTAAACGTCTGTTGAAGGAGCAGTATCAACAGACATTAAGCAGACAGTCTACTACACAAATGAGAAGTAATTGGCATGTAGTTGTATTGCACATTTTGTTGAAAGGGACCATCAAAATAAAGTCTTACCCAGATTTTTAATAAAGTGATTTTTTTTTCTGTACCTTGTGCAGCAATGAATTTGTTTTTCTCCTGGTATCCCTGATGATAAAGCAAAAAGCATGAAAGTGATTTCAAATTTAATATAATTTAACAATTATTGTTAAAGATTTAAGCATACATGATCAACATTAAAGGGTCACGAAATACCAAACATTCATATATGTGCCCCACGCTGCTATAAACACTATTAGGACACATATATTTCAGTAAAAAGTGAAAATTGGTTGTTTTTGCGTTATTTTGAGCAAATTCCTTCTTCCGGTTTAAAACTAATTTTTGAAGCTGCGTCACGGCCATGAGATACTTGTGTGTAAATCCAGTGTGGAGAGTGGCTGTCTGTACCTGCGAGTACATTGTGACGTCTCTGAGGGTGCGGCATTAATTCATGATAAAGACTTCGTTCAAACCAATTAGCGCACTCTATTGTGTATGCGGTGCAACTTCATTAATATGCATCATAGCTTCGGAGAGACTTCGGAGAGGTTTTACCTGTCACAGTGTTCAGATGACAGAGAGACGCCAAGTTGTGTTGCTAAAACAAGTGAAAGAACAAGAACTTGGAGACATTGTAGCCTTAGTTTCCTGTTCTTATCTGACAGGAGTGGCACCCAGTATGGTATTCTGCTGCTGTAGCCCATCTGCCTCAAGGTTGGAAGTGTTGTGCGTTCAGAGATGCTCTTCTGCATACCTCTGTTGTAATGAGTGGTTATTTGGGTTACTGTTGCCTTTCTATCAGCTCGAACCAGTCTGCCCATTTTCCTCTGACATCAACAAGGCATTTGCGCCCACAGAACTGCCGCTCAGTGGATATTTTCTCTTTCTCTGACCATTCTCTGTAAACCCTAGAGATGGTTGTGCATGAAAATCCCAGTAGATCATCAGTTTCTGAAATACTCAGACCAGCCCGTCTGCACCAACAATCATGCCACGTTCAAAGTCACCTAAATCATCTTTCTTCCCCATTCTGATGCTCAGTTTGAACGGCAGCAGATTTTCTTGACCATGTCTACATGCCTTAATGCACTAAGTTGCTGCCATGTGATTGGCTGATTAGAGATTTGCGTTAACAAGCAGTTGGACAGGTGTACCTAATAAAGTGTATATGTGTATTTGGGAAATATTTAAAAATATAATAATAATTCAAAGGGGGGCTAATAATTCTCACTTCAACTGTATCAAAGACATAACTTGTTACTTAATTTTAGTTTGTAACTTGTAAAATGTTTTAAATTTAAAATTGTAATATATACATCAGTGTAAAACCTATGAATGGTGGAAAAACATTCTGTAATATTAAAACCACCTGGGTCTCCACTTTTGCATGGCCTCTTTTTTTGTTTTAACAAACTTATCCCTCAGGTTTTTCCAAACTTTTACAAAAACTTTCCTCCTTTCCCATTGCTGTTGCAATATATAGCCAAGAATTATTGGTCATCTGGTTATCTCTATGATCACGCACAGACGGATCATAAAAAAGATGTGTGTACAGTCGTACCCGTTTCAGACAAAATCTCTTCAAAGTGTTTCATATTCAACTCAAATCAAATGCGGCGCCACGCGAACTGTTCACTCGAGTCTCAAAATATTACGTGAGCTCCGCCAGCCGAAATCATGTCGCACGCGACCAAAGCGAACGTCCCCAAACACATCGATGACGTCACAGTTGCTGTGCGCACTGAGTTCAATAGCAGAAAGCTGATTGGCTATTGCATGTTGGTCTCATTAGTAATTGTAATACCGCAAATTACAATTGGACTAGTGAAATATAGAACTACAACACCACGAAGACCTAGCAATAACAACAAAAAAGAATTTAAATGAGCATTAGATGTAGCGTTACATGGACATTGGAAAAAACACAGAACAATTTAAGACTTTAAGGCCTTAAATTTAGATTTTTAAATTTTAGACTTTTTAAGACCCCGCGGAAACCCTGATTTCATAAGAATGTAAAATAAGGCTATTTAAAGTAATTATTTAACGAGTGCGAATCATGACCTTCTGAATGATATTATTAACAAAATTAATGCACCAAAATTGTAAAAAACTGCGAGTGTGCAGTGCAGACTTCAATACTGTATTTATAGTAACAAAATAAATATTCACAGTACACACACATATATTATGTCTTTTATTATGGATGCGATTAAATTTTGCCCAGCACTATATATAGACATTTACCAAATATAATAATAGTAATATTAATAATATTAATAATAATAATAATAATAATAATAATAATAATAATAATAATAAAATGACTAAAACTAAATTAATATTTGATATAAAACATCAATATAATGTACAAAAAAATTTAAATATACTATTATTAAGAAACTTAGAAGTATGTCAGCACTGTCTTACATTTATGTAGGAAGCGTTGATATAGTCTGAGTCAGGAACACCCTCCAGAGAGGTCAAATGAACTCTAGAATGATCATCTGAGGGGAAAAAGTGTGAAAAACAGCAAAAGACAGAAGAGAAAAGAGAAAAAGGACAAATTAATTATGCAAGGTTAAGACCCACAGCATTAATACTACATTTATTACAGTTATTTTCACACAAGGATGTTCTTTGTAGTCCTTGTACTTCTACTAAAAGTGTGCTTTGTTCGATTTGGTTCGGAGATAAAAGTGGGAAAGTCTTACAGGGCAGGATGTTGACATATCTGTTCTTCTCCTTATTCTCCTCCTTGGAGGCGGCATCACATGAGGCTTGAATGGGACACACCGGCAGGGCCTGCAGAGAACAGACACATCCTCAAAGATCATGAGAGCATAACAGAGAGATTCACACTAACAACAGTGCACTATATTGGAGGAAACTTGTATTTTAATGGCCCCTGAATGTGAACTTTTGTGCAGTTTTTTTCTAACACATGACAATTTCATCTTAGACATGAATAGAGGGTGGGGCATATTCAGTAGCTCCTCCTCTTTAAAAAAAAAAAAAACAGCCAATGGCATTTTGTCTATGCTAGTCAGAGTCACTGAGCTTAAGTGTAGCAACAGTCCTTTCTGGTCTGATGTGGGTAGCTGGATAAAACAATACGTTTTGATGTTTCCATCTAAATCAAATTTGGAGTACATTTGAACAACAAAAATGATAACTAAACTGCAAATTGTTTACTTATTTTACTTGAATTCTTCATTCAGAAATGCTATATTTTAAAAAAGTCTTTAAAAAGGAGTTTTCAGCATATACACAGGCTATAAAAAGGGTTAGAGGGCAAAAAAAAATGTATGATCTGTTTAAAAAATATGGTTTTATTTAAACCCTTACAAAATTCATGTTTGATATGTTTGCACTGAATGTTGATTTATTTTTGTTAGGTTATTTCATGTATTATGATTTGTTTTTTTGTTTGTTTGTTTGCTTGTTTAATTTTATGGCTAAGTATTTGATTCTTTGTTTATCAGTCATTTCCCAGTCAATTTGTGAAATATTTCAATGGAATTAAGTTTGGCCTAAATTACTATGTTTTTCAAAGGCAAATTAAAAAAAGTGTAGCAATAGTCTACAGTAGTCAACATTCGAAGTGAATCAAAATTGTCCTTGGACAAGAATGGGAATTGTTCAATTGTTTAAGGACAATTGTGATGAAAGGTTAATATTGTTAGTTATATTATTAGATAATGTTAAAACAATCTTATTTTTTAACACTTCGTAACTTTCAAAAGTGCAAAACCAACCATCTTCAGCTGTAAATTCTAATTTCCGGGAACTATTGAGAGGCTCCATGAGAAGCCATTGATGATGAAAAACATTCCATTGGAATCAATGGAGTTGTCGTAACTCTCTCCCTCTATGGTTCTGTGAAGACTAAATGAACTCCCTCGGATATGAGCCAGAAAAGAGGCAAGGTGTGGAAAACGGCAAACATAATAGCTTGACAGATGCTCACGAGGGTCTTTCCCAATGGCCGACTGTCGGCTTGATGTATCCCGGCTTCAAAAAACATGGACAATTTCAGATCAACACTGTCAGATATTGGTTATTATTTTCTTATATTAAAGTATGAAGGTCTCAGTTACATGTGAACAAGTGACACATTATAGCTGCATCTTATTGGGGGCAGGACGCTTCAGATAATTTGATTGGACAGAAAATATGAATGATAAGCTGAAGTGCTTGGTTATGTCACAGAATAATCAATGATCCTTATTAGTGGAAGTGAGTTATATATATATATATATATATATATATATATATATATATATATATATATATATATATATATATATATATATATATATATATATATATATAGTTTTAAATGCTCAAATCTTCTAAATGTGAATTTTGTGTTTGTTTAAGAGCCTAATAGATTATAATAGATAACCTTAAGACTAATATAATGACAAAAAAACAACTTTAATATTGTTTTCAGGGGGACTTTAAATGGCATAATTAATATATGGTTAAATCAGGACAATGAACCATCAATTCCTGAAGGTTTAGTGTTGGTTTGTGCACCTACATTGAATTCTTCCCGGAAGAGTTTATTGTCGTCAGCCATTCGGCGATTCATTTCCTCTTCCAGCTTGTCGACAGGAAGAGGGGGGTACTTCCTGTTGGTGCTTGGGGAGCGAGCCAATAACGGTACAGTCTGAAGTTCTGTAAGATGGTGAAGGAAAAAGAAACACGGGGTGGAGAAAAGAAAAATATAAACACATCCGTCAATGACAAAAGCTAAAAGGAGGTTTTTTTTAATGAAATAGTTTTAAGAATGACTTGCAGTTTATCACTGTTGTGTAGCAGATAACCAGCAGAGGGCAACATAGTACAATTCAAGGAGAAAAGCTCTCATGCATTACAAATCACTGAATCACGATGCAAAATTTTATTTGCGGCTAGTAGTGAATCTGACTTATTAATCAAATGCATTTTAGTGTCAACTTTATTATATTTGTTACAAAGAGGGATAAAAACAATTCCAAAAACAATCACAGATATAAAGTATAATGTTACAGCTAAGTAATATAAATTTTGTTGCTCTAAATTTGATTAATTATTTTTATTATTAAAATAAATATGAAATTAAATAAATATATAATGATAGTTTAGAATCTCAGGTATTTGAAATATAAATAAAATAATCAATATATAGTTAATAAATAAATATATAATAATCAATATTACATTGTAAAACATTCAAAAAATTTGTTGTTTTTTTATTTAACAGAAAACTAAATAGATGATTTTATATACATTTTATATAATATTATATAATATCAACATGGCAAGAAATTATTTATAATTTTCCTTTAATTTTAAATCTTAATTCGATAATATTATAGTATTACTGTAGTTTATAATTAATATATTCTTTCATGTGCAAATTGTTTTTTAAATATAGTTTATTTAATTATTATTACTTTATATCAATTATATCGGACGCAGTTGGGTAGTGCTGTCGCCTCACAGCAAGAAGGTCGCTGGTGCGAGCTTCGGCTGGGTCAGTAGCCATTTCTGTGTGGTGTTTGCATGTTCTCCCCGTGTTGGCATGGGTTTCCTCCGGGTGCTCCGGTTTCCCCCACAAGTCCAAAGACATCTGCTGTAGGTGAATTGTGTAAGCTAAATTGTCCGTAGTGTATGTGTGCGAGTGAGAGTGTATGGGTGTTTCCCAGTGATGGGTTGTGGCTGGAAGGGCATCCGCTGCGTAAAACATGTGCTGGATAAGTTGGCGGCTCATTCCACTGTGACAACCCCTGATTAATAAAGGGACTAAGCCGAAATGAAAAGAATGAATGAATGAATTCTTTTTTTCATTTAGTTTTACTTAATACTTAAACTAAAATAAAAGTCTACAATACATGCACTTACGCTTTATGTACGTATGTTTTTGTAAAAATAATTAAAACAAACACATGAACCAAAATTAAAAAGAAACCAAGAAATAAAGAAAATTTAAAAACCAGTGACGGTGAAATAACTCACCTGTGTCGTCAGCTCTGCCGTTGGTCAAGCGGAAGGAGTTGGAGTGGCTCCCTGCCTGCTTGTACTTCTTAAACCTGCCACAACAGAGCCCAACAAAAAGCCAATCATTACCATGGAAACTGGACAATTGATGCCCGTGGCCCCCGCTGGCGACGAGGCTTTCCTGATGAATGGAGCTTTCTCAACACTTTCTCTATGACTGCGCTGGTTCTCTTGTGCTCTAAGTGCTTCTTATACTCACGACTTTATGTTTTTCTCAATGTTGCGAGCAGTTTTTGCACCGAATGGAGAGTTAGATCTGTTGTGAATAGTAGATCTTACCTGAGCATGTAGAGGATGATGATGATGAAGACAATGACCAGCAGAGAGGATAAGGCAACCATCACTGCCATGATCGCCGTGTCATCTGTGTGCAGAAGATAAAATGCATAGTTGCAAATTTTTGGCATCTTTTAATAGGTTGCACAATATATGGTTACCAGCAGGGTGCGAACTTCACATCGTCAATAAAGTAGGGGGGGGGGGGGGGGTATGTCTTCAGTGTTTTGAGAGATATTGAGTGTTTAATGACATTGGTGATATTAAATAAACATATTAATGGACGAAGCGACGCAGTGGCGCAGTAGGTAGTGCTGTCGCCTCACAGCAAGAAGGTCGCTGGTTCGAGCCTCGGCTGGGTCAGTTGGCATTTCTGTGTGGAGTTTGCATGTTCTCCCTGCGTTTGCGTGGGTTTCCTCCGGGTGCTCCGGTTTCCCCCACAGTCCAAAGACATGCGGTCCAGGTGAATTGGGTAGGCTAAATTGTCCGTAGTGTATGAGTGTGAATGAGTGTGTATGGATGTTTCCCAGAGATGGGTTGTGGCTGGAAGGGCATCCGCTGTGTAAAACAAATGCTGGATAAGTTGGGGGTTCATTCCGCTGTGGCGACACCAGATTATTAAAGGGACTAAGCCGAAAAGAAAATGAATGAACGAATTAATAGATGACCATGAAAAACTGCACATATTTTTAATTTCACTGGTTAACTTTCCATGTGCAAGCAAGTGTATTATAAAATACAAACTATGCATGTAGTTTTATGGACACCTACAGTACAAATGCCTATTTTACAAGAAACATGTGTTGTGAACACTTACACTGTCTGTTGGTGCTTTAGATTTCAAATCACTCAATTAATATTTTTTGGCACAAACATGCATTCCCAATGGTATGGACCATTACAGGGGTGGTCAACTGTATATTTATCTATTATTTTAATTATTAATATTATTTAAGATACAAATCATAGCAAACTACTCCTAACTTCTTAACTAATAAAGGGGATCAAGCGTTAATTAGGGGGGTCTGACCCCCCAAACCCCCCTGTAATTCGCACCCTGGTTACCAGTAAACTACATTAAATAAATAAGTAAATAGTTAACTTAAACTTACCTTGCTCTTCACCTTTATTGAACAAGGAAGGGAAAAACAACAACAATAGATTAGATAATGAAAAAACACAATTCTTCACAAATAGGCGCATTTCCCACCTTGTAATAGTGTTTTATTTTTTTTTTTGTAATAAGTTTTTTTGATAATCAATTCACAAGTGGTCAGCTTAGACAAGCGGTCACCGGCAGCTAGCTCTCTGCGACTCTCACATGGTCACCCACTGAAGCAAAGCAGGGCTGTATGGGAGACTACATGGAAAAGCTAGGCGGCTGGTGCCGGAAGTGGTGTTAGTGAGACCAGCAGGGGGCACCCAACCTGTGATCTGTGTGGGTCCTAATACCCCAGTATAGTGACGGGGACTCTATACTGCTCAGTTAGCGCAGTCATGCGCATGAGACGATAAACCGAGGTCCTGACTCTCTGTGGTCATTAAAAATCCCAGGATGTTCTTCGAAAAAACAGTAGGAGCTAAAGCCATTTGAGTGTCCAGAAAAAATGCTATATAAAATGTAAGAAATTATTATTATCATTATTATTATTATTATTATTATTATTATTATTATTATTATTATTATTATTAAGACATTACCATTTCCACCTGGATGCTTTTCAAATGTAATTTTTCATGATCAATTGCTCTTGTGAATATCTAAACACATTCAAGCACATAATAATTCCTTTCATTTACTGTACATGGTACTTTTCTAGTCACTCAAAGCACTTTACACAATGGGAGGTTCACCTCATCCACAACCACTGTGTAGCATACACCCGGATGACGCGATGGCAGCCATATTGCGTCAGAGCGCACCCCAGCCAATTAGTGGAGTGGAGATAAAGCCAATTATGGTATGGGATGGTTAGGAGGCCAAGATGGACAGAGGTGAGTGGGCAAAATTGGCCAGGATGCCGGGGTTATACTCTTTTTCGAAGAACATCATGGGATTTTTAAAGACCACAGAGAGAGGTTTATAGTCTCAATATAATAATCTTAATAATCTAATATGAAAGATTTATGTGGATAATTTTTTAAGGCCTGTGACTGTATGATTTCAACATAATTTAAAACCATTTGAACACAAGCTATAATGTTAGCCACTTTAACGAAGAATAATTATTTAATACAATAAAGACTATGCAGTGCTATTTTACATTTGATTATTGAATTTCAATTATTCACAACAATTAGACTCCAATAAAAACCATAAAGAGTTGTTCATTTCATTTGTATTCTTCTGTTTTTTTCATTGTGCTTTATTTTATTTTGTATATTTTTGTATATTTTATGCAGATGCTCTCCTGTACAAATCATTCCAATCAATATAAAATTAGAAAATCTTTTCAAATAGGGTCATTTTGTGCAACTATACTCATATCGCAAAATATAATCGCAGAAAAACCAAAATTGCAATGTCAGGTTTTTCCAATATCGTGCAGCCCCAATTTAATCATCAAATTATTCAGTGTTCCTCAACCATGTTCCTGGAGGACCGCCAGCTCTGCGCATTTACCATGCCTCCTTAACCAAACACACCTGATTCAGATCATCAACTCATTAGCAGAGACTGAAAGACCTGTGATGGGTGTGACAGACAAAGGAGACATGAAAAACATGCAGTGTTGGTGGTCTTCTAGGAATGTGGTTGAGAAACACTGTACTGAATTACACTTTAATCCTACTAGCCTTTTAATTACGCTAGAATATCTTCCTTTGAGTGATGATGCTTGTGTTTTGAGTGTCACTTTGTGGCAGTTTCAATGTGCCACTGAAGTAGACATTATTAAGCTTAACTGATTAATTGATTGTTAATCTAATTGACAACCGATTACTGAAATGTGTATGAATGGACATCGTTAGTTCAGACTGATAGAAATGCATCTTAAAATAAAAGAAATTAAGAGATGAATGGTACCTTCTGGCTTGTTGACATCAGCAGTGGTGGCATCGGCTGGGGTATTCGGGGTCTCCGTCTCAGGCTCTGAAGAGGACTGGGTGGATGTGGGATCAGGCGTTGGTGTCTCGGCTGCAGTCAAAGCGGTGGTCTGGTGATCTCTAGTTTTGTTGGTGGTGAGAGACGGGGATGCGGCAGTTGGGGTTGGCGATACAGGTAGCACCACGGTGGGGATGGGCACAATTGGAGGAGGGACGACTGGAGGAGCAGTGGGAGCCTCTGGGGCCACAGTGCCCTCAGAGTCATTGACGGCTTTTGTTGCAATAAGTTGTGGGGAGGCTGTGGAAGATGGAGCGGCTGTTGGGGGTGCATTGGTGACTATGATTACAGGTGTCGTGGGAGGATGGGATGTAGGTTTGGTGGTCTGGACCGCACCTAAGATGAAGATTTTACAGCTTTAGAATATAATATATATATATATACACACACACACACACACACACACACACACACAGTTGAAGTCAGAATTATTAACCCCCCAAATTATTAGCCCCGTTTATTTTTTTCCCCCAATTTCTGTTTAACGGAGAGACGATTTTTTTCAACACATTTCTAAACATAATAGTTTTAATAACTCATTTCTAATAACTGGTTTATTTTATCTTTGTCATGGTGACCGTAAATAATATTTTACTAGATATTTTTCAAGACACTTCTATACATCTTAAAGTGACATTTAAAGGTTTAACTAGGTTAATTGGGTTAACTAGGCAGGTTAGGGGAATTAGGCAAGTTATAATGGTTTGTTCTGTAGACTATCGGGAAAAAAAATTGCTTAAAGGGGCTAATAATTTTGTCCATAAATGGTGTTTAAAGAATTAAAAACTGCTTTTATTCTAGCCGAAATAAAACAAAAGACTTTCTCCAGAAGAAAAAATATTATCAGACATACTGTGAAAATTTCCTTGCTCTGTTCAACATCATCTAGGAAATATTTAAAAAAGAAAAATAAATTCAAAGGGGGGCTAATAATTCTGACTTCAACTGTATAATATATATATATATGTAATACAATACATTTAATGAAGTAAACAGGCTTTATTAATGGGAATCTGATAATTTTTTTCACAAATAACAATATTAAGAACGGTTTATTCTTTACTATCAATTGCTTGCTTGAAATTTTAAACTTTTAAGACAACTAATGCTAAAATGCACAAGACAAAAAAACAACAACTTATTTAAAACTAAAATGTTTAAAAAAATATGTGTAATTTACTAATGTTTAAACAGATTTTTATTTCCAGTAAATGCTGATTGTTTATTCTAGCAAACCTTCAAAAATGTAGCATAATGTATACAAAAATTTTAAGCTTTCTTGAGGACCAAATCTGCATATTAGAAGGATTTCTGAAATATCTTTAGACACTGGGGTAACGGCTGCTGAAAATTGATAAAAAAATTTTTTATTTTTAATCAACGGAACAAATGACATTTTCCAACATAATAAAATGAGCAACACATTTTATAATAATAATAATTCACATTATCACTTATTTATACCATATATTGCCTAAAAATAAATTTGTCGGCACCAATAGCCTAATTGTGCTCACGGCGACCTGAGTTTGATTCGCAGCTCAAGGTCTTTTGCAGACCAAAAAACAAACAAAAAAAAACACTAAAATAAAAAACGCTAAATTTCGCTATCGATAATGCCTAGTAATGACTCCAGTATAGCAGTTCCACAACATAGTGTACTGTCACTCGATGACACTAATACACTGCCAGAATGGTCTAGTGGCTGGGATTGAGCTTTTTACAGTGTCTGGTATAATGTTAATGTTGGTTTTTGTGTGTTTACACTGATGAATATGGCCAGGGTGTAAATGCACAATACAGTTACGAGCTTATTATGGATATCGTTGCCTTCTGTGGATTCCTGAAGATTATACAAAAAAATAACACAACCGGAATGACTACATCAGTCCCCGTCGTCAATCTTACATGAAGCAAGAGATCAGGATGACATATGATGACGTGTGCAGGTGTTGTAGTGGTGTCCCATTTCTTAGGGGTAAATGTTGAAGCCCTTCCCCTTTACACTCCGTTTAGGAAGGGGTAGGGGTACAAAAATAGAATTGGGATTGGGCCTTGGTGTGCACCATCACATTGGTGCCCTTTGTTCAGTCACGAGGCATTAAACATCAAAAAGCAAAAGCAAAACACATCCTGGTGTGAACGGACCTTAATACATTATAAATTTTTAAATGGTACCTCAGGTTTAACAGAAGTTTCACGGCAAATAAAGGTGGACACTAGGTCACTCACAAAACAAAATTAGGTGTGTGAGAAAATGTTGTGTCCTCCAGGCAATTCCTAACTAATTTCCTGGGCCTCAAAATATTTGACATTTTTAGATGGAGTTGATGTATTGCAAAGGTTTCTTTCAACATGTCCTTAACTTCCTTCATCAATGATATAAGAATACTTCAGATTAAATGCAACTGTTCTCAATTTAATCAGCTGACATAAATCCCAGAGGGTTTGAACTTACAAAGCAAGACAAAGCTGTGGTATAAGCGACTCTAGACAAAATGGATCATATCAAAAATTAACTAGACCTTCCAAGGGTGTGTTCACACTTGATAGTTTTTGTTCGACAAAAACAAACTTTGATGCAATTTCTATGTTAATGAGGTTCATTTAAATAAGCGTGAATGCTGCCACGTGTACCAAACAAATGGACTGAGACTGTTAAAATTAAGCATTTTTCCACAAGCACACTGATGTAGTATGACTGAAATTAAAACACAACACAGACCAATGACATCTAAACAAACCAAAAACAGGATATGATGTCATAAGATGAGACTATAAACTGACAAAATGCTTAAGCACACCAGGCTCAGTACAGAAGATCTTCAATAGTGTCTGAGAGAATTTCTGCTACTCTTCTGACTCCTTTACACATTTCAAACACTCTTGTAAAAATGCTAAATGTATGACCATTCAATAAGGCAGTTCAGTCTCACAAAAATGAATGTAACTCCCATCATTTTCCTTTCTGCAATGAACAAAAGAACCAAACTACAAGTGTGAACACCCTAAGGGCAGTGAGTTTGCTTTTGTAATGAGGAAGGGCCTAAACCAAAGCAACAGTGTCTTACCTGAACGATCAGGGAGAGTCTGGGCCGTGCTGAGGGCCACAAAGGCCACATGCAGGAGCAGGAGCAGGGGACACGCACCCATACTGCCCTGAAAAACACACAAACCAGCAGCAAACGATGACTTCAGTCTTAAAAATGAGCACCATTTTAAAGCAGTGCTTAAAAGTCACCAAATTTCTCAATGAAAATGTTTTAACTATAGATTTAAAATGAAATATTGCTGTATGAATAATACATGGTATACATATTTTTTGAACCACATTTCTATGACATTTTATGGCATGAAGCAAGGCAACCATGAAAATGACAACAATCCAATAGTTCAATCAACTCCGGATGGACAAATTCAAGTCCTGCCCCAGATTTAAAGTATTAACAGTGTTTATGTTTAGTTAACAAACACCTCCGGAGCAACACAATAATCTTTTCTTCCTTATTTTGACATATCAGAGGAAAAGTACTTCTCAAACAAAACTAAATACATGTAAGGCAGGGGTGTCCAAACTCGGTCCTGGAGGGCCGGTGTCCTGCTGAGTTTAGCACAACAGACCTGCCAGGAAGTTTCTAGTATATCTAGTAAGCTTGATTAGCTGGTTCAGGTGTGTTTGATTAGGGTTAGAGCTAAACTCTCCAGGACACCGGCACTCCAGGACCGTGTTTGGACACCCCTGATGTAAGGAGACCAAATCCTACTGTCAACCCCCACTTGGAATATACAGCATGTGTTGGATGGAATGATTATGGGATATTTCTTTGTTTTTGCCTTAAAACTTACACTAGTCACACCAAAGGCAGTGCATAGTGTTAAGTAAGACATTTTTTTAAAGAATTTATTTTGTGGTCCAAAATAGGGCTGTGCGCTTAATCGAAATTGAATTGCAATCACAATTTGAATCGCAAGAGGCTGCAATTTAAAATATATACATGTATATACGTAAACAAAAATAATAAATAACATCTGAGATGAAGTGCTTCAAAACCAGTCCACTATGCTTCAGAAAATCAAACATGCTAGACTTTCTGCGATGGTGTCAAGAGATCACAGACAGGGTATCGGTTGTCGTAAACTATATGCCATTACATGAGAAGAAACGATTGAATCTTGTGTCACATCGTCCATTAGTCGTTTACGACTCCCCATGACACCCTACGTCAAGGAAATCGTGCCGAAATCATGTGATCTGACACTTTCGTTCTGGCCAACTGAACTACGCCCACAATTAAAAAAGAAGAAAACAAACAGGAAAGTGCTGAAGTGGGATTATGGCGTCTGCTGCTTCAGAAGCATCAATAGATGAATTACTATCAAAGAAAAACAGCATTTAAAATATGGGAATATTTTGGTTTCAAAGTCACAGACACTGAACAAAAACAGATATTTTTAAGAGCTACCGCAGAATTGTCGCCACTGCTATTATTAAGCTGAAGCTTGAGTTAAATTAAAATCAGATTGAAGCTTGAATTAAATCGTAAATCAAATCGTAAAAAATAGAAATATATAATAAATAAATAAATAAATAAATCGCAATTAGGTATTTTCCCCAAATCGCACAACCCTAGCCCAAAAACCTAAGAAGGGTATTCAGCACTAGTGAGTGCCTGGGTCAGTCACATTTCCACCGTAACTTTGGGGCCCTGATTGGTCATCATTGACAACAAAAATGAATGAATGATCATACATTTGTGTGTATATTATTTTTTGGTTTCAGTTGTCTCCATTGTCTTGTTATGGTGCACTTTATTCTGATTTGTCTTCTTTTCACAACTGGGCAGGTTGTATGACGTTTAATTCAGGGGGAGAACTAATGGTGGGGCATTGCGAGCTAATGGTCCAACAGTAAAAAATGCAGCGTGTGTGTGAGCGCGTGAACGTCAAACTCAAATAAGGCTCCAATGTTCTGTATGGCCAAATATCAGAAGTAGTTGCGTGTGTGTTCACAGATTTGTTTTGTCATGCATAGATCATAGATCGTTTTGTGACGTTGCCATAAAATAGGCCACATATTGTGTCTTTTGCGCAGTCCAAAAGTCCATTATTTCCAATAGAGGTGCATGGATTGTGTGCACATATTGAGAGCGGCATGCACGCGTATGCCAGGCGCACCAAGATAAAAACATCTCTTTTCAGATAAACTATAAATGTAACTTTTCAGAATGCCGCATCGTGAGTCACATAACAAGAACTGACCGATGAGCTTTATACTTTGTATGGAATATACACATTTCGGTTACCTCAGACAAACACAAGACACCCGAACACCAAGTGCTTTTTAATTCTCTCCATACATATAACTTGTATCAGAACTGCAGCAGTGTTTGCTAGTTTGTCATCCTCTGAGAAAACGGTTGATGGTCAACGACAAAGGAGCGACCGCAAAGCACGTTGAAAATGCTAAAGGAAGCGACGCGCTCACACTTTCCACTTTTAGACGCAATATATGACTGACTTACAAATTACCTGGTTCTGCCATACATCAGCCTTCCTGTATCCAAAGTAACGTAATCCCATATCACAGATGTTGACTTTTTTGGCACTAAGTCCTCCTGTGCCCGCATGTCCAAATCGCGATTTAAATACTATTTCAATTAATCGCACAGCCCTACTACTGACTGAACATTGACTAGCTATTGAATTTCCATATTTGGGTTATTGTTATAACTGAGTATGCATAGTTTTTAAGAAAGAGACAAGAAGACTCACCTGGAGAAACGAAACCTGCATCACTCACTCATTCGCACAATGATTCCCTGTAGATGACAAACAGAGTTTATTATTAAAACTACACAACAACATTCACATTATATTGTTCACAGGAATTGGGCCTGTATTTACACAGGAATGTCATTTATTTTATTTATTTATTATTTTTACTACTGATGATGCAACAGCTTAATAAAAATAGAAATGTATACTATTACACTACTAATTTAATTAGAAAAATACTTTATTACAAACATATATACGTATGTGTGTGTGTTTTTATGAAAACTGTGATAACCCGACTGCCACTTTAATTACAGGCCGCTCATAAATGTGTGTGTAGCCTCTATATCGAGGGAGGAAATGAGTCACTGCTCTCAGACTCACACATCAAGCAGAGATTTGAAGCTCAGGCCATTAATGTGACACATTCTGATAAGCCTGGCTATTACATTCACAAAACAAACACTCTCTGTCTTGAAACAAAAAATAATAAAATTTTGAACAACAGATTCCTATGAATATATCTAACACCCTCAATCTAACCAGGCAACCACTGCTCACATGACCACATACCCAGACAAGCGCAACAGATACGAGACAGACAACATCCAAGTGTCTTTATTCATCCGGCAGATTGCCTGCGGATTTGGTCCGAGGGGATTAAGCTCTTAGTTGCGAGATGGTTTGATGCAAGGAGTGAAAATATAATCACAGCTCCTGAAGCCAAGAGCCAGAGAGTATAGCAGGCTGACCGCTAACACGTGCTGTAATCTCAATAGTGTCTCACTGACTAAACCGTCATAATCCTGGTGCCGATCTGAAAGGTCAGACCCTAAAATAATCCAGGCCTTCTGCCACTCAAGCATGAGCATCCATGATACTGCTGCTCTTCCGTTGGGTCAATCAGTTTCTGGTGGCCCTTAGCAATGTCTGACATCCAAACATCAGCAGGCCACGCCCAGTAATCCTCGAAGAGCTTTAGGTGGATCTTCGCGACTCACATTGTGCTGCTTTCATAATTACAACACAATTCAGATGGCAAAACTGACATTTCGTCAATTGCTTTGCATACAGAAATGTTTCCTATTGGAGTAACCCACAAAGACAAAACAAAAAAGAAAATAGGTTTTGCTCACGCATGTTAGGTAAACTCTTACAAGAGCTCAACAATAAGGGATTTGTCTGCTAGTTCAGAGGGGTCAGATTGGCAGGTTGGTATTTTCCCCGTCAACGTTGCCCAGAATAATTATGCAATAGCCAATTTATTTTTACATATCACAGAAAAATGTATGTGAAAAATATATTTTTAAAAAAGTTGCAATAATAACTGGGGTTATTTGAAATTGTAATGTCAAATTAATATAACCTCAGTATAATTATCCATTCAAAATCAGTTCTCAAAAGATGAGAATCAGTGTTTCCTCTAGGATTTTTTCCAGCTGTGGTGGCAGGTCTTTGACACAGATTTTCCAACTACCTATGGTGTTTCACAGTGCTTCCCACACATAGACTTTACTTGGGCGGGCCGCCCAGGTATATTAACGGCCGCCCAAGTATATTTAGTGACCCTCTTTTTTTTTTTTTTTAACCATTATTAACATCCTTTAAAGGGTCACGAAACCCCCTGTCTCAGCAGGGTGTTTTCACACCTCTGTTTTGAAAAAAGTCAGGAAAGTTGGGCGTGTCCAGCTCTGGGAGTGTGGGAGTGTCGGGGGAGGGAAAGAGGATAAGATTGTGCATAGAAGGGACGCGCTAAGTTTGACAGGAAAAACAAACACACAGAGGCTGATTTGTTACGGCGAATAAGAGAAAAAAATCCTCCACATTTCTCTGTACCTTATGTACTCGGTAGGTAGCGTCAGAAAGCCGTGTGTGTATAGACTATCCTGTCACAAAATGCGGCGAAAATCCTGCACGACGGGAATAGTTTGTGTTTACATGTTTACACTCGGAGAGCAGCCTTTAAACAAAGGGCACTGCACTGCAAACACTTACCAAATCTGTAGACAGACAATCAAACTGGAGCTGTGTCTTTTTATTAAAAGGAGATGAGCGGCAAATCCGGATTTCACCATTTCCAGATGAGAAAAAGCTCTCGTGTAAAAATGTTCCTTACAAACGCGTTTCTGTCGCGTGCACTGTAATCCACACGTGAGTCCAGCTGCTCTCCCATAAAGGGAAAATGAAAACAAAACCTTCGTTGCAACACACTAATAACACCTACGACTCTTGTCTTGAAATTCTTGTACTTTCACTTGTTTTGGCAACACAACGTGGCGTCTCTCTGCCGTCTGAACAGTGTAACCTGGTAAACAGTCTCCGGAGCTATCATGCATATTAATGAAGTTTCACGTCATACACAATAGAGCGCGCTGATTGGTTTGAAGCACGTCTTCTCATGAATTAATACTGCGCACTCAGATACGTCAGAACGCCCTAGAAAAGACAGACAGCCACTCTACTGCTGGATTTACACCTAAGTATCTCATGGCCGTGACGTAGCTTCAAAAATTCGTTTCAAACCGGAAGAACGAATTTGCTCAAAATAACGCAAAAACAACCAATTTTCACTTTTTAGTGCAATATATGAGTCCTAATAGTGTTTATAGCAGCGTGGGACACATATATGACTGTCAACAGCTCAAAAAATGTGTTTTGGTGTTTCGTGACCCTTTAACACTTTTTTTGTATCTGCCCAATATAACCAAATATCGATTAAGTAGTGGAAAATCTTCTCTCGTTTACCCGTTTTGTTCTGTGAG
Organism: Danio kyathit; assembly: GCA_903798195.1. Lineage (NCBI taxonomy): Eukaryota > Metazoa > Chordata > Actinopteri > Cypriniformes > Danionidae > Danio > Danio kyathit. The sequence continues at coordinate 22,865,320 of LR812539.1, read as the reverse complement.
AGTGAGACCTGTCAGCCCTCCCACAGCTTTGCAGATCCACAGAGATGCGCCTTCGTAAAAAGTTTGTCCGGTGTGGTGAGAAATCGACTCCCCACCCCCTCCCCCCTGCAATCGAGTCTGATTAGGACCCCAATGGATCCTCTGCGTTGAATGCCTGATCAAAAGCTATTCTACTTCTCCACAGTGCAATTATAATCATATTTGGTGCTTTTTATAGTCTTGAGATTTTAACAACACTAATCATATTAGTAACATTATTATCGGTAACTACAAGTTAAAGACATGCATAGTTAAAATAATTGAAACGTTTGTAAAAATTAAATTATGTCTTTTTGATCTTTTTATGCATTTATATGTAACATTATATATTTACATAAGTGGTAGCACGTCGTTTATCTAAAATAAAAGCACAAACGAGAAATTCTTCATGCCACCACACATGGTTTTAGTTGTACATCAGTATACAAAATACATAATTTAAAATAGTTTTATGTCATTATAACTCTTTTAAATTGCAATTAACTTAAACAAGAATTCACTGCATATATATATATATATATATATATATATATATATATATATATATATATATATATATATATATATATATATATATATATATATATATATATATATATATTATAATCAGGTGCTACAAACTATACCTATTACAACTCCAGTGAACCAATAGAATCCCCCAGGGTCCTAGACAGACCCAATTGACAGGGGGGACTCGATTTCTTATGACACCGGCCTGGGTTTCTAAATCTCCTAAAATGTCCGGGATTCAAATTTTGCTTTCGCTTTCAAAAGCTCTTTTATTATTTCTCTTTTATTAAAAACCACTTTCCGCTTGGCTTTACAGCTAACAGCGCACATAGTCGCGAGAGCAAGAGAAAAAGTAAATAATAGATTATTTAATTTAAACAGTTCAGAAAAAATCTTTACTATATGCTCGGAGAGGATGAAATGGTCTAAACTGGCTGCACAATATATGTACACCATTAGTGGTTAATCAACACATTTGCCTTATTTAAATAATCTACAAGTCTTAATCTTGTAATTATTATACATTTTTAGAGATAATGTCTGTTTTAATTCCCTTTTCTGTCATTTATCTCTCTCTTGCTGATTATATTATTAATTTGTTGATGTTAATATATTACATAGGCTATTTTATATACACATCTAAAATGGCATTCAAGTTTGCTGTGAACTCGACAGAGTGAGAGAGAAGCAGATTTTACCCTGTCAGTATGTGCACGTGGCTCTTGAATAGCATAAAAGTTATAGAAATAGTGGATGTCTTTTTTTATTTGAACAGTATTTTACTTTAACCCATTAAAAAAAGAAACAGTGTATAACAGTGTCATAATAAATTAAATTATTGTTAAAAATTAAATTATGTTTGTCGCATATAATTAACTGTTTATGTGATGTGGGTAAATAGTGTGTTTCAATTAGGGATGGGTATAATTAAGGTTTTAACTGTATTACTACTTTTATCGATACCACTTTTTTTAATGAAAAAACAAAAACAAAAAACAAATTGAACAGAATTAACAACACTTTGTTTTATTATTACGTATTCAATGTAAAATAAAATGAAATCAATAATTGTAAAACAAATAAAAACAAATTTTTCTGTAAACGAATGTACAATGGTTAAGGAAAATGAGTCCGTTCTTAACATCCGTTTAACATTTTAACATGTTTGACTTTTCTAGCAGAAGTCAGGACCTTTCTTGGTTTATTGTGCTCCCTGCAGTTGAAATACCCTCTGAGTTTCAAAATGCAGGAAATGACATTTTACATTAACCCATTCACATAAATAAGTTAACAATGTTTTGTTAACTTATTTATTTGTTTTAATACAGTTTGGAGCATCTTGCAATGTAAAAATAAGCTTTCTTTATAAGCATAGTTTATTTTTTGGCTATTCATAGGCTATATTTGTAAATGCAGCTGATGTAAAAACATTTTTAATGTTTAAGATTTATTTAGGCTACTGCAGAAAAAAATACTGTTTTCATTGTAACCGAATGTGTGTGTTGATTTAACTATTAATGTTATACTTACTTAGGTGATTGACTGCTGGCATAACGATGTGGATGAAAAAAGTTTAATTTGTCTTTCTGCAGTTAATGCACTTTTGAAAGATACTTTCACTTAGCCAGATTGCTTGCGTTTCTGCTTATACAAGAAAACAACTTGTTGCGTTTATTGCAACGGGCATTCTCGCTGTTCACTCGGGAAATACAACCTGTTTGGTTCACTCTGCAAGCTTACAAGCTGTGTGTACCCAAATCTGTCTCGCGAGCTATGTGTGTGCAAATCTGTCACGAGCTTTGTCACGAGCTTTGTTTAGCTTTGTTCACGATACTTCGGTCTTTTATAATTTAGCACCGATACCGATATAGTAGCAAGTTTCGGTACCCATACCTAGTTTAAATCCGGCTACCACCGCAAGTATATTTAAAACCTGTGGGAAGCACTGTGCTATTTCAATGACAAATGTCGTGAGCGCAGTATTACAAGTCAAGATCGCATTCATGTAATACGCGCATGCAAATCTCTTTACTTGTGCACTGATTTCCTCTGTTCATGCACAAAACTTCTCGCACCTCTTCAAATATACACTGCTCAAGCACAGATTTTCTTGTCTTGTCTTATGTCTCCAACATTTATTAGATCTGCTACAAATATTTATGAATGTCTCCAATAGACCTACAGAATGGCATTGATGCATCCTGGAGTAAAGTGAAATGGCCATAAACTCCAGCATGATAAAGTCATTGTATGCAGAGCCATAGACTTTTATCTATAAAGTATAATTATGGAAACTGTGTTCATCATAACTGAAAGCTACGTCGTGTTTGCTGGCCTCCCGCATCGCATAGCCCTGTCAGTCAGTCAGCATTTAACTATAAAGGATTACAAAAATAGCACACAGCACTACTATGATTCCAGACAAGTTCACTTTGTTATAATTCACTTACATTTTAATGTTTTGGTACGATTATAACCTGCTATTAAAAAAAAAACAACAACCGAAGGTGTTGATTTAGAAGCTGTAATGTAGCCATGAATTTTGGTGTGGTGCCCCGCCATGGAAGAATAAATGTAGTGGAAACCATGAGAATTTATTTAAAATATAGATCGGTAGGTTCTGTTTTAATGTAGCCATGTTAGCTGAAATAAAGAAAAAAAAATTAAACAATATAAAATTTATAATAATAACAAAAGTTTAACGTACAGGTCCATGTCTCTTCAACTATTCTCATCAATTTTCCATTTGTATATTGTCATTCATTAGTTCATGTACATTCTTAGAAATAAAAATATAATATAAAAAAAGAATCTATCAAATAATCGATAATCCAATCAAAATGAGCTCTTGCAAACCAGAATTGAATCAAGCCACTCAAAACGATGAACAGCCGAAGACTGCTACTGATTGTTACTCAATTCTGAATGGTCAGCTGCAACATTCCAAGGTATGTTATTCCCAGATAACAACCGTTGAAACTAATAGCACAGGCTCATCCGGGTACTCCTTATCATTTTGACCATAAGTGAATCTGTTTACATTCATATTTGCATGTTTGTCTGTCACATGGCTGTTTTTGACGGCTTGGCGCCATCTTGTGACAGAACAATACCTTGGCTTAATGTATGCTGAATTCAACAGTTTTTGCTTGTCAGCTTTGCATTTAATTAAAATGTAATAAACAATTGTGCCTCAGAACAATGTTTTGTGTCTAATTTTTATGTTTTGTGGGGTAAAAACATCCAGGCTGCTGTTATTTCAAACTTTAAAGTAATACTGACAATCAAGAATTGTTATATTCTGTATAATCTCATTTATTAAACGAATTAATGCAATGAAACCATTAATTTCTTCCCCATAAACGAAACCACAGCCAGTAGGAAATCTCTCAAGCAGCCACCCATAATGTAATAGAATAATGTCAGCAACTTTTTTTCCCCAAACAGTGTCTTTGTTTATCAGATATCATTTAAGTTCGTCATGCTGCCTTAGCTCATTTTGAGCCATGAATGGCTACATGTAAATCTGTGCTCCTCCTCCATAATTCGGATGGAAATTCACAGTTAGGTAATACAAACAGCTGACCATTTCCATAGAAAGAAGATCCACTCAGTCAGTCTCATCCATCTTTGGGAATTTAATCAAATCAGCCTGGCCACAGAGCCCGTTTACATGCCTGTTATACCACTGCCAACCGCACCAATTCTAGATGCTCATTGTCAGGTATAATTTGTTTAAAGCAGGCCTGCACAATATATCGTTTCAGCATCGACATCGCAATGTGTGCATCCGCAAAAGCCACATAGCAGAATTATGTGCAATGCCGAGTCAGGGTTATGGACAACACAGTTTAGTGATTTATTCATGTGATTTTGCTTAGTTGAAGTTATTGAAGTAGTTGCATAATAGAGTGATAGTTTATCACCCGTGTGTGTTTGAAAGGCCTGTCAATGTGTAAGCATTTAAAGAAGGTACAAGAAATTACGCATCAATGTATGTAGTTTTAACAAATTAATTATACTTAATTATTTATACAATGAAGACTACAGTGTATGGCCCACTGATAATCATTTTAAATAATAGTGATCATATGGTCTGCATTGTATAAATAATTAAATACAATTAATACATATACACATACATACATGTATATACAGGTTTTCCCCCTGTATACAAGGTTGGTATTACACCTTTACATGTCTAATATCATGAAGATTCACAATTGTCAATACCACAGCAGAATGAGACAAAGTGAAAAAAAAATTAAATAGAATTGATCACATCCCTACTATAGTGCTATTTTTCATATATACATTTAATTACTCCATTTCTGTACCTGTATATCCTTAAACTCATCAGAAAACTACATAGCTCTGTTTATTTCACTTGTATATTTAATTCCTTACATTCATATAGTGCTTTTCTGGACACTCAAAGAGCTTTACACATTTTTTGGGGGGGGGATATCCTCCCACCACCAGTGTGCAGCATCCACCTGGATGACGCAACTGCAGCCATATTGCGCCAGACTGCACACCACACACCAGCTGATTGGTGGAGAGGAGACAGAGTGATGAAGCCTATTATGATATGGGGATGGTTAGGAGGGCATGATGGACAGAGGCCAGTGGGCAAATTTGGGATTTTTAACAACCACAAAGAGTCAGAACCTCGGTTTAACATCTAATTTGAAAGACGGCGCTCACTGAGCAGTATAGAGTTCCCCATCCATATACTTTCCCATGTGGTCTCCCATCCAGGTACTGACCGCGTACAGCCCTGCTTAGCTTCAGTGGGTGACCATGTGAGAGTTGCAGAAAGCTAGCTGCCGGCAGTATTTGTATTATGTTAGCTAGATGGGATAAAGCTGACGATACTCACATCAATATAGCATAATTTTTATGAGGCTGAACAACAAATAATATTCTTACATTACCTTGAGGCTTGGGTTTAGGGTTGAGGTAGGGATAGATGCTAATAAAATACAATAAATGCATAATTTAATAAATAATATTAATACTTCTCGTTAACTTCTGATAGCAGCTGCTACCCTTCTATCAACAACCATAGGAGAGATCCGAGCTGCTGGATTTACGTCATGTTTATTCATAATTTTCTGCTGAAATACATTAAGGTAAGCAACTGTTTATCTGGGAGAGGAGTAGAGAAAATATTCTATTAACATAAACAGTGTGTATCTTACATGAACAAAGGACATCGTACAGTTATATTAAAAAATTATTATCATTGCCGTCTCCATAGACATCCAAGTGTATTTTACAAACCTTAAATGGTATGTTTTGCTTGTAGTTATGTGTAATTGAATGTCTGAAACCTAAAATAAATGTTATTTGTTTGAAAGCACGAATAAATTGTGATTTATGACAAGCGCTGCACACCTCTTTCTTTTTGTTTTCTCTAACGTTATAATCACACAGGTGTGATCGTACAGTTCAGGAACCAGCCAAGGCTGATGAAATCGATGTGATAGAACGCGTGAAACGTAAAAATTATCTAAGCTTGTAATTTGTTTATTTCATGCAGAACCACACCTGAAGAAAACCACCCCAATCATTATTTAAAAAAAAAAAATATTTTATTTAAGCATCTTTTTGAGCATCTGGTGAAATTGTATCCATATCACAATTAATACACACACACACAGCTGAAGCCAAAATTATTAGCTCTCCAGTGAATTTTATATATTTTTATATCAAATATATCCAAAATGATGTTTAACAGAGCAAGGAGTTTTACAGTATTTCCTATAATACATTTTCTTCTGGAGAAAAACGTATTTGTTTTATTTCGGCAAGAATAAACGTGGTTTTTATTTTTTTTATACCATTTTAAGGTCAATATTATTAGCCCCCTAAAGCAATAACTGTATATGTATACAAACAAAAATAAAAGAGAAAACCAAGTAATCGCAGTGTTTTTTCCAATATACTGCAGCCCTAGATTAAAAGCTGAGCATTCTTCAGGTGGAGGGCAAATCGGAGCCCTTTTTGGCTGAGCCTGCAGAAACTCTTCAGATGGGACAGACAGATGGTCCCGTCTCCCCTCTATACATTACTCGTCAGTCTCTCTATCTGTTCCCATCTCCCTTTCTGGACTTGGCAGGAAAGCCGTAAACCCGAGAGAGAACATTACTTCCTTCCTTCCTCCGCCGTCTGTCTGATTGCCTGCCAGATCAGTCATTCAGCCCAAAAGGCACCACACCCTCACCTAACTAACCCATCACAGAAAAGCAAAACATTATTTAGGATTAGAGCCAAGCTATTGCATAATGATACTTTCTGTAAAACTAGTCAAGCACGAGCTGTCCGTCCGCTAGTTTTAGGACTGATGAGTCAGGCCTGGATATTATCTTGGAGGAAATGGCACACCTCTAATAGATGACACCCATAATAGGGATTTTCCTCGGAGATCTGACATCATTTATTTTTAAGTGAGCAAATGGCCTGTCTCCAGCTTCGCCGAGAGGCTCGTTCCTAAAGGACAAGCCTGCAGAGGTCTCACGTTCTCCAGGCAAATCAAAACACTGACTTGGGCGTGTGCAAAATATCTGCATCCTATAGGGAGAGTTACGTCTCCGCTGCATTAGATTGCACCTCAGAGTGAAAGAGGGTTTTCATAACACCAAAAAAGCACTACCGCAGAGGTTGCATGTTCGTCTGTTGTACAAATTGTTCCTGTTGGAGGTTACAGCAGATTTGAGAAGAGATAAAGTTGCTTGAGTTTTACAGTTTTTGTTGTCATGGTTATTAAAGGAATAGTACACTAAATGACTTCTTTCAAATATTTTCTGATGTTTAAGAGAGCAAATTTTCATACCATTTCCTATTATATTGTTTCTTTTTGAGAAAGTCTTATTTGGTAACACTTTGGAATAATGGTCCGTTTCATTTATTCCATTCATTTACTAACAGGAACAAACAATGAGTGATACATTTATTATGGTGTTTAATTATCTTTGTTAATGTTGTAGTTAAATAATGTTAGTTTATTTTAACTCACTGTGCAATAGCTAATGTTAACAAACACAAATGTGGTTTATGCATTAACAAATGTTAAACTATGATTAATAAATATTTAAAAGATTACAAGGTTTCCGCTACATTCATTCTATCATGGCGGGGCGCCACGCCAAAATTCATCCCGCCACGGCTACATATTACAGCTTCTCATTTAAAACATTGTTGTTTTTTTAAAATAGTGGGTTATAATCGCACCAAAACGTATTAAAAAGTAAGTGAATTATAACAGCGCAAACTTTTCTGTAACCGTACTGCTGTGTGTCATTTGTTTAACCCTTTAAGGTGACATGCTGACTGACAGGTGCGTGAGGATAGCAAACACGACGTAGCTTTCAGTTAGGATGAACACAGTATCCCTAATTATACTTCATTTATAGATAAATGTCTATGGCTCTGCATACAACAAACAAAGATTTTATCTTGCTGGAGTTTATAGCCGTTTCACTTTCCCTCAGGCCCATTAATGCCGCTCTGTAGGTCTATTGGCGACGTTTATAAATATTCCTAGCAAATCTAATAAAGGTTGGAGACAAATTCACTACGTAAACGCGCTAAATTGCACTTGAGCTGCGTATATTTGAGGACGTGCAAGAAGTTGTGCATGAACAGAGGAAATCACGCAAGCAGAATGCTCATATTACACAAATCCGATCTGGACTGCGTCCCATTTGTCATTGAAATAACGCCAAAGGTAGTTAGTAGATCAAAAGGCTTGCCGCCACACCTGGAAAAAATCCTAGAGGAAACACTGGATTATTCATAATCAGTTAATGTGAGTAAATACATTAACTAAAAGACCATTATTCTGAAGTGTTAAACCTCTTATTTCTTTTAGTTTGGCTGAAATACAACCATTTTGTTTATCTTTAATATAAAAGATTTAAATCTTTAATAAAAAACAAATAAGGTCAATATTATTATATTATGACATATCCAGCTTTAGAACTGCCAGCATATCTAATAAAGTTCTATCATAAAAAAATAAATGTTTAGTTCACGGTTTTGTTAAAAACTTTAGTTTTGCTTGCAACAGATGCTTATTTCCCACTTTTGAGAATAAAATATTCAATGACTGCATTAGTACCAATGATAATAATGAACTACAGAAAAAAGTAAATAAATAATTTCATTGAAAATAAAATAATCGTTCAATACTCAAAATTGAAGTAAAGTGTTTAGGCGAGTAGGACTGGGCGATAAAATCAGTATCGACACCATTGTCAACAACAATTAAAAAAAAAAAAGTTTAGTATGAAGGCTATAGTTTTATTAAAATGTGGCTGCTGAGCACACCTTGAAAGGAATGCCAATAAGCTTAGGGTGCAAGTTTGTCATTTCCAATGGAGGCGCACGACTTGCACAACGTGCACATGATGTGCAAGCGATGCACACGTGATGCACGCACATTTTCCAGGTACTCCTAGTTGAAAAACATTTAAACTTTTCCGAATGCCGCAAGCTCACCGCGATTCGTGCAAGTAGGACTAACCAATCTTCATACTTTGTATGGAATACGTTTCAGTTATAACGGCAGACTAATCATCCCCTGAGAAAACGGTTAATGGTCGCCTAGTTATGAGAGACGGCATAAAAAAAGGTGAAGAAAACCACGCGCTCGCGCTTGTCACTTCAGGTCAGAATAACAACACATGTGAAAATGAGTGCCGTATAACAGCAGTGCCGTTTAGCAGCAGTGCATCCCTACTAGCTCCACATCTGAAAGATTTGTTTTAGCATAGGGGGTAATGTAGTCATTCAACTTCACAATTTGTAATGTTGCAGTATATATTTGAATAATGATGGTCGGTTCCTTTATTGAAAGCTCAGATCTGATTATCATAATTTGTTTTGTTTACAGAGTTTGAGGTTTACTGTATCATTATTATTGACACCTTATAGATGTTGATCTACCTTTACCATTGCACACACTTTGTAACATTTTATTTATCAAGTTTAACACTTTAACACTTATGTTTATTTTATTATAAAGAGATCTCCTCTATATTTTGTTTAAATATTTTTTGTTTTTGACTATTAAAACTATTTGCCTTAGTAATGTTGGTAAATTAAAATAAAGTGGTTTAATAAAATCCTAATATTCCTAAATGTATAGTTAAAATATTTAATAATTATCGATATCGAATGATATGAAACATTATATAGTGATTTTTTTTGCAATATCGCCCAGCCCTATAAGTGAGGTTTTGATTTTAGGTCATATCGCCCAGCCCTACTTTGAGCTGAATCTTAGTATTTTGCAAAATGACTAGTAAAAAATTAATTAGTCATTAGAAACAAATTAAAACATTTCAAATTTGTTACAAACTAATATTAAACAGCATTCAGGAAATACTTGAAAAACAATGAAAATGTTCACAGTTGGGCTACTAATTTTATCTTCAAATGTACATCATCTCATTAAGATTAATTTTATTAGCTCAATCAAAAGTGGACAAGACTAAATGCAGGTATAAACAGAAAAATGTTTGCTTCCCCACTTTTGGCCACTTCCAAAGGTAGTCAAAAAAGCATTTGATCAATTTACTTCTGTAACTCATGTGGTTGAATGTATTCAATATGGTATAGGCATTCTTCTGACATTCTTTTTATATGCTTATTTCAGGATGCATTACTTGATATCAATGTTGAAAACAACTGCTTATATTTTTGTGACAAACATAAATCAATAAATGGATAGTAAACATTTATTTGCAATAAAAATCTTTTAATTGATTTGAAATGCTTACTAGCAAAATAAAAGTATTACATTTTTAAAATCTTACCAACCTCAAACTTTGAATCATTGATCCCTGATGCACTCAAACCCATGACCTTAGCAATGCTGGTGCTGTAGTCTATTGTTAAAGCCGCAAGAACCCTATGGTTGAAATCAGGAAGGAAGTCATTTTAGCTATATTAAATTTGAATGCAGATGAACAATGGTGTGCAAGTTTGTTCAAATCCCTCTACACTACTTATCATTCCCATATCATTTGTGCTGCAAACACCAGCCAAACCTCAAATGGTTCCACTCGATGATATATCACCTTTCTAACCAATCAGGAATATGAATACATGTAGAAGTAAAACCCACAAAGTTGATTAAACGGTACAGCCATAGACAACACTCTTCTTTCATAACCTAGTATCACCTATTTAAGCTACCACCCGAAAACACCTTGGTAACCACACAGAAACACAACAACAACAACACATTATTGCATCTTTAAATGGCTAAAACTTGATGACTGTGATTAATTTGTAGCTCTTAACACATACCAGAGAGGTCATGCTTAAAATACAGCTACACTAAGATGCATTTCTGCTCTCTTTATGAGTGGAATTCATGAGCCTGAGGCCATCTCCAAAGAAAAGGCACCAGTGATAAGACAGTTTTCAGCCATCTTCCAGATTTTGACTCTATTTACTGTACAGCAAAACTATCACAATGAACACTACAGTCTTTTCATGAATGGCCAACCTGTTAGGCAGTGAACAGGTGGAGTATACTACATGCCTTTAGAAACCACAGGTCAGTAAAAAAACAAAGTACACTCTTTACACACCGCAATTGAGTTCAGATAAGTGAAACTGGTTCTACATCAGTTAGAGCCCGGGGATATCCATTTCACTTTTTCCCAGATTCTGTTTAATGTTTTATCAAATTCCACTTGGAGTTTCTGGAGCATTTAATGGTTTATTAAATTCTCAGCATCATGTCTAATCAACTGAATTATTAAAACTTCAACAAATTAATGATTTATTACAGTTTTCCCTCCTATAAAATACTAGAAATTCGGTTTTATTCAGTTTTTTTTCTTCTGGATTTACAATAAAAAAAAATAAAAAAAGATATCAATGAGGGTCATAAGCAAATGGATGCATAAAACGGGCCCAAACAATATGCAGGCCAGCATAGATTTACAGATAGAATTAAAACTGATTATTATTTATTGTTAATATTATTATTATTATTATTATGAAAATATTTAGATTATTACTACTCAAACTTTAAAATGTACATATAATGATGCATTTTTAAAAATCAAATTGATTAGCGATATACAGAAGACGAAACATTACAAATAACATACAGAGTTCACTGAAATCTTATTTAGAGAAAATGTTTTCAGTGTTTTGGGGGAATTTCTTGATGGCAATTAGTTTTTTAATGGATTATTGATTGAATCATTCATTTATACACCAAAGTGTTGCTCAGAGATGCTCATAAAAGGATATTTTTGGCTTGAATATGGTAATTTTTACAGCATTCTAATAGGATCATCACACAATAAATGACTTTGATCACTATATATGCTTTTCTGTTTGCATATGTAATTGCATGTTATGCTTTTCAATATCTGCTAATCCGCTAATTCTACATAAATATTATACTTCTAACTAAAATGTGAATTTTTGCACTTTAAATGTTAAAGACCAGGCATGATAAATATATAAATACTTGCGTCCACACCTACGAATGATACAAATCTATTTATTTTTAGCTTATGCATTTCATTTGCCACTTCCTCCAAGTAATCAGCATGCCTAAGTGTCTTCAGTGTGCTACTAGCGCCTCTGACTAGGCATGAGCCGGTATAAGACTCTGACGGTATGATAACCTTGGCTAAAAATATCACGGTATTGTGATTACTGCTCTAAAATATATTCTTTTTAAATGTCTGGGTATAAAACTAAAACATTTTTCCCTTTCAAACACAATATATCTTATTTTGAGAAACATTTAAAATATTTTGGCACATTAAACATGTCAGGCTAAATGAATTGACTTCTGATCTCTTCGTTTGTTTGAAAAACAGATTTTTATTTTTTTACCATTTAAAACAGCATCTTTGTATATCTTTTCTGCTGAAGATACTGTTGTCCTAAAAAAAAAAAAATTCTTACACATACCTTAGGAACGGTAAAGCAGAAAATTGACGGTTTTAAAACCTTGACTTTTTTCTATACCTTGAAAATGGTTATCGTCCCATGCCTACATCTGACCAGTGAATCTTTATTTAAAAGTGTATTCATCTAATCAAACGCATTTAGCGATCTTAGTCAGTGTAGTAAAATAAAAACAACAAACTATTTTGCCAACACTTTTAAAGAGTGCAACACAAAGTCGCTGAAACTAGTACTGGATAGCTGAGGTAATTTTATTTCTGTACTTCAATTTGCTAGCCTGGCTTGTATTTGTTTTTCCCATGATATAACCAATATTTTTCTAGTCATTTTTAAAAAAATTATCTTTAAAAAAAGAGGGTTCAATATCAAGCAAAGCTTCTCCAAATTGTCGTTTGTAGCTTTTTTTTATTATTATATTTTTAGGGGTTTTTCACTTTTATCGGATAGGACAGTGAAGTTGAGACAGGAATACATTGGGAGCAGAGAGAGGGGGGAAGGATCGGCAAAGAATCTCGAGCTGGGAATCGAACTCGAGTCGCCGTGAGCACCTTAGTGCTAGATGTCGGCACACTTTACCACTAGGCTATTGGCACCGACAATCGTTTGTAGCTTTAAATAAAAATTTAAAAGTGATCCCAATAATATCGTTTATCTTTATAGTTGTGGTCTGAACTTTGCTGTTGTTTTACATACAAACTGATCTTTATCGTTATCTTTACAGTTATCGTGCTTCATGCGAATGGGCCTTAAATTCCGTGTGAACTGGAAGTTGCTGAGATTTTTTTCAGTATGTTGATGTATTTCTAACTGAAACAGAATATTGAGTAGGGGGCGGGCTTTCTTTTTGCACACCATTCCCCTGTAGCAAACTAATGGTAAGAGGGCGTGGTTAAGAATATTTTTTGCTGAAGTCTTTAAACTGACTGAAGCAAATTGTCAGACTTTGATTGACAATCACGAACGCAAACTATTTATTTTTTTTTTCAATAGATTAACTTTCATTCATTCATTTTCCTTCGGCATAATGCTGATTCATACTTCTGCGTCAAGTGCACGCGTATACTACGGTAAAGCCTACACGTGGACGCATAGCCCCTCGCCGTGGCCGTCGGCGACGTTGACATGCACCTCTCAAAAAAATGTAACGCGTACGCGTTGCGCAAGCTCTGTGATTGGTCGGCTTGGTAACGCTGACGAGTGTGGGCGGAGGTGAGAGCCGCGCTCCCGATGCAGCGAGTGCTTACAAGTGTGGAGTCCCATGAAGGAGCTCTGGATGGAGACTGTTGTTTTGTGTTTACCTCATGATTAAAGTTGTTGCACGTCTGCCGGTTCCCGCCTCAAAATGAACGAATTTGAGCCACTTGTACATTAAGGAAGTGTTCAGAAAAAACAAAACACCAGTGAAGAAACTCGACACAGAGAAACAAACACCTACTGCCAGCTAGCGTTTCAGAAGTGTATTGCAGGGAAACGGAAACAGCACGCAGAAGTATAAATGCACGACTACGCACGAGGTTTGCGCCGTGGGTCACGCCAATCACTTGACGCAGAAGTATAAACCAGGTTTTAGTCCCTTTATTCATCAGTAGCCACCACAGCGGAATGAACCGCCAACTCATCCAGCATTTGTTTTACACAGCGGATGCCCTTCCAGCTTCTAATTCACAGACATACACTACAGCCAGTATAGTTTATTCAATTGACTTATGGCGCATGTCTCTGGACTGTGGAGGAAAGCAACCGCGGGAAACCCATGCAAACACGGGGAGAACATGCAAACTCCACACAGAAAGTCCAAATGGCCCAGCAGGGGCTCAAACTTGTGACCTTCTTGCTATGAGGCGACAGAGCCACCGTGTCACCCATGGATTAATTTACATGGATTAATTTTTCACCCAAAGAATTCCAATGTGCGCTAGCAAAATAAACACTGTAAATTTGATTCATACAGACTTTAGAACCACTAATCATTTCACAATTCAAATAACGATACTTGTGCTTTATTACTTAAATCTTATTTATTAAATCTTACTCCAAAATTCTGTGGCAATCTGTGTTATATTAAAAACTGTTTTTTTTTTCCTGGCCTACACTCTGTCTGTGTTTTCCGCATCATGGAAATCATACAGCCCCAATCAATGCGATGTCCACTGAGGTATAGCAGAGACTCCGGCAATGGCTGTCCTTTCTGCAGCCGGAGAGCATTTCCTAAGAAGAGATAATGGCTATCTGTCTGTCCCCATTCACAGTTTATTAATACGCTGCTCTGCACCCTGGAGGAGTGTGCAGTGTGACAGGAATAATCTCAATGGCCCTCTTCATCTCCCTCAAACTGGGACGAGCCGGCAGATCGGCAGGATGACACTGCATACGCCGTCATTACAACAACAACAACAACAACAACCCTGATGCTGTTTCACTACACAACACATCTAGCAACTCATTCAGAACAGCCATCCAATGCTTACTCAAATTACCTGATCACAGAAAAGCTAAGGGCCAATTTACATTCTCTGGAAAGAACATCTCCAAAACAAATGTGGATTTCATTAAAGACAAAATAGACCCTCAGTTCCAATGAACACTTATTTTCTACCAAAAATCAGCATAGAAAGTCCAGAATGTACGGTTTTGCGTTCTTTTGGTGACTAGTTCACTAAAATTTGACTTGTGTGGGCTTCTGTCTTGGTTTGGCATGATGTTTGTACAATTGTTTCCAACTAGGCCTAATTTAAGCTCGTTGTCATTGTTTTAAACATAATATAATAATTATATCTGACATATAAAGGTAATTATAATTCAGAACTACTCACTCAAAGATGCTAGTGTACAAAAAAACTTGGATTAAATTGACAAAGCGACAGTAACAAAACAATGTTTGGCATAAATGCTGCTCTTTGGAGGTAGATTTACTAAAGAATCACAAAAGTAGTACACATGTGTAACACTACCAACATACTTGACGGATCATGTGACATTGAAAAAAATGTCAAGAAAAGTCTATCAGTATTAACTCACATGTTAAATCAACAATTAAGAAGAGATGATGAATTTCTCCAATGCACTCCTTGCTGTCAAATATTTTGATTGGTCAAATATAGATGAACAACCTATATATGCGACAAACGCTTGGCACATAAATGAATTAAATTTATTGCACCTCTCTGCAATATGAATATCGCATGTACTGTTATTGCAGTAATATTTTTTTTCTATATATTGTCCAGTCCACTGGCAAATATTTTTAAAATTAATTTGTAAACTCCCTGTAACATCTTGCAGGGATTGAACTCAGGTCTTGTCCATATGTATACAGGAATTTCAATAAACAAAACACAAAAAATCCACATTAAAATGCAGAAACACACTATGATGCATGTTAAGGAAATGCCAATCCAACAGGTTGCGATAATGACTCATTTATGCTGGGTTCACACCAAACAGCAAATTAAGTATCTGCACGATTAAATTGCATGTAAATCAATGCAAACTTGAGAACAGAGATGGATTATCGTCTTGTGGTAGAACGACACAAAATATCTCATGCGCTTTCCGCAAAGGTGTGGAATTTTGCCTTATTTGCCTCTTTCGCGTTTGGTGTGAACCCAGTCGTGTTGGCCAATCAAAAAGAAAACAATAGCACGTACGCTGACGTCATGAGGCGAACACTCCAGTTGTAGCGTCCCCTAGGGCTGCACAATTTAATGTTTCAGCATTGATATCGCAATGTGATCATTCGCAATAGTCACATCGTAGGACCTGCAATGTAAAGTTTCGCTTCAGTTTATTCCTCTCTCAGGAAATTTGAGTGGAATTACAGCTGACCAATGACCATATTGTTGAGTGGTTGTGAAGCTTAACCTTATTATAGTGAACGAGTTTTTTTTGTGGTTTGATTTGTTTTAAGGCCTTAAAATATGTGTACAAGAAATTATAACAATGAAAATGTCTTGCATTTAACTTTTATACAGTGAAGACTATGCAGTTTTATTTGCTTGCATTTGATAATAAGGATGCAACAATTAACTATTCACTATTTTTATTTATTATTTTTTAGGGGTTTTTCACCTTTTATTGTGATAGGACAGTGAAGGACAGACAGGATAGCACGGGGAGCAGAGAGAGGGGAAGGATCGGCATAGGACCTCGAGCTGGGAATTGAACTTAAGTCGCTGTGAGCACCTTGGTGCCAAATGTCGGCACACTTAACAACTAGGCTATTGGCACAGACCACTATTTCACTATTTACAGCACTTTAATTCGTCATGGTTAATTGATCGTAAAGGCTTCTCAACACTGCGTTTCTGCACGGAACAAAACTGCTACAACTAAACAAAGTTATGCCAACTATGCGCTGGTTTAAAGTTACAAGCTTGTACACCGAGACATGCATGCACACTGAATTAACTATGGCTGAGACTATTAACTAAGAGCCGTTCACAAGTCACGTCTTTTGCGGGAGCGCATATAGGGAATTTTGTGCATGCTGTGCGGACACGGTGCGCAGGCGGCACGTCGTGCCCATGCTTTCAAGGCGCACCTAGTTGAAAGAATGTCGTGAGCGCACCACGAGCTTTATACTTTGTACAGAATACACACATCTCTACTCCAAAGAAAAAAAAATACAAAATGAAAATACCAAACAAGTTCATAATATAGTTCATCAACAGTGCCTTTTAGACAGAGGTTCAACAGCCTTTGACTACATTTGTTCTCTTTAAAAGGGAAATACTTAGCTAATATAAAGCTTACATTTACATGACAAATACAATTTTTTTTATTCTTTTTTTTATTTATTTATTTTATTCGTTATTATTTTCAGTGAAAAAATAAATTTTTTTTTAATAATTTTTTTAGGGGTTTTCACCTTTATTTGATAGGACAGTAGAGAGTATTGACAGGAAGGAATGGGGAGCAGAGAGAGGGGAAGGATCGGCATAGGACCGCGAGGCGGAATCGAACTCGGGTCGCCGTGAACACCGGAGTGCATGTGTCGACGCACTAACCACAACACCACTGGAGCCGACCAGTGAAAAAATAATTACTTATGCTTAATTGTCAAAACATTTTTTCACTTATTTTTAAGTCCAAAAAGAAACAGACTATTGTTTGTTTTTAATGATTATTTTGTGCTGTACAATATTTGGTTACTGAGCAGCAATAACATTAGAGCAACACTTAACTGAGCAGCAACACTTTAAAATATAAGGAGTTTTCATGTGATTTTCTAAACTAGTAGTGTTTTGAAATTAATGAATGCATAATAATTGTGATAACCGTGATTATTCCTCAGACTATAATCGTACAACCAAAATCTATAATCGTTGCAACCCTATTTGATTACAGTTACAGTTACAGTTAGACTGACCAAAAAAAAAATGCAACTAAAGTTATGCAGATTATCTGGCCAAAAAATCATCCCAATCAATATAAAATTAGGAGTTCTTTCCAAATTGACCTATTCAAGTCATCTGGTGAAATGATTATATTCATATCACAATAAATATAGCAGAAAAACAAAACATTGCGATGTCTGATTTTTCCAATATCGTGCTGCCCTAGCGTCCACACCTCCACACTGTACCCGGAGTTTTGGAAAATCTTCCCTCTGGTCTGAGTTTTCAGAAAGTTTCAGTCTTAGTAACCTGACACTGCATTTTCATGCGGACAAACGGCAAACCCACATAGAAAAAAAAGTGTGGTTTTTTAAAAATACCCGTGTTCATGTGGACATGGCCTGAAAGTCACATTGTTTATCTACAAAATCATTTTCTTCATTCATATCCTTTATCACTTCCATAATATGACAAGAAAGTATAGTGAAATCAGTGTAAAGGGAGAACTCTGGCCGTCTATGGGGAAGAGGGCGGTGTGGTCCCACCGTCAGTCTTGTGTCAGGGTTTCCCAGAGAGCCACATCACAGGCAGAAGGCAGGAAGTGGTATAAAGATGAGGTCAGTATTTAACACACAGTCAGACGGAGCCACACAGTGAGTCCACACATACAGTGGACATCCTAAAAACAGTGCTTTCCCACAGCCTGTCAGATTCTCTCTCAGTGCTGACAAGCAATCTGAGGAAAAACAGCATATGCGGTGAAAAAGATCTGTTGTTATTTACTGCTTCATCTGATTTTAAATTCAATTCAGGATGACATTCTTCCATTATTGGTTTTCGATTTAGTGAACGCGAATGAGAACAGCTGACAAGCCATATAAAGATTTACCATGGTATTACTAGAAATTCAACCCCATTATAGTTCAACCACAAATTCACAATGGTTTTGTTACACCATATTTTCATCATGGTATTTGTAGTAAAACATAGGTAGTAAAATGGTAATCTTATTAGCCCCCCAAAAAAACATGGCTACTAAATTTACTATAATAAAACACTGTTAATTTTTGTATGGGAGTTTTAAAAAGATGCAAAATCACCATGTTAGCATCATTAAATTGTTTTATTTGTGCTATGTGTTAAGCCCTCTGATGCTTTGCAATGTTTTTTTGACAACCAGATCTAAACTGAAGTTATAATTCGCTGCTAAACTCTGTTGTTATCAATCTCTTTCCTTTACCTTATTTTGTGATTTAATTTTAGAGGAGTTGTGTAAAATAGATTCTTCAATTATTTAAATAGACACAAATAAAAATATGGTTAGTCACAATTTGTCACTTCTTTCATCATGAATCGCAAAAAGGGTATTGTCAATGAAGATTTTCAGTAAATAATGAACACATTTTGATCATATTTGTTGTGACATTGTCCAAATATTAATTTTCAGTTACATGAACTTAAATCAGACAGGTTAAAAACTTGAGTTAGTAAACAAATACTTGTTTTTTTTTATATTTTTGCATGATCTGTCCATTTTATAAGACAAAATTAACCCACACAAACCTTGCAGACTCAAAGCAGCAAAACTTGCTAAAATAATATCGAAATTATTGTTTCAGAAATAAGCAACCTCACATTATTGAGTTGAACATGCTAGGGATGTCATGATACTGGAATTTGGTACCACGTTCTTAAACACCAAAACATCAACAGAGATGACTGTAAATGTCATCAGTTCACTGAACTCACCGCTGTTTAATGAGTGTAACCACAGACACAGGGACACTGGAGCATTTTAAAGCTGCGTTTCATCGGTGGATCGCTCATATGTCAGCTTATAGAAAAACCAGCTGATCGACGTGACTTTAAAACGCTCCAGTGTCCCTGCATCTGTGGTTAAACTCAGTAAACAGCGGTGAGTTCTCTGAACTGATTACCTTCACAGCCAATCACAGTCATTTCTGTTGAGCACGAGAAAACAATGGCAAATCAGTGGTGTTTAAGAACATGCTCAACAGTGCTCAAATGTTTGCGGGGAAATGGACGTTTTTAAAATTTACATACCAATTGGTACCGAATTCCAATATCATGACAGCCCTAGAACATAAATACAAAAGTGATATTGATTCAATACAGTTTAACAAAAGGTTAACATTTTAGAAACAATATTGTCTCAAACAAAGGCAGAGCTGAACATCTGTGCATCTCACAAGAAAACTATGGTGAATGATAGTGTTTTTGAATAAATCATGTGAGCCGATAAATCAATCACCCATTCATAACAGAGTCCGAAATCACACTCTTTTGAATATGTACTTATTGCGATTAAATAATTATTTTAACAAAAAGTGTGTTCTATACTGTAGTATATATTGATAACGCAATAGCCATGTTGTCTACTTGTCATTATCAGGTCATCTATTCATTATGTTGTCTTACTGCCATTCACAAATCCTCTCCTGTGGCCACACAGGACAATAAAGTGCCCATTTCATGCACACTTCAGAATCTCACCAGAACAAGTATTTTTGTCCAGGTGATTTCCCACTGATTTTGCACACTTCTTTTGTTATATAAAGTTCAGAGTTAGTATGCGATTCCAGATGCAGCTTGTCACTTGCTTCATTTATAAATATAAACTGCCAAACATTCTGCCTGGGCCCTCCTCTTTACTGAAAGTAAGAAGGAAAACAACGCCCAAGACGCCACCCTCTACACTGATCCAATGGCTTATCCTCTCTGACATCTGTAATTGGCTAAACCGCTTCTTCTGAGGACAGGACTTCAGAAGTCTTGCTTCAAAAGTCAATCTGTGGATGAAAAATGACTAAATCACAGAAACGAGCAGAAGTTCAACAAGTCAAACAGACTGTTAGAAAACAAAACAGCACAACTAGTTTCATAGTTGACTGAAATAAAGGTTTTGTTTTAATACATTAGTCTTTAATTACCTCATTTCTGCTTTTCACATGTTACTTTTTGCTTTATCCCAAAATCTGTTTGTGTTTAGGTAATAGAACAAATTAGGTTCAAACGGCTATATAGCTACTAGGGTTGGGCCGATAGACGATGCCATCGTCCATCGCCGATGGCTAATAAACTTCACGATGCTGAGCCAGCATCGCGATCCATCGCCATGCCCCACATTTATATTGATATATAGCTTATTATTTGCATGTCATCTTAATCGCAATAACGGTTTTTTCATGAGCTGTGGTAAATTTTACATATAGCTGCCGCTTGCACGGCTGACAGCATCGTGAGGATTAAATGAAGGATTATACAGTATCGCTCACGCTTAAAATGTGTAGATTCAGTGGCAAACGCTGTTACCTGCAAACCCTGTCCCACACACTTTATAGTGAATGGCTTTAGTTATTTTCATAGCGGACTTGAAGCCACTGGAAGTCTTTTATCCAGTCTTGGAAAAGTGTAAATGGTGGATTAACATTCAGCACATGATCACTAATAAGATGTGCCATTATTAGTAACTTTATGCGTTTTCTAAAACTAAATCTGTCAGTGTTATTTTCATTTTCTCATCTTCAGCGCTTTACATTTTCGCGGTTGTAGCTTCTGTCATCTGAAGGCAGAAGGCATTGACTGAGTGATTGAGAGCTGATATTAACCAATCCATTCGCGTTCAGTTCTAGAGCAGTGGGCCAATAAGAAAAGCACAAAGGCGGGGCAAGCATTGCAGGCTTTTTTTACTTCAGAAAGTTCACATAACAACTGTTTTAATCTGTTCCTGAGCGCTGCGTTTGGCGATTTTAAGTGCATAGATGCATTTTGCATAAATGTCTCCTAAATCCGTGCACGTGGTGAGGATTTTGCAGTGAAAACAGGTCGCACTGCAACAATTTATGCACTAGGACAAATGCTTCCAAATATATATTTTAGGTCGCATAAAATTTTGGGCGCATGTGCAACCAAAACGGTCAAGCCCACTGCGTAAAAAAACATATGCTGGATAACTTGACAGTTAATTCCGCTGTGGCGACCCCTGATTAATAAAGGGACGAAGCCCAAAAAGAAAATGTATGAATGAATGAATAAAGTCATATTTTGTTAACAAGATTTATGAGGTTAAAAATATAAAAACAAAATAAGATCATTTTCCTTTTGCCCATTTTTTTCTTATTAATTATATAAAGCGCTTTCACATTTTCTGGAAAACTACACTTATATAATAAAAAAACTATATCATGAAAGATATTATTACCATGAAATAAACTTTATGATACAGTGAAATAAACTTTTGGTCATACCGCCCAGCACTACTGTATATGACTCAATATATAAAAGTTTAAAGTACTCAAACCATTTGGTTTCAAAACTTAAATGCTTTGTCGCAATACGCATCCTCAAATATAGCTATATCCTTAATTATCTGATTTTTCAAAGTACTATTAACCTCTGTGAATGCATTTATTTTGATTAAAAAACATGCTTTTTATAGAGACTCTGTAAGTGGGTTATTGCAGGATATAAATCTTTACAATCAGTGCATTCAGCTAATAATGCACGTGCATTCATGTCTACTTTACTTTTTCCTTGCTACTTGATGGTGCATGTTATATAGACACATTATGATTGGAAGACAAATGATGACATACCACAAACTGACATGTTCATGCAATCACAAAATAACCTCCGTAGATCTCATTTACAAATTGTTATGCATTAATAAATACTTTTTTTTTGATGATTTTAAAAAGCACTTGATGATTTCATGAACGCAATTTGTTGCAATTGTCTCACAATGCATGCAAAATATTATCTAATGCCTGTAATAATTACAAAAATCCACACAGTTGCTGTAAATCCAGTTAGAAATCACAAGTTAACCTCTCTTAGAAGAACTACGTCTTAGCAAGTCCCTAAAAGTGCAGGTCTATTTCATAACCAAATGGCTTGCAGGAAGAAGTAATAACAGGTCCACACAGGACGAGTCGATAAAGAAACCCAAGCAGGGTGAGACTAGACCTACGACATCAAATGTACGATAACACCAGCTGAATTATTAGGAGTGCAGAGAACAAAATGTACAAATATCTGTTCTCCCAACTCTAAAAGAGCTGGTCAAGAATGCTGCAGATGAGCTTTTTCACATCTGCATGGCCACAAAATCCAGACGTATAATGGAGTTTTAAGTTTGTTGTAACTGTCTCTATTGGTTTGCTCAGTTGGGGATTAAAAAGACAATTAAAATTAATAGAATACTATTGATCTGACTTTACTGACACTATTGAATGAGTCTTGAACTGAGCCGCATAATGGTGTGATTGTCTCTAGTTTCATAATTGAACTCTACAGCATTGAAACTGTCATTTAAATGGAATTAAATCTAAACAGAGCTGAATGATACTATTGTCCTCCACAGAGCTGCATTACAGCTCAAATTCAAGTCATTTTACCAACAATGACTTTAAATACTGATATTGAATGGAGAGTCACTACTAAAATTTAAATGATTAGTCGACATTATTGGCAACAATAAAATTAGAGAAAAACTATTTTGTTGGTAAATATCCTATATGACCCAGTATAAAGGCCTGCAATGAAATGGGTTTAATCTTACAGTGCATCAAGAACTAGGCCTGTCACGATATCTATTTTTGTTATACGATATATTGCACCAAAATATATTGAGATTATTGTCGACATTATTGTCATTTTAAGGCCATTTTAAGCCGACATTATTGTTGATATTATTGTCATTTTAAGGCCATTTTATGCCGACATTATTGTCGTTATTATTGTCATTTTAAGGCCATTTTATGCCGACATTATTGTTGATATTATTTTCATTTTAAGGCCATTTTATGCCGACATTATTGTCGATATTATTGTCATTTTAAGGCCATTTTATGCCACTCATTATATAATGCCAGAATGACAATATATCATCACAATGCAGGTACACTCTTCCAAAGAACACATAATATTTTATTCTTAAAAATATATTATTAATTTATAGTCATTTTCACAATTTAACAATTAGGTATTGGAATCAGAATGTGAAAACGCATATCCTAAATAAATAACAATAATTGTTAACAAAAAAACGGCTGCAATATCTGGTACCAGATCTATTTTCAGTTGTCAGACACCCACATGAAAATATACTAACACTGACACCTCCAATAGAGATGTTGGTCAGCTAAAATGTTGCTAGAATTGTTTTATGCATAGGCGATATATATTGCATCACCAAAAATGATTGAGGTCATGTTGTGCGATAAGTCGATATGTTGATTATTGTGACAGGCCTATCAAGAATATTACATGATCGCACAACTTTTAATGTTTGCTGCCCCTGACCAGTATGAGCACAGAAACTTTTACATTCACACACTGTCAAAAATGTAATGACAAAAAGTAAAGACAACAAATATTTTCACGTTGCTTTAACTTATTTGAATAATCAAGTTTGAACTACATTTTTGAAGTCATCCACAGTTTAATTTATATTTTAATTGATGTAAGTTGAGATGACTAGAAAAGTTCATTTAATTCAAAACTTTAAGGCAGGCAGCAATGTTTATTTACAGTGCAGATTTCAGATGTGGTGAAAATAATTTACCATCTTAAAAGTCAAACACTCCTTACACTCTGAACCAGACATTTATACAACAGAAATTCAATTTTTTATTTTCTGTTTATTACGACTGTAAAGTAGTAATGCAAAATGTCAACTTAACAGTTCTACATTATAATGGGTTTCAGGTTGAGTAAAGTCAACTTAATGTTTTTAAGGCAACACATTTACTCACTTTTTTTAAGTAACGTCTTAAACTTGTCGGCAGAGATGGGAAGTAAATGAAGTATAAATACTGTGTTACTGTACTAAAGTAGTTTTTCTGGTATCAGTACTTCACTATTTACTTTTCTGACAACTTTTTACTTTTACTAATTACATGTTTACACCAATACCTGTACTTTCTACTCCTTACATTTTGAAACCAGGCTCATTACTTTGATTTTAATGTGTTTGGTGGTATTTATTTTATTTTCTCTCAATTTAAACGCCTTTTTTGATTCAATCAATGGCAGCTGTTGTTCTTGATCTAGCAAGCTCAAAACTACAAGCTGAATGCTGTGAGTTTGAGAAAAGGTGATGATACACGGGCAAGTTTTTGAGCAATGTTGTTGAGCAATATTGTAGAGTGATCTTGCTTGGCTACATTCCTGCCAAGAATGGACAACGTTTTTACAACTAAACGTAATGCAAGTTCTTTTGTATAAATGTATCAAAATGACAAGAGGTCTTGTTATCAACGTGAAACTAAAACTTCTTAACATGGACACTTCTTACTCAAGTACATGTTTTAGGCCTTAATTCTTTACTTTGACCTGAGCATGTAATCAGTACTTCAACTTTTACCACAGCCGTTTTAAACGTGCAGCTGCACTTGAGTAAATGATGCATGTGCTTTTGCCATCTCTGCTTGTTGGTTTTTACAGTGTATGAATTGCTTTGCTTTGTAATTAAATGTGACTCCAGCAATATCTTAATAATAACGTGCTGCGATTTTTCATTTATACGTTTAAATATTTCATATGGAAGGTCAAATACGCTCTCCAAAATACAACAATTGAGTATCAGCATGATTGAATGTGGACATGAGATGCCTAAATCAAATCATTCGTGCTCACTAGGGATGGGCGATATGGACTTTATATCACTTTATATACTTTTATAGACGTTTCAAATTTTTATTGTGATAATATCATTATTGACAATAATTAATAAGTGCCAATAATTCAAAACATTCCTATATCTTTAGAGAAAAGTCATCATTTTCATGTCTTCAACCCTGCTCCTAGATGCTCACTATTCTGCAGAGCTCAACCATATTTAAACACACTGAAGCAGCTAATGAAGCTTTTAAGGATGACATAAAATGCACAAGCAGATCTGCTGAAGCAGGTTAGAAATAAACTTTGCTGGATGGTGGGCAGAGTTCAAGAACTCTGAATCAGTGTTCTGAGCATTCACTGAAATGTCATTTGTTTCATTCATACTAGACTCTAGAGTGTGCCCTCGCACATAATCTTCACATACACAACACTGAAGAAAAGACGTCAGTTACCACTGCAGGACAGAAAAGAGGATAAAGAGAAATGGATCAAACATGAAGACAATAAAAAAACTCTCTTGTGGCAATATATGTCCAACTGCTCATTAGTAAAGTCACGCAAATTCACATGGATCCATCCTGCCTTGTATCAGTGGATCAGGCTGGTGGTGGTGGTGTAATGACGTGGGGGATATTTTCTTGGGACACTTTGGGCTCATTAGTACCAATAAAGCATCGTGTCAACGCCACAGCCTACCTGAGTATTGTTGCTGACCATGTCCATCCCTTTATAACCACAGTGTACCCATCTTCTGATGGCTACTTCCAGCATGATAATTCAGCCTGTGATTTCAGCAATTTGTCTGCGATTTCTCAAAACCTGTCGGCGAGTCAAAATCAGGGCTAAAATCATGCAGTCTGAACTCGGCATAACACGCCATGTCATAAAGCATGAATCATCTCAGACTGGTTTCTTGAACATGACAATGAGTTCACTGTACTCAAATGGCCTCCACAGTCACCAGAGCTCAATCCAATAGAGCACCTTTGAGATGTGGTGGAATGGAAGATTCGCATTATGATAGTGCAGCTGACAAATCTGCAGCAACTCCGTGATCATGTCAATATGAACCAAAATATCGGAGGAATATTTCTGGTATCTTATTGAATCTATGCCACGAAGGATTAAGGCAGTTCTGAAGGCAAAAGGGGTCCAACGCGATACTAGTAAGGTGTACCTAATAAAGTGGCCGGTGAGCGTAGACTATTTGTGTTCAAGCCATCCCAAGTATTTTTAAGTATAAGGTATATTTATAATGCAATGCTAACTGACCTAGCCATTATCATATATTGAATATATAATATCATTTATATTGAATGCAATAAATTAACATGACTACTTGCTATGTGAAGCATTTCTGGTCCTAAAAATGAGTGATTTCAAACACCCAACTGGTTTTATAAAGGGAATTTAGACCAAAATTAGTAGATCTCTTTTGGTAAACAGGCTCAAACACACAAAAATATCACATTTATAAAACATTTTTGAAACCAATTAAAGGTTTTATCATTATTATTATTCATTCATTCATTTTCTTTTCGGCTTAGTTCCTTTATTAATCTGGGGTCGCCACAGCGGAATGAACCACCAACTTATCGAGCATATGTTTTACGCAGCGGATGCCCTTCCAGCTACAACCCATTACTAAACATTCATACATACACTCATACACACACATACACTACGGACAATTTAGCTTACCCAAATCACCTATACTTCATGTTGTTTTTGGACTTGTGGGGGAAACCGGAGCACCCGGCAAAAAACACACGCAAACATGGGGAGAACATGCCCACTCCATACCGAAACGCCAACTGACCTAGCCGAGGCTTGAACCAGCGACCTTCTTGCTGCAAGGCGATTGTGCTACCCACTGCGCCACCATGTGCCCCAATGATTATTATTATTATAATGGCCCAGTTTCACAAACAGGGTTTAGCTTAAGCCAGGACTAGACCTTAGTTAAATTAGGCTATTTAAGCCACATTTATAAAAACAGCCTTAGAAAAATACATTATTAGTGTGCACCTGTAAACAAAAAATGACACTGACATATTTTAAGACATCTCACTGCAAGTTATTTTCAGTTGAGACAGCTCAGACATGCAATTTAATCCAAGACTAGCCTTAAACCTTGTTTGTGAAACCGGGGGAATAAGTATTTTTTTTTATCATGGGGAGAATTTTTACCAATATATTGCAAACTACAAACAATCGCCCATACCTAGTCCTCACATCTTGAAAATGTAACTAAAAACATAGAAACAAACATAAACTGCTCCCTCATGTTCATTTAGGGCAAATATCCAGTTAGAGAGATTAACGCTAGTGTGTAGTGACTAGACTTTCAATTCAGTGTTTTCTATAGGTATGCTACCACTGCAAGTTGAGTGAAAACTAAACCTGAAGAAAAATCCCATTTGTTAAAAAGAAAATGGGCAAATTAGCATGCCGACTTTCACCTTAGTGCAGACAATAGATAGCGCACTTGACGGAATGTCTGAGCTACATAATTCCTGTGTTTGTGTGCTCAAATGCTCCACACACACACACACACACACACACACACACACACACACACACAGCAGACCTTTTAAAAACATGTAGCGACAAAGCGCTGATCAATATGTTCACTTTCAGCATGCCCACAGCGCGTGACGCGAACGCACTGGACTCCCATTGTCTTCCCATCCATTATTGTTACAATGTTCAGAATGCACCTAGTCTGGGATGATTAATATTGCTACAATGTATTCAGTCAGAGAGCATATAGTTAGGAACTTTTAGTTTATTATCCACTTTGTCCATTCAGAAATCCTCCATAATGCTAAAATGTCACAAATTATTCACAATATAGCCACTCTGATTATTTTATTAAAAAGAAAACCTAATAAATGATTCATATTACAACAAAGTATCTAGTTAAAGACCATTCAAGCTGTCATTCATAGCCAAAATTATACATTCATAAGCATGGGCCGGTATAAGATTCTGATGATATGAAAACCTTGGATAAAAATATCACGGTATTGTGATTACTGCTTTAAAATATATTCTTTTTAAATGTGTGGGTAAAAAACTACCACTTTTTTCCCCATTGAACACAATGCGTTTTATTTTGAGAAACTTTTATAATATTTTGGAGCAGTAAACATGTCAGGCTGAATAATGAAAATGAATCATTGACTTCTGCTGTCTTCATCAGTTTCCAAAACACAGATTTCTTTACATTTTAATGCTTGGAATCTGGAGACACTGTTTTCCTAAAAAACTTTAAAAAAAAATTATAATAAAAATAAAAAAGTAATAAAATAAAAACAATAAAACAAAAACAATCTTACAAATACCTTAGTAACAGTATAGCTGAAAAATTTGGTTTTAAAACCTTGACTTTTCCAAACCGCGGTATACCTTGAAAACAGTTATCGTCCCATGCCTAGTCATTCATAAATTATTTACATTGATACAGCATATCTAGGAAGAGAAACAATAAGATGCAGATAAGGTAATTGCGACATCTTAAATAAAGTGAGAGAATTAATATTACATCCATAAGAACTAATGATACTGCAACAATGTATCAAGTCAGAAAATATTTAGATAGCTACAACAAATTTGACCTGGACCAACTAATTGTTACAATGCATCCAACCCGAAGTCATGGTTATGGTTAAACCTTATTCAGTGAGAACTTCATTGACAAATTATTTAAGTTTTCTAAAAACGCATCCAGTCAGAGATCACTATTATTACGTGTCTGGTCTGAAATTATTTATTAAAATAAATAGGCTCCTGGTATAATGTCCAGTACAGAAGTACTAATATTGTTAATGTAACCATTCTAGAACTACCAATATTTTTACCATATAAAAAGTCCAACGTCTCTCATTTACACCCTTACAATGAATCATATTGCACAATATCCATACATCCATTCTAAAAGTATTTACCTATTCATCACAAATCTGACTCTGCTTCACAGCGCCTGCAGTTAAAGTTTCAAACTTACAGCTGTTTATCATAAACCTTTCACCAATCATTTTTCCCACAATTGACAACGGAAATAGAAGCATTGTTTGACAATGACAAGCAGCACCTACATGTGTTCAAAGAATCTAAAACGCCAAATGGGACGAATTTATGCCACATTTTTTAAAGTAACACTATCTGTATTTTGCTTTTCGCTTGTATGGTGGCTCTGAACGGTCAAAACACCTCTCAAAACACCTTTTTAGACATTACATATTTCTACACATGTGCATTACTGTAACACATTTTACTACAACATTTGAACTAGTTTCAATACTTCATTTTCATTTTACTTTAAATATATTTACGCAATTCCAGCGTTATGGATGTGACATCTGCAGTAAAAACTCAAAACATAAATTCAGATAGAAACTATATGTTAATATTATATTGAAATATCAGTTTATATTTTCCAGAACAACTGACCACAGAGTTATAGGAGCAGAAAAATATCAATCTGTAAACAAGTTTTGTACTTTAAATGAGGAAAATAAACACGTGTTATGGATGTGGCTAAAAAAGTTTGCAGTATACAACATACTTTGTAGAAATCTAGTGAATTAAACTGCACAAACCTAAAGAAATAACGCTAATCAAAAGGATAAGGGTTGGCTTACTATAGAACAAACATGATTTATTTGATTTTATTTAATATTTTTGCATTATGAGGTAAAAGCTTTGTTATGGATGTGACATCCTTTCTGTTATGGATGTGACCGATGTGAAATTGTCATTCGTGTGACTTTGGTAAATCCAATATAATAGTTTGAAAACGTTGACAGACATTTTTGAGTATTTCTAAAGTACTTTAAAATACTTGCTTTCACAAAAAAACGTAGAAACAGTTTTGGTATTCTGGTGAAAACTTTTTTTCATGGCAAAGTTGACATTTGCATGGAATTGCTCATTTAACATACCTTAAAAATATTTTATACATTTAATCTATTATTTATATGCAACAGTCAAGTTGCATGTTAATTTGCTATGCGAATAAAACAAAATCATTTATTTTTGGCATATTAATTCATGTAAAATCGTGAATATAGGTCTATATAATCACCTTGCAATTTAGTAGGCTGTTCAGTTCATAAGATCAGATCAAACTTTTATGAAGTTTTTAAAATAAAATCAGTTGTTTACTGTAAAAAAAATAGAACATTTTTAAATATTTATCGGCTAATATATCAGCTATCACACATATCGTTGCATTAAATTGTAAAGAAATCTGTGTTTTTGAAACTAATGAAGACAGCAGAAGTCAATAATTTATTTGAATTATTTAGCCTCACATGTTTACTGCTCCAAAATATTTAAAATCTTTTAAAAAATAAAATATACTGTTTTCAAAGGGGAGAAAATGTTTCTTTTTTACCCAGACTTTTAAAAACAAATATATTTTAGAGCAGTAATCACAATACCATTATATTTTTTTCCAAGGTTATCATACCGTCCGAATCTTATACCGGCCCATGCCTAGGTACAACAAATATATTTATACTATCCAGTCTGGAATATTTACACTGTTACTAAATCGCATCTATTCCAGAATCATTAGCTACAACACATCAAGTCAGTAACCATACAGTGTTACAACTTACCAAAACAAGAAGCATTAATAGTAACAACTTAACCACTTATCAGCTATCCAGTACAAGACTGTCAACAATGAAGAACATTTCACAATGTTCCACTGCTTACAGAAAAAAAAAAGATTAATTTGGTACAACATCTATAGATTTTTACTATGCATCCAGTCTAAAGCCTTCTATTAAAGAACCATTAAAGTTGCTACAATGAAACAAGTCAGTAAATACATAGACTGTTAAAATTGACCCAGTCTAGGAGTGTTAATAGCAACAACCTGACCACTTATCACTAGGCCTGGACACAACCCATCAAGTGAGAAATCCTTCATACTGTTACACACTGCATAGTGTTAGAATTAATACTTTTGGTACAAAAGAATCTACATAATATGTGTGTACTATCCAGTTTAAAACCATTTATAATGACACAGCAGGCTTTATATTTTCCAGAACTTTCAAGTCATTAAATGAATCAATTTAAAAATCATAAAGACTTTTAAACTTTACCTAGTCTTTTATATTTTCACACTATGTTCAGTATGGGACTGAATGCTGAAGAATATTTGAAAATTGCCATATTGCCAATTGCCACTGTGCATCGAGTCTGAAGCCATTCACATCTAGTCCATAACCACACGTTGCTACAATGCATCAAGTCAAAAATCATACAGACTGTTACAATTCACCCAGCCTGGGGTCGTTAAAAGTAACATCTCCACCACATATCAAAGCTAATATTTCCGCAACGTGTCCAGAATAGGACCACTAACACTGACACGACGCATCAAGTGAAGAACCCCCTCATAATGTTTCATTGTATCCAGTCAGAAATCACGCCTGCGTTCTGGCGCACAATCAGCCCGACTTCCACCAAAAGCTCTGCGTGTCTCTCTTCCTCTTCCCCCTCCCTGTTCTCGGCAGACCCCCTCGCCCCCCACCCCCTCATTTTTCCCTCCTTGCCTCCCAGCTACTTCGGCAAATGTTAAGCGTTGCTTCCAACATTATTGCGTGAACATCCCTACGCGGCGCGTTCACGTTACATAAATCGGCGGTGGGATTTCGGATGTGCCACAAAGCGCGTTGCTTTCTTTAGTCGACTCACTAACGTGACAAAAAGCAGGGTGACACAAGGGACAGATATCAGACTAAACAGAAGTTTGCGCTGTTAATATGTTGAGAGAAGCAGCGATGTTACTCACCCTGACAGCCCTGTCCCGCAGCACGGAGCCTGATGTTCCAGATAAAGTGCGCTTGTTTTCCACTTCCCCGGCCCCTGTCTCCACACCCCAGGAACCGAGAGTGTGTTCGGGGTGGGGGGCCTGGGTGATAGGAATGATCTCGGACAGACAGCCAATTTGGAGTGAGGCACAGCAACGCGCGCTGTTATCCAAAACGCATGTCTCGGGGAGTCTCGAAGGAGCGCGTTAGCCGTCCGAAAAGCCTGTATTCCTGGCGTCTCCACGGAAAGGGGAAACGGTATCCCAGTATTTGTTCGTTGTATCCGGGCGCGTCGGTCGCCTCCTAATCCGCCATGTTGTGCCCCTGCGCCTGGAATGGGAAGCAGCGGATTCCCAGGCCCCTCCTCTCACCTCTTCCCACGCAGAGACGCCGCGACATCTGGCGGACGACGCGCTTCCAGAAGAGGGGAATGTAGAGGCGCTGAGGGGCAGAGCGCCGACCCGCGGTCAGTTGTGCTAAGCAAATGCATAATAAATCTCACAATAAGACTTTCACATTTTAGCATAAAATATGTAAGTAAAATAACAGAAAGAAAGAAAAAACACAAACAAAGAACAAAAGCGCGTATACTATACATAACAATTACCATAGAGAAGAGGAGTTTAGTTTTTTTATTTAGTATATTTACAGTTCTGGGTTGCTTTACGAATTGAAAGTCCTTTAAGAGACTCAAAATATTTTTTAAATCAGCCTTGAAATGGGAAATATTATGCTTCCCTTTCTGACCATTTACACGTGTGTATATGAAACTCGCCTACACTCTCAGAAATAAAGATGCAAGAGCTGTCACTGGGGTGGTCCCTTTCCAAAAGATACACATTTGTACTTAGGGTCCATATCGGTACCTCAAAAGCATATATTTGCTTATATATTAACATTTTTAAAAGGTACACTTTTTAGGTACTAATATGTACCCTTGAGGTGTTAATATGGACACTTTAGGTACAAATGTGTAGCTTTTGAAAATGTGACAGCTATTGTACCTTTATTTCTGAAAGTGTAATAATATCAAAAGGTTTAACATAAACATCTATATGTTTTTTTATCTATGTAAAATATAGCATTTCTTTTCTTTATATTAATTCTTTGACCACTCAGTATACTAATTATACATTCAACATCAAACCAGAAATATTTAATATACATACAACCAAAAAACAAATGCATAACAGTCTCAACATCCATTCCACAAAAACACAAGATTCAGAAAGATCAACTTTATATCTCTTGAGAAACTGGTTGGTTGGATATATTTTAGGTATAATTTTAAAAGCAGATTTCACTGACTTTATTAGTGACACAATATTTGATGTTATAAGGCAAAATCAATGTCCAATTGATATTCTCAAATTGGTTACTCCAAAAGTACTTATGTCTAAAAGTTGCAGGATAATGAATCAAACTTCTAAGAAATGTATTATTACATTTTATAACTTTGATATCAATAAAATCTCCTTTTTAACTGTTAGTTTATTTGGTTCACTGTAACCCTACAAAATCCTCACTAGACCTGCTGGTATTGCATCAATTGCAATATAATTCACATGGAGGAACTGGAAATTGAACTTAACTCGATTATCATATAAAATTGATGTAATGAAGGGTCTGAGAGCAGCACTGCTGGCATCATGACACCATTAAATCCATAGTTCTCAAACTCAATTCCTGAAGGGCCGCAGCTCTGAACAGTTTTGCTCCAACCCTGATCAAACACAGCTGATCCAACTAATCAAGGTGTTCATGACTCTTTTGAACACCTCGATTAGTTGGATCAGCTGTGTTTGATTAGATTTGGAGCAAAACTGTGCAGAGCTGCGGCCCTCCATGAATGGAGCTTGAGACCTTTGATTTAACCCTTGCCCATGTGCATCAATTTTAAATAGTTACACATAGCATAGACCAGGGGGTGCCCATACTCGGTCCTGGAGGGCCTGCAAAGTTTAGTTCCAACTTCAATCAAACACATGGGCTAGCTAAAACTTGCAGGACACCAGCTCTTCAGGACTGAGTTTGGGAACCCTGGCATAGACATAAAAAAAGTCTTAATAAAAGAATCATTTGAATATTATTTCAATTATTATTTTATAACTATAATATTATTATCAACTTGCATTGACTTTTTAACCAGCAACAGCAACCCTGATGACATCAAAAATGTATTTGAAGGATTTTAACCCTTTAAGGCAGGGGTGTCCAAGAACTCTGCCGGTGTCCTGCATAAAATATGCAGGACACCGGCCTTTCAGGACCAAGTTTGGGCACTCCTGCTTTAAACTGTAGTTTGTTTATGGGTCTCAAACTCAATTCCTGGAGAGCTACAGCTCTGCAGTTTTGCTCCAACCCTGATCAAACACAACTGATCCAACTAATCAAGTTGTTCAAAAGAGTCTTAAACACCTGAATTAGAGTTGGAGCAAAACTGTGCAGAGCTGCGGCCCTCCAGGAATTGTGTTTGAGACCCATGGCTTAAGGCAGTGCTTCTCAACCACGTTCCTGGAGGACCATCAGCTCTGCACATTTTCCATGTCTGCTTAACCAAACACACCTGATTCAGATCATCAGCCCATTAGCAGAGACTGAAAGACCTGTAATGGGTGTGACAGAGAAAGGAGACATCCAAAACATGCAGTGGTCCTCCATGAACATGGTTGAGAAACTATGGTTTAAAGTGTACCTCCTTTTTAATAAAATAGCAATAAAATCCATTATTTTCAATGTTTACTAAAGGCTTAGTAGATTATGTATGATTGTACAATCTTGGATAAGTCAGTGGTCAGAAAAAATATTAACAATCATTGATTAGTTATCTGTTTGTGTAGCGTCACATTAAAAAGACCACTTAGGGTTTACAAAAATATCAGTTCCACATAAAAACACACATAATTACGCTATCCTTCCTTCAGCCAGTCCTTGCTTTATCAGGGGTCACCCCCACATAAATATAATGTATTAATAATCATTTAATTAAAGTCACAATGATCACAAATAAATAAATAAAAGGTCTATATTACACAAGTGTTGAAATTCACCCAACTGAAAGAACTGTTAATTTACCTTTAGACCATGACCAAACTCCCAACACATCTGTAAACTACTGTGATTTCATGCCAATCTTTAAATAAAAAATAATTTATTTACTACTTAAAATAACTAAATATATCAATATAATTTTTTTAGCCAACACAATATAATCAAAATACATCAGAAAAGTCAAGAAATCATTATTTGGCGAAATAACTGTAGTTTTCAACCACAACAAATGAAAACGACAATATCTTTATTTGAAATTCAGATGAAATGTTATCAGACCTTATAGAGAGAAAGATAAGCACTTTACTCAAACCTACACCTAATAAAACCAGAGAAACTTCAAGAGGACTCCTAAAGATCCTAATTACTGTACCATCACTAAAAATGACAACATATTTGTCCACACATTACATATTCTAATAATGTTAGTGACTGAACAAGTAGCAAGGTGATTAAGTCATAAATAGCTGAATAAATACATCTTTTATTAAGCAGCATTATAAAGCAATTATACAGTCATTCTTTAATCACTGCTTCTGGCCAGAGACGACATATGAATCTTACAACACTTGTGCTTTGTTGTAGACCATGTGATAGTCCACTGGCTAGGCCAGCAGAAAGACTTGAGCAAGGAAAACGAGAAATGTTTGATATACTGGACAGTCTGTTGATTGTGCTTAGGATGAGGATTTCAGTGGAATGCTGGGATTGATTTAGACAGCTAGATTGGTGATGACAGCCCTGGTGAACTCGTCATTTGATGCATATCCTCCCAGATCTGAGGTGCGAACCTACACCAAAGAGAGCAACATGTTTTTAGGTCTTCATGGATATGAAGTTCACACAGGAAGTGATTAAATGCATTCAAACTGAAGTGCTTCTCTCATAAACACACACTTCTCAAAGATACCCAGCATATCATTTCATCATTTCAATTTTGTCATGTTACACCTTAAAACAGAGCACGCAATAGCTGTGATTATGAAGTGACCTTTTTATTTCTCAATCCTTTCATTTATTGGCACTGGGAAAAACAAATTCACAGTTGACAAAGAATCAGTCAGTTCATTTAGGAAATAAATACACTTTGTGAAATTGAAATGCGTGGTTTCCACCTTCCCAAACACTACACTGTTAAAAAAAAATCCCCATAAATTAACTGTTTGTCATATATTGTGATTCATGTTTTATTTTCTTAAATTATTTATGCTTTTGAATTGCATTTTGGGACCTTGATCTTTCCTTCAACAACTTTCGAAGTTGCAAAGTTTGAAAAAGTGACGTTTCTTGACATTTTGAAGTATGTTGTCTGTGCATGGTTTCTGCAGGTTTCACAAAGTTAAATTTAACACTTTAAGACATTTTTAAGACTGTTATGAACAACATTTTTATATTTTAATCTCAGTTAAAAGCTGAGAACTTTTTTCCAATATCCCAGTTAGAAAAGATTTTCACTTGCCCCATCAAAAATGATTAAAATTTAATAAAAATTTAATTTAACAATACAATAATAAATATTTTGTTTGAATATTTATTAATTTTCAAATATATACATTCACAAACCCTATAACCCTTACCAAGAATAAAACAAAACACAACTGTCAATTGCTAATAATAACAATAATAATTTATTAATAAAAATATATATAGGTTAGGTCAGTATCCTTAGCAGTAAATAAATGGAGAACTTTAAAACATGTTACTGTAAGGAAGGTAACTAAATGCTATTAGTAATTAAAAAGTTCAAAGTTTTATTGGGATTGTTGGTGATTGTATGGGTGTTAATGGCCATACTGGGTAGCTATACACGAACAAAAAAAAATTAAAACCCGTTAAAAAAATGACCTACAACACAATATTTCAGTAGATTTAAGACTTTTAAGGCCTAAAATTTAGCTTTTGAGATTTAAGACATTTTAAGACTTTAAGACCCCACAGATCCCCTTCTGCGTTGGTGGTAGTACTTTTTATGTTATTTCACAGATTTAATTGTCATTATATTATATATTGTACACAATTATATTGCTTTAAAACTACTAAAATATCAACAAAAGTCACTTTGTGAAACTGCAGTTGAATTTTCAAAAGACCACAATTCGTGCAATTCATATTCATAAATAAACAGAAAAACTGTGGATCCCGAAATATGGAACCTGTTAATTGATGGATATTTTTACAATGGAAGATTACAAATGTTAATACTGCAAGTGCTGAGTTAGAAAAATATGAAGACAACATGTTAGATCAGTACAACAGTGACGTGAGGTAAGTTTAAAATGCCTGAGAGACCATGATATCAGTCAGTCATCCTGTCCACAGTTAATTGAGGTAAAGTAGGTTTTATATTCACACATTCGAATTTTCTCCCCAATTATATAATTTCAGAAAGTATTCTTTGCAAATTCTAAATAGTGAAATTATATTAGCAGCCAATGACTATCAAAGTACAACACAGTCCAATAAATAGTGCTAATGTTGTTTTGAAGTCATACTTCCATGTGATTCCAGGCCAAAGTACCATGGTAAACAATATAGGAAGCATGTCACAAGATGAATGTGTGAATATAAAGTTAAGTCAGTAATGGCACAGAACATCAGCATCATAAAATAAAAACAATAACTGCTCATCTGACTTATGACAGCAGGTTTCCTTGGTGAGGTTTACTATGGTACCATTGAAAGTGGAAAATCATCAAGTATCACACCTCTGCACTTCTGTTTCAGTGTTAAATCACTTTTCAAAGCTTAAAAAAAAAAGGAGGGCCAGCTCCAAAGCAGAGATGGCAGGTGCAGCAATAAGACAGAGGCATGCAGAAACTAAATAAAATGCATAACTGGAGAGAGCCAAGTATTGGAGTAAATCAATGCCAGACATGCATTACTGCTGTTCTAACAAAAACATGTTTCAATATTGATCGTTAGAAATGTTTCTTGACAAACAAATCAGCTTATTAAAATGATTTATAAAAGATTGTGTGATGCTGAAAACTGGAGTAATGATGCTGGAAAATTCAGCTTTGGCCTTTAAGGCATAAATTACTTATTAAAATGTATTAAAGTCACTTCATATGTAAGAATTATCTTGAATCACTGTAGATTTTTTTTTATTCTCAAGTGTAAAAAGTTTGTAGACCATCTATGAAAGCCCGCAGACTGATCCTTATATAAAGAACTTGTATGAAAATCAAAAGGATGTGACGTTTACATGCACATCCAAGAGCCTCTTTTTTTAAAAGAATGCTTTTAATGTACGATATAAACCTTTCTGTACTATAATGTCAATGTATCATGCAATGAAAATGGCCAGATCATAGCGTATGGTCTCAAATATACTTTAAGCAGATTACCATAAGTGAACATTTTAAATGACCTTATCTGTTGACATGATGCAAGTGAAATGCAGAGCTTATGCAAATAAAAAGCATTTCTGATTTTTACATATGGCCCCTTTAAGCCTTTACCATATACTTGAATTTTATTGACATTGATTACAATATGTTTTTGTATATATTTTGTGTACAACCTCCACTAACATTCATTTTTTTTCTAAATAAGCACCCTAAAAAGGGTTAAAATAGAAATAGTCAACTGTACTTTTTTTAAATTGTATTTTTATATATTAATTGTATTATTATTATTTTTATTAAATGCAGCCCTGGTCGACGCAAGAAATCTTACCAAACCCTAACTTTTAAACAGAAGTGCAATTCTTGTACACATATTGACTATAAGGCTATAACAAATAGACTTGGAGAAAAAAAAAAAAAAAGAAAAAGAAACGTACACAGATGCAGTGAAAAAATAAAAACATCAGCCAGAAAAGATGGAAAAGAAGTGAAAAGCAAGAGACAGAAAAAGCAGAAGAGAAACGCAGGATGTGGCAGGACTGCTTTAAACTCCTCTCTGAGCATATTGCGATCAGAAGCGGCATGTACACTGCGATCTTCAATCAGTCCGTTGGCGTAGACTGGTCACAATAGCACGGACAAAGTCACCAGTGGTGCTGTAACCCCCTAGATCTCGCGTTCTCACCTGGGACACAGACAAACACACACACGGTCACATACACCCAGATCGGGCCGTGATGGCAGAGGAGGGAAGGGAAGGTGAAGACCACGTCAGCAATTTAAGGACAAGCAGCAATAATTGAAGACAAGAGACTGAATGAAGAGTGAAAAAAGGAAGAAATTCAAAGCTAAAGTTGAATGTATACATTAAAGAAAAAGAAATCAAATTGAATAAATCATGATAATGGATAAAAGACCCCCTGCACTGGTATTTGGAACTTTTACACCCCATTCACACGGGGGCGTTAGAGTCAACAGTTCTCATTTACTTTGAATGGGTGACATCAAGCATTGCCAAACTGAATTGTGGGTCCGTCTGCTCTGCCTCAGGGGCATTGCTCACTGCAGAAGTTAAGAATTTCTCAACTTTTCTAGCACCAACGGAAGCTTCAGCCAATCAGATCGCTTTATGCAAATACCCCAGCTCAGACAGTAGCCGATTGCGGACTTGTTTTAATCCGATCAGCCCCAACTTCAGACACGCTCCCCCGTCACGTGTTGACGCTGAAGCCCAGTGTGAATCAG
The DNA here is from genome assembly GCA_903798195.1 of Danio kyathit. Lineage (NCBI taxonomy): Eukaryota > Metazoa > Chordata > Actinopteri > Cypriniformes > Danionidae > Danio > Danio kyathit. The sequence goes on along the minus strand of LR812539.1, from coordinate 22,825,363 downwards.
GCGTTAGGGTTCATTTGTATGATATTGATGTTCTAAATATGTTTTGTGTACAAAACAAAAAAATTATACATGCCAGGTCAGTATCGATACAGTCTTTTTAATAGTTTACACAAATAAATAATTCAAATTTTTAAAACTTGCACATTAAAGCCGGTTTCCAAAAGTTTCAAAAATCATAAAAAGTTGTCAAAAAATGCTAAAATGTAAATGCCCTCTTAGTTAAACTACAGTAAGCTACTACTAAAATGAACAAACTCTCAATAGAGCTACAATAAAATGCCGTTTTCAATTAAATTGTTCACAAATATCTCAAGAAATCAAGACGGTGTTCATTTGTGCTAATACTTGAACATCATGTTTAACAGTGGCTAATGCATTATCTAGCATGAACGGACTCTTTTCACAAACCTGTTATGACTTGTTCAACAGTCATCAATCTTAAATCCTTGAAAGTTTTTAATATTAACAACCAATTACCGCTTATGCAATGTGTTTCTAATGCAGCGTCTATGGGACAGAGTAAATTTGACATTATTCTCTCTTCTGGCTGCCGTCATCAGTCTCACAATATTTTCTTTCGTTTTTCTGAAAGTCTTGATAACACCATCGTTTTTCTTTTATTATTTCAGCAAATAGGATTGTAAAAAAATATATTTGTTGTACTCTCCCATTCACTGCGCTCTAAGTTTACCCAACTATGATGACTTCTGCTGCTGAGAAACCCAGAAATGTGAAAAGGGTATATTAAATATATTTCTCTTTTCTTGCTTTCAAAGTTTTCTAATATCTGACTGCACAACTAATTACAGACTGACTACTAAAACAAGAAAAGGACCCAGCAATTAATTTATACATCTATTTTTAAAACCTATTTTATTCATTTATTAAAAGTAGTGCTGTGTTGTAAATGTATCCATCCCTTACAAAGGGAAACCCAACACATAGGATGAAAACCTGTGATGGTTTGTATAATAGATATAATTCTATAACCCACACAAAACTTATCTCTCTCTCTCTCTCTCTCATTCAAACATAAAACCAAACACATACACACAATTAGTTCTTACCTTGCCCTGTTTGATGACTTTCTTGACTGCCTCAGACACCATGTTTGAATGATACTCGAGGCTGAAAAAAATAATAATAATAAAAGAACCCACTCACATCAATACAATTAAGACCACATACAAAATTGATAAGACAAACAGACTTGAGAAAGCCTGGCCAATAAATCCTAAATAGTTTTTAAAAAGTTTGAATGTTTTAAAGTCACAGTCCACATAAAGTCCAGTTATCAGAAATGCTGAATGTGTACTGATAGAGAACGAGAATGCTAGCATGTATGCATTAACACACCATTAGTTAGAAGTTGCTAATATGCTTAACACAGGTTTTCAACAAGTTTAAAACATATTTTAATACTGCAATATATTTTAACACATGGTTTATATATTTGTAAAGATTAGGATTTGATATGTTTTGCTTTTATTGTGATAAGACTGTACAGCAAAAGGAAAAGTTGAAGAAAAAGAGGGCTAGGATCAGAAAAGATCCACGAGTTGGGACTCGAACACGAGATGCTCAAAACACGGTGGCACCACATGTCACCAGACTGCCCACAAGGCTTATATTAAAAAGCTACTAATATGCTGCTAGATTTTCAACAAAATTGTATGCTATAATATTTTTGTTAAGAAGCATCCAGTGTGCATTAGCATGTTGCTAACATTTTTATAACGTTTGCTAATCTTTGATATGTTTGATAGTATTTTCCTCATGTTGTAGCATGCTGACAGTGTTTTACATTTACTATAATTCTAACATGACTATATACACCCTACTAGTATGTTTTAACAAGTTGCTAAACATTTTTAGCAACGTTGCAAATATGTTTCTAAAAATTATTTACTAACATGCTAACATGTTTTAACATGATACTAACATAACGCACAGCTATTTTAGCATGGCTAGCATATTGATAGCATATTAATTGGTTGATTCAGCACAATAATAATCACTCGGCTAGTTAGAATAGATGAATACATTTGATTACCAAATGCAACATAGATGGATCAGAGTTCCCTGTAAATTGGAATAAATCCCTTTTGTGGGGACAATGGGGAACTCACTTGAGGTGTTTCAGCATGTTTGATGCACTGAGGAGCATAGCGGTGGGGTTCGCGATATTCCTGCCGACAGCCTGAGCAAAGGGATGTCTGGCACCCTGATATTAAATGCAAGAAACAGAAATCACTGTAAAGTCTATAGAAGCATACATTGCCTAAAACTCCATAAGTCATCATACACATATAGCAATTTAACTAGAGTCTCTATTAATTTATTACCAATGAAAGAACGAAAAACAAGATTTAGTCTCTAACCGTTTCAAACACAGCATATTCCGCGCTGTAACTCTCGCCTGGAACTACACCTGCTCCGCCAACCAGCCCCGCTGCCAGGTTATCAATGATGTTGCCGTAAAGATTGGGCATCACCAGCACATCAAACTGATATGGATTCTGCACCAGCTGTGGGCCACAGAAAAATATCCCAATTATATCTATAGGTCATTCTTATAACAGGCTATTAACTATGAAAAACAGGAAACATTACCTGCATGCAGCAGTTATCAATGATGACGTTCTCATATTTAATTTTGGGGTAGAGTTCAGCCACCTCCGCACAGCTCTGCAAGAAGAGACCATCCCCGAGTTTCCTGCGAGAGATAAATCCTAGAGAGTGAGTCTGCGCGTTGAGCGCCTAAAACCGTACGGGTGGAATAATCCTGCTAGGCTTACATAATGTTTGCTTTGTGGACGGCGGTCACTTTGCTGCGGCCTTTCTTGGTGGCGTAGTCGAACGCAAATTTAGCAATGCGGCGAGATTTCTCCCTAGTGATGATCTTCAGGCACTCAACCACTCCTGCAACGCTCTGAGGGAGAAAGTAAAACGTTTATTTAACAAAAGACGCCTTAAATCATTCAGAAGTGATGGTAAAGACATTTATACAGTTATAAAATATTTAAAATAAAAAGAACAGCATTCATTTATTGAACCAAATAAAAGAGCATTGCTTTTTTTGGATTAATATGTTAGGAAAGTTTCAGATTTTCTATTTATTATCATGATATACACGCACGGCCACTTTATTAGGTACTAGAGCTGCACGATTAATCAAAAAAAGATCTCGATTTGACCCCCTAGACGATCTTAATCCAGCATTTCTACGATTCTGCCAATCATATTTTCAAGTTCTGAAAAGAAGTAAAGGCGGCCGCTGAAGTCTTCATGTTGTTTTACATACATTGTTCAGCAACGTGGACACCCCCAAATGGTGTTATATACTGTTATATACAGTCATATACTGTATTCATAAGGTATAAATCACCCAAAAATGTAATTTCTGTCTTCATGTTATGATGTATTGGTGGCTGCAAAATCACACGTGACGTGAGCTGACCATGAGCTGTTACCACCGAGAGGGCGGGCGCGCGCCTGTGAATGTCTACTTTAGTGAACAGAACCTGCATAGGCTTTGACTAACAGGTAATAAAGTTGTAAATAACATTCAGTTTGTGGCACAGAGTGATCGTTTGGGAGCCGCGGGGGATGTATGAACCGCATTTAATATGTTTTTCTTTCATAGCGAACACAGAGTGTTGTGCATGAGAATAAATGTTTAACAGTGTCAGTATAACTACTCTAGCCTATATAATGCAAGAGGGAACCTGATAATGACAAATGTCTAATTTTACCAGTAGAAAAAAATGGTCTAATAATGTTGTCAATGACAGATTGCAAGCATATGTCTCAAACACAATAATTCAACATCAGAATTATAAATAGTTGTATTCTGATGTCATCACTTTACTGTGCATTAATGACCAGAACAAATTCAAAGTCTGTTCAAGTCCACCATTCAAAGTCTATTCAAAATTTAGCATTTTAACCAACAGTAGACCTACATATAATATTATTGTTGTTTTACCATATGTTTGAGAAATAACTATAATAATGGCCTACTCATATTAATCTTTATTTTACATTTATAGAATCGTGAGAAAAAAGTGATCTTTATGTTAAGCAAAAAAATTGTGATTCTCATTTTAGCCAAAATCTTGCAGCTCTATTAGGTACACCTTACTAGTACTGTGTTGGACCCTCTTTTGCCTTCAGAACTGTCTTAATCCTTCGTGGCATAGATTCAACAAGGTACTGGAAATATTCATCAGAGATTTTAGTCTATATTGACATGATAGCATCACGCAGTTGCTGCAGATTTGACGGCTGCGCATCCATGATGCGAATCTCCCGTTCCACCACATCTCAAAGGTGTTCAAGAAACCAGTCTGAGATGAGTTGCGCTTTATGACATGGCGCGTTATCCTGCTGGAAGAAGCCATCAGGCCACCACATACACTGTGGTCATAAATGGATGGACATGGTAAGCAACAATACTCACGTAGGCTGTGGCGTTGACACGATGCTCAATTGGTACTAATGGGCCCAAAGTGTGCGAAAGTGTGTGAATTGTAGCCTCAGTTTCCTGTTCTTAGCTGACAGGAGTGGCACCCGGTGTGGTCTTCTTCTGCTGTTGTAGCCCATCCGCCTCAAGGTTTGACGTGTTGTGCATTTAGAGATGCTCTTCTGCATACCTCAGTTGTAACGAGTGGTTATTTGAGTTGCTTATTTCCTTTCTATCAGCTCAAACCAGTCTGGCCATTCTACAGACGTCTGGCATCAACAAGGCATTTGCGCCCACAGAACTGCCACTCACTGGATATTTTCTCTTTTTTGGACCATTCTATGTAAACCCTAAAGATGGTTGTGCGTGAAAATCCCAGTAAATTAGCAGTTTATTAAATACTCCAGCCCGTCTGGCACCAACATGCCACGTTCAAAGTCACATAAATCACCTTTCTTCCCCATTCTGATGCTCGGTTTGAACTGCAGCAGATTGTCTTGACCATGTCTACACGCCTAAATGCATTGAGTTGCTGCATGTGATTGGCTGATTAGAAATTTGTGCTAACGAACAGTTGGTCAGGTGTACCTAAGTGGCCGGTGAGTGTAGTAAACGCAACATGAAATATAAAAAGCATCATCATAAAAGAAGCTCATACAGCATGTATTATGTATTTCAAAGTAGTATCAGTTGAATCGTTCAGTCCATTGATTAATATTAATCAACTAGTTCAGTGGTTCCCAACCTTTTAAACTAGTGGCCCACTAAACCAAGCATGCATGTTTCAGCAGCCCACAGAAATAAATAAACCTGCTATTTGTGAAGGGTTGGTAACTTACTCTGATGCAAAGACTGTAAAATGTCTTTATTGAACTTAAACTGCCAATGATTTGAATAAACAAACTGTACATAACAGGTCAACAAAAGCCCAGAGAGACTCAGGTCGACACTTTAAGAAAACAGGAAAACCAAAATCCAGGCAGATGCCGTAAGTGGGTAGACCTCAATCAAGGAACAGGTTCAGACAAGACCTGTGCTAGCAGGACAGATTTTTTTTGCTATATGAAGTTTTGCCCCCTTCTGTGCAACATTTGTGTTAGATCTGAGCAGATACAAATGTGACCTGCACTTAAAAGAACAAGATGCTTTAATGAAGACACAAAAGTAGCTATGTTTCCATCCAAAAATGCAAATGAACTTTATGCGCAAAACTAGATTATCGCATAAAAGACGTGCGAATAAAGCAGCGTTTCCATCCAACGAGTCAAAGCGAACAAAATCGTCACTTCCTGATTAACTGGCACCAAATATCAACAGTAAAAAATGAATTTGCTGCAGTAGGAAAAGCTGCGTCAATCTTTTCTTCATCTAATAAATGGCTTAAGCTTCAGAAGGCAATCCTGACACGCAGTGAACGCGTGGTGGCGTTTGAAGGTGTCAGACACAGGGCACAGACGGTCTTGATTCTGGATGTCATTAATAATACAACACTAATCCTTAAACGGTAAGGCATTTAAGAATGACAAAAACAACATTTCAGATGGTTTTAGATGTGCTCAGCCTGCTTATTTGTCCATTTATATACAGTACATTTTTATCATCACATGATCTCTTATAACAAAATCACATGACCTTTTTAATGCGCATAGTGGAAGTTGTGTGGTAAAAGTGTTTCCATCATATAGTTTATGCGCATCTTTTCTTATCGAATAAAAAGTTTATCCTACTCAGTTATGCACGTTTTTTATGTGCATTTTCACAATTTATGTGCATCATGGTGTTTCCATCAACCGTTTTTTTATGCGCATATCCAAAATGCGCATAAAAATAGGTGGATGTAAACATAGCTAGTGGCAGTTTATCACTACCCACTTCCCAAGTGAAAAGGGCTACATAATGCGTCCTTGTTGAGTGTGTGAGAAAAGCCCTGAAATTCAACCATGATTTGGAAATCTGAGACAAATTTCGGAAATCCTAAATGATTCCTGAAATCCCAGACTAAAATCTGTGATCTTTGTTTGTTGGTTTTAAGTTCAAGCAGTGTCAGAAGATTTCAGACACTTTCCTCCAGTGTGACAACAGCTGCGATGATCGGCAATCCAAGAACCAATAGGACTCTGATGATGCAATACGTGTGACAACTTCAAACCATTTTCTTCCTGGTTTTATTTTTGAGAGCACGCTGTGTGCAAAATTCCCACTACAGATTGTTTATGTTTTCTGTGAGGTGTCAATTCAGAATGCAGGATAGCGAAAGTGTCACGGATGGATAATGGCAAACTCCAGGAGAGTTTTCTTCCATGTTTTGCGCATCTTCATTGGCGTTCAGGCTGACATTATGACAGCTGAGATCTTACAGTGTGACATGGGATCCAAGTTTGTGCAGTTTGACATGCTACAATCGTTTAAGATTAATATGAGGAAAAAAAAATTATCACCGTGAACCGGCCTTTAGATATATACCCACGGAGTGCCATGGATCATTTTAAGCACCCACATCCCACACAACGATGGCCAGACCAGCATTCACATATAAAATCTTGTCCAGATCTCAAGAGTGCAGATCTCGAGCAGTCAAAACCAGCAGAGAACAAGAGCACCGACCTATTGACAGCCAGGTATGCAGCATGTTTTAAATTAGTGGCCTATTATTAAATTTATTATTTTTTATATATATTATCTCTTGTTTTTTTTATTTTTTTATTATACATACATTTGACATATATGAATGCTTTTTCCATTAACAGGGTTTCTACAGATCTCACAATGTCAAATTTAAGATTAAGACATTTTTAAGACCATTAAGTATTAAATTTAAGACCTATATCACAATATCAAAAACACGCGAGAGAAAATGCGCAAAAAAAATTCACAAAATTAGTGGTAAAATAAATTTATTTAAATTGAACTGTACTAAAGACAGGTTAAATGGACCACTGAACTACAAAAAAAAACCTCTTAAGGCTGATTTATACTTCGCATCGCACACCTCCACTGACTGTGCGCGCACCTCACGAAACGGACGAGGCTTTTATACTTGATGCGTTCGCCGTTGTGATATTCTTTAAAACGGCAGGGGCCGGTCAAAAGAAACCCACCACAAAGTCAGACGGACAAACAAAGATGTAGAACGTTTCCGGAACTACGTCATATCATTAATATCATTCGAGATTTTAAAACTAATTATTTTTTATTATTTTTATAATTTATTATGATTATAAAGATTTTTATAACCATTCAAGATTTTTCAAATCAAACTTTAATACATCACTTTCTTTTGTTCATATCTCGGACAGTTCTACCTATTAAAGTTAAATATCAATGACAAGAGAAAATGGGCTGCTCTACAAATATATTTTTTTATTTACCTAAAAGTTTTTTTTATTTTGTCCACTCAACAATTCACACATTACTGTCTGGCTAGTTTCTGTCCTATAAAGGCTAAAAAGGCAATAATGGTCCAACATTCCTGACCATTATCACAAACAAAGCCTAGAATTGGGGCATCAGTATATTGTAAACTGATAGGTTCATATATTCTTTTCCAGTTATCAAAGACATAATTTGTCACTTAAATTTAGTTTGTAGCTATTAACCACACAGGTCTCCACTTTTGCCATGGCATCTTTTTTTTTTTGCTTAACAAACTTATCCCTCAGGTTTTTCCAAACTTTTACAAAAACTTTACTCCTTTTCCATGGCTGTTGCAATTTCTAGCCAAGAATTATTGGTCATCTGGTTATCTCTATGATGATCACACATGGACGGATCGTTAAGATGTCTGTACAGTCATACCTGTTTCAGACAAAATTTCTTCAAAGTGTTTCATATTCTCAAAACTCAAATCATACATGGCGCCGCGCGAACTGTTCACACGAAATCTGTTCACGCTGCCAGCCGAAATCATGTCGTACGCACCGAAAGCAAACCTCTGCAAACACAGCGATGACGTCACATTCGCCGCGTTCACTGGGCCCAATAACAGAAAGCTGATTGGCTATTGCATGCTGGTCTCATTTGTAGTTGTAATACCGCAAATTACATTAGGACAAGTAAAGTAAAGGACTACAACACCACGAAAACCAAGCAACAACAACAAAAAAGAATTTAAATGAGCATTAGATGTAGTGTTACATGGACATCTGAAAAATAAGACCTGTGCAAAAACATTTAAGACCTAGAACAGCGAATTTAAGACTTTTTATGGCCTTAAATTTCGATTTTTAAATTTTAGACTAAGACTTTTTAAGACCCAGCGGAAACCCTAATTAATAACAGCTTGTGGCCACCATGCAATACCGCCATAACCCACTGGGATGCCACAGCCCACAGTTTGAAAACCACTGAACCATCTTATTAACGATCTTGTTCTTTTTTCTGGTTCCTGACTTACATTTCTAGGTCTCAAGTTAACAGCACATCTTAAACAACAGTCTTAAAAAGTTTGTTCCTTATAAAGAAATTAATCATTTGAACACAGCAAGTACCTCATGCTCCAGAGAGCTGTATTCTCCCTCAGTCTGCTCCCGTATGATCACCAGATCCAGGTTATTGTGGCGGGTGCTGTATCCAGGAAGGCTCTTCACGTGAACCACATTGGCAAACAGATCCAGCTTTCTCCTGCAACAAGTAATGACCATTAATCCAACAAAATCTAGCAGGAGAAAGATGATTAGCACAAAGCAGCTATGATAATATATTTAAAAAGTACCTTAGTCTCATCTCATATGATGCCAGTTCTCCCTTATATTCCATAGGAGTGTGAATCTTCCCTAACCATAGAGAGAATTAAAACAAGTTTATTAAATGGTGATGATCAAGGCCACTCGCTGGCCATTTTATCAGATACACTTTTTTAGCTGTTTGTTAAAGCAAATATCTAATCAGCCAATCACATAGCAGTGGGCATGCAGAGGTGGTCAAGATGATCTGCTGAATGTCAAACCAAATGAGAAAGAAAGATGATTTATTGGGTTTGAAGTCTGAACATGGCATGATTACCAGTCCCAGACTGGCTGATCTGACTATTTCAAAAGTGTGATAATACTATTCAATTATAACCATCTCTAGGTTCTACAGACAATGGGCATAAAAGAAAAACATATTCATTGAGTAGTTATGCTGAGGGAGAATGCATAGTAGAGATACCAAATCTCAGAGAAGAATGGCCAGACTGATTCAGCCATTACATGGTTCTTAGTCCTTTTCTAAAATCAAATTTAAGCACTTTTCCAAGCACTGTCCTATTTTCAAACTTTTCCAGCACTTTACAAGTTTGGCAAATTTTATATTCACATGTTTACACATACTTCATCACATTATATCAGACGCTCTTTGTTATAGCATTCTAATAAAAATGTTTGATGGGATTTTTTCCCCAAGTCCAAAGTCATTTTTTCAAATTTACTTTAAACTTTTACTTTATTTAAATGACTCTCATTTACTCTCTTTATTGAGATTTTTATTATTTTATTTAAATATATAATTATTGTTACCTAATTAGTAGGGCTGCACAATATATCATTTCAACATCGATATCGCAATGTGCACATCCGCAATAATCACATCGCAGGATTTACAATGTTGAGTCTGGATCATAGTTGACCAGGAGCCACAAAACACAAGATTTTTAGGGTCACTGCTAAGATTTACCATAATAAAGTGAAGGTTTATCATTTGCATGTGTTTTTAAGGCCTGTGATGTTCCGTTTTAAGAGTTTAAAACATTTAGGCACAGGAAATTAGGACTTTGAGACATAACAAAGATTAATTGAATTTAATTGTTTATACAATAAAGATGATGTAGTGATCATTTACAAAAAAATGCATTTCTTAGTATTCTTTTGTATTGTTTCATGTCCAAATATCTGCATTTCAAACCTAACACAAGATTATTTTGCTTACCCCACTAGCACATTATTTAGCTTGTTTTAAGGAAAATCTCACTTATTTTTGACTTATTATTTCTGATATACTTAGACTAGAAACAATGCAATCCTAAGTAATAGGTGTTGTGATTACTCAATTTCTGTACCTAAGTACTTGTTAGACTCCCTAGAAAAAGTCAAATAGAGTATCCAAACCATCCGGTAAAACTGTATTCATTTCACAATATTTATCATAAACAATTTAAATATCCCACAGTCAAATTTTTCCAATATGGTGCAGCCCTACTATTTAACAAGATATATTATTATTAAAGCAACATATTTTACAATTACAATGACATTTTCAAGCACTTTATCCAAAATCAAAGCACTTTTCAAACCTTGAAATCACTATTTTAACATTTCAGCACCCATATGAACCCTGCATTACCCTTGATGGCGACTCTGTTGTTCTTCATGGAGGAAAGCACCTCGTTCAGTTTCTCCTCACTAGCCATGTTCTGCACCTCGCTCAGATGAAACTCCTCAAACTCCACAGGGACATCTGCAGCCTAAAGGGTGAGGCGAAAAATGGCCTTAGAAACAGGGGTAGATGGGAGTATAAGCCATGAGTAGGTCCACATAGAAGCTGTGCACGCAGAAATGAGCAGATTTCCACAGATTTTTATTTTTTTTATTATTGACTAATATGAAAATGTTCATATGATATATTTAAATACAGTTTGTAAAGTAATATTTTCTGTCTTTTAGTAGATGTATTATATGAAAGACTTGCTTTGTTTACGAAATAAGTGGATCTAATTAGATTTGCATTCTAAACATTAAATAAAAGTTAAAAAGGTATTTTTTTTTTATTTCATATATTCAGTTTTTAGATATATTATTCAAAAAATCATTCAGCATAATTATTTTTACAAACCTCTCAGCAAAAATAGCAACAAATGTCTGCAGATTCTGTCAGGCCCTAGCTATGAATGAAGGCTGAGCTGAAGGAGAAGATGATCATCACTACAGGTTAAAGTTGGGCTGCAATAGTCATATCGCAAGATCTGCGATGTTGAGGTGCGATTCTAATTATAGAGCTGTTGTGAAATTTAACCCTAATAGAGTGAAAGCAGTTCATTTGTGTTTTTTAAGGTTTGTGACTACGATTTTAAGCAAATTTAATCCATTTAGGCACAAGATTATAATACATTTTGTTGCTTTAATGTATTTATTGTATAGATTTATTCATACACTGAAGACTTTAACATGCCATTTATTCCATTTCTGTACCTGAATATCTGAAGACACTAAGAAAACCAAGCACAGTTTGTTTGATTTGTATCTGAGTCCTGACATATTTATCAATGCTTGTAATTCATTTATTATATTTGATGCATTATTCACTCCCCTGCAAAACCATCCCAACCAATCTAAATTATGAATTCATTCCTATTAGATTAATTGAAGCTCTCTGGTTAAATTGTGCAGTAGTACATCTTTAAAGTGGATCAAAACAAACAAAAAAAAAGTCAAAATTATACTAAGACAAGTTTCAGGACAGCTTTGATGAAAGATTTTGATCCACTTCAAATGTTGACACTATCTTCACATCGCAGAAAACTTAAATATCGCAATGTCAGTTTTTTTTTCTCATATCGTACAGCCATAGAGAAATTTCAAGATGAGAATTTCTGAGAATGTGCATTGGTACCTTGAAAACCTCTTTCACTGCAGTCATCAGCTCCGGTCCAACTCCATCTCCTGGGACCATGGTGACCTTAAAGGTGCTGTCGGCACGGGCCGGTGGACTCTCTGGAACATTTTGACTGGAGGTCAAACTCAGAGAGCGGGCACACAAAGGTTGCAACCGGGCCCCCGTTAGACCCTGTGGTTCACAAATGTCACAGGTCAAGCATTATGGATGGGCATCATAGACAAAGATAAACAGCTCAAACTGTTATTTCTAAAATAAAAATGCATCTTCAGATAAGGATGTGTGGATCTCTGTAGTTCTGAACAGTTTTCAGAAGCTAAAAAGGCATTACAACAGTAATATGTGCACATTCATATATTATATGCAAACCAGGTGAGTTAATCATTCAATATTTATATTTTAATTGAACAAAAATGCAGCCTATTTTATTAGTATTATTATGTAGAGAGATACTTTTATAATAAATAGGCTTATAACAAAAGAAAAGACATTAAAAATCAACAACACAAAATAATGTAAAATCTAAAAGAGTTTTTCTACTATTTTTGAAGCATTCACATTTTAAAATCTCTCTAGACATAAAGCCTCTGAAAATAGGGCACTGCAAAAATATACAGGGAGTGCAGAATTATTAGGCAAGTTGTATTTTTGAGGATTAATTTTATTATTGAACAACAACCATGTTCTCAATTAACCCAAAAAACTCATTAATATCAAAGCTGAATATTTTTGGAAGTAGTTTTAGTTTGTTTTTAGTTTTAGCTATTTTAGGAGGATATCTGTGTGTGCAGGTGACTATTACTGTGCATAATTATTAGGCAACTTAACAAAAAACAAATATATACCCATTTCAATTATTTATTTTCACCAGTGAAACCAATATAACATCTCAACATTCACAAATATACATTTCTGACATTCAAAAACAAATCAGTGACCAATATAGCCACCTTTCTTTGCAAGGACACTCAAAAGTCTGCCATCCATGGACTCTGTCAGTGTTTTGATCGGTTCACCATCAACATTGCGTGCAGCAGCAACCACAGCCTCCCAGACACTGTTCAGAGAGGTGTACTGTTTTCCCTCCTTGTAAATGTCACATTTGATGATGGACTACTGGTTCTTTATGGGGTTCAGTCAGGTGAACAAGGACGCCAACGCCATGTCATTAGTTTTTCTTCTTTTAGACCCTTTCTTGCCAGCCATGCTGTGGAGTACTTGGACGCGTGTGATGGAGCATTGTCTTGCATGAAAATCATGTTTGTCTTGAAGGATGCAGACTTCTTCCTGTACCACTGCTTGAAGGTGTCTTCCAGAAACCGGCAGTAGGACTGGGAGATGAGCTTGACTCCATCCTCAACCCGAAAAGGCCCCACAAGCTCATCTTTGATGATACCAGCCCAAACCAGTACTCCACCTCCACCTTGCTGGCGTCTGAGTCGGACTGGAGCTCTCTGCCCTTTACCGATCCAGCCACGGGCCCATCAAGACTCACTCTCATTTCATCAGTCCATGAGACCAGTCTTGAGATATTTCTTGGCCCAGTCTTGACGTTTCAGCTTGTGTGTCTTGTTTAGTGGTGGTCGTTTTTCAGCCTTTCTTACCTTGGCCATGTCTCTGAGTATTGCACACCTTGTGCTTTTGGGCACTCCAGTGATGTTGCAGCTCTGAAATATGGCAAAACTGTTGGCAAGTGGCATCTTGGCAGCTGCACGCTTGACTTTTCTCAGTTCATGGGCAGTTATTTTGCGCCTTGGTTTTTGGTTTGGTTTTGCCACACGCTTGCAACCCTGTTGACTATTTTGAATGAAATGCATGATTGTTCGATGATCACGCTTCAGAAGCTTGGCAATTTTAAGAGTGCTGCATCCCTCTGCAAGATATCTCACTATTTTTGACTTTTCGGAGCCTGTCAAGTCCTTCTTTTGACCCATTTTGCCAAAGGAAAGGAAGTTGCCTAATAATTATGCACATCTGATATAGGGTGTTGATGTCATTAGACCACACCCCTTTTCATTACAGAAATGCACATCACCTAATATGCTTAATTGGTAGTAGGCTTTCGAGCCGATACAGCTTGGAGTAAGACAACATGCATAAAGAGGACGATGTGGTCAAAATACTCATTTGCCTAATAATTCTGCACCTCCTGTATGTTTATTAGTATTAAGCAAAATAAGTTTCTGATGCTCATGAATTGAGATCCCAGCAGCCAGAACCGTTATTAAGATTAAGCATAATTTTATTGATACAAATATGAATAAAAAAAACTATAAATAAAAAATAACAATAATATACAAAAAAAAAAGAACAGAAATGATTGAGCCAAACCTAAAGCCAAAATTAAGCATAAAAATGTGAAACTTTAGATTTAAGATCAAATATCTGAAAGTAAAAGGCTTTTATAGAAAAGAGACAGGAGTCAAGGAGCAAGAGTTGCTTTAGAAAATCCTCCAACGTTTACATAGACTGAAGCTCTTAGTTTGAGGACCAGATGTTATGTCTGGTAAGTTAAGGACAAACAGACCTATACATAATACCACTAAACTACATCTCACAGAATGTTGCCTCTACCTAAGGTGAGTAGAATCAAGGTGAGGTCATGTTGTCACAGTGACCCTTTAGATATCCTAGATGCCATCAGATACACTAGGCAATAAAGAATTGTGGTTTTGAGACCATTCTAACTGAAAAAGCAGAAAAGCACCTTGTCGTGCAAATATCAATCCTTGGAAACAGCATTTTGTACTATTTTCTTAGAATAACTGGCATTTACTCGAAATGTGAGTCTGCAGAAAATACACTACTAAACTTGCATAATTTAAAGACAAAAACAGGAAAAGTGATGATACATGAATATTTGTGTTACTTAGGTTACATATTAAAGCTTTCAATAAATGATTTATGATAGAAAAACTTGATAACATGAGAAGATATAATAATAAATGAAAAGAAATAATAATGATAGAAGACAAATTAACCTTTTAGTCCACCAGTTTCACTATAAATCAAAAACAAACCCATGATATCAGAAATCTTACCTGGTCTATTTTATTATATTATGATATTATTGTATGTATAAAAGCTTCCCAACGCTAATAAACAATAAAATATAACTTTACTCTATAATAGAATCTTATTCTAAATAAAATAATCTGTAAGTATTTGGGGCGCGGTGTGATCAACAGGCTTCTGTCACGAATTTATTGTGGTTTTGAACGCAAATTAATGACACTAAAATACGAATGTTCCTTAACATTAATCTTTCAATTTAAAAAGTATTAGGACAATTACCAACAAGATGCCACCTCAGTGTAAGGGATATAACAGAAGCATTTCAGGAATATTCTATAAATCTGCATACACCTTCCCCTGAGGGCTGACATATATATTTCACTGTTTATTTTTATGCAACATCTCAACTTGCCTTACATCGCAACAAAAACTGCTTGTTCCCTAGTTAATGTTTAGAGGTGTGCCTCAAGCTACAAGACAAATATGTCATTTAAACTATAAGTAAGTGGGAACATCATTTTTAAGACTCACCTTGGCGAGAGTTAGGACGCTCCCTCTCAGCGCGGCCGCCATCATGTGTTATCGCGAGGAAGAAGGTCGCCGTGATCTTCCTCCTGCACGAGGAACCGTGAGCTGCGCGCTTCTTTACTGACCCCTGCTGGAGCCACGCGTTACTGCACTCTTATTTCACCGCCACTAGGGGCTCTCACTTTATTGTCATTGTAAAATACAAGGTGATTCAAAAAGAATACCACAACTTTGAAAATCAAGAACTCTGCAAAGAAGAAAAGGAGAGCTAAGCTCTTTCTGTCGTCAATTTAAGGAAGCTCTGAAGTTTCATTTGGTTCATTAGGAGCGCTGTTGTCATCATGTTTCTTTGATTAAATACAGATTTTCAAAGTTGTGGTATTCTTTTTGAATCACCCTGTATAGTAAATAAAATACAAAATATATTAGACACTCAAAAAATGACTTTGGCTGCTTGTTGAAACTTCTAAGTTAAAATAATTTGAAAACACAATTCTTAATTTTTTGGGACAACTTAATTGTTTTACGTTCAATCAACTAAAAGTTGTAAAACAAAACAAACAAAAAAAAACTATTAAGTTAACTTAATCTATTTGTGTTGGGACAATCTACCCCAATCTGTTCCACATTCCTCTAGAGCAGGGGTTCCCAAACTTTTCAGATCATGGCCCCCAACATAACCATTCCAGTGACTTGCCACCCCTACGGAGATGGTTATAAACATACAAACATTGCACACACATAAGTAGGAACTATATAAAGGAGCTTACTGAGAACACAAAAGAAGTGTAACAGTCTAACAAGCATATCATTTCCTATAGTCATTATTAATTAGTTTAATTTAATATTAACCTCACTTAATGAGAATTGTGGGGAATGTTTACAGCACAAGACTACTCTTGGTTTAGTTTTGTAGACTGCCACTTGGAGATCATCCTCTATGTTCAGTCGTGGCCTTTATTTTTAATGTATGCGAGTGTCGTAAAGGTGTCAAAGTTCAACATTGTGCCGTAAAATCAATCTGCTGCAACTAACCCCATTGCTGTGTCATTAATCTAGCGTAATAACCCCAGGGGCCACAATACAATGGAAAAAGAATTGAAAGGCTGGTGGATTTTTATTTGCATGTTGTTTATATGTTAATTCTAATAGTTTAATAACATATATGATATTTTTTGGGGCGTCACGGTGGCGCAGTGAGTAGCACGATCGCCTCACAGCAAGAAGGTCGCTGGTTCGAGCCTCGGCTGGGTCAGTTGCCATTTCTGTGTGGAGTTTGCATGTTCTCCCCGTGTTTGTGTGGGTTGTCCGGGTGCTCCGGTTTCCCCCACAAGTTCAAAGAAATGCTGTATAGGTGAATTGGGTAAGCTTAATTGTCCATAGTGTATGTGTGTGGATGTTTCCAAGTGATGGGTTGCTGCTGGAAGGACATGCGCTGCGTAAAACATGTGCTGGATAAGTTGGCAGTTCATTCAGCTGTGGTGACCCCAGATTAATAAAGGGACTAAGCCGAAAAGAAACTGAATGAATGAATGAATGATATTTTTGGAAATCACCAAGCGACCCCCATCATTGCCACTTTGGAAACCACTGCTCTAGAGTGAATGCATTCCTGAGGAAACTATAGAAAAATCAAATGCAACGACAGCATAAAAGTTGTTAGAAAAATTGTTAAAACAAATATTTAAAAACCTTAACATAGCCTGTGACATGATAAACAAGCACTAAATTGAGTTTTATGTGTCCGCTTTTGTTTGAATTTTTAAAAAATAAATTAATAAAAAAATAATAACCATTACAGAATATTCTAATGGTTTCCTCTATAAATACCATTAAAACAAAATGTTTAACTATCAAAACCATTTTAATGGTTTCTTGTGCATTTTGGGGTACATTCCATTTGGATTTATTTATTTTTTAATAAACCACCAATAACAAATTACCAGTAAATACCCACAGGACCAATACAGTTTCCATTAAAACCAATATAATTGTTGGTGCCTAAGGTATGGTGGTTAGAGTGACGACACATGCACTCTGTGTTGGCGACTCGAGTTCGATTTCCACCTTAAGGTCCTATGCCGATCCTTGCCCTCTCTCTGCTCCCCACACTTTCCTGTCAATACTCTCTACTGTCCTATCTATTAAGGGTGAAAACCCCCCAAAAATAATTTATATATATATATATATATATATATATATATATATATATATATATATATATATATATATATATATATATATATATATATATATATATACAATTTCCATTACAGTTAATAAGAAACAATAAAAAAGCCAAACTCGACAACATTTAGATTTCTAAAACAAACAATAATATTAAATATATTAAAATATATATTTTGAAAAAACATGCATAGTATATGACACAGTAAACAAGCATCCATTTGAAATTTATGTGTGTGCTTTTGATTTTTGAAAAATAAATAAATATACAAATATTACAGAATATCCTAATGGTTTCCACTCTAAATTAAAAGCAATAAAAGTTTAACCATGAAAACCAGCACATTTTAATGGTTTCTTATGTGTTTTGGGTTATAATTCATTAAGGTTTATTAGTTTTAATAGGTCACCGATAACAAATTACCAATTTGTTTCCATTAAAACCAATGTAATTTCCATTACAACCATTAAAAGCATCACAAAACGTATGTGATCAATACTACTTTTTTTTTGCTGGGCAGAGCAAAAATATTTGTACTGTTCATATGTTTTTGTCTTCAGAGACCTTTATGTTTCCTTTAAAAAAAATATAGTTTTTTCCACATTCTGGAATCAAACGAGAATTAAAATGAGATATAAATGAACTAAATCACACTGACAATTTCATCCAAATGTATTTTTAATTAATTTAACTGGTCCTTCATTTGTAACTAGATTATTAAAACCTGACAATTACATCCAATTTCTGATGAAATCAGCACTGAATACGGGGTGAACCTGTAGCCTGAAGGTCTTCTATTTGTCTTCATTGCGTAGCTAATTGAAAGAAATATCTCTTATTAGTTTTTTGCACCAAAAAATTTTTTAGACACAAAAGCTCATTTTAATAAGCAATTAGCGATTATAGAAGGTTAAAATGATAGTTAACCCCCCAAAAATGTAAATTTCCTCATTATTTATATACACTCAAGTTGTTCTAAACATTTCTAAATTTCTTTCTTCTGTTAAACTCGAAACAAGACATCCTGAAGAATGTTGAACCATTGAAATTCATAGTAGGAACAAAAATATTATAGAAGTCATTGGCTTTTTTTCTTCAGCATTTTAAAGTATATAATAGAAGAAATAAACTCAAACAGGTTAGGATAGAGTGAAGAGTGAGTAAATGATGAGAGAATTTTCATTTTTGGCTGAACTATCTCTTTAACTAAGATGATTTTCACAGTTATTAAGCATTTGGATGTTCAGTGAGGCCAGAAATACTCACAAGTCCGAAGTCATCAACATATGTATACTTCTGCTCCTTGTAATGTTGCTTCCTTTTCATAAATGTCAGCACAATCCAGTCACAGATGACGGTCACCTTAAACAGGCCATGAAAATATTCATTTAAAATCATTAAAATACAAAATTGAAATATAAAAGTCATATTTGTCTTTCTCATGCGTAATCAATTTGTTCAGACGTGCTTACCAGGCCTAGAAGTGCCAAGCCAGCACCGATATTCAGAAGTGTTGGGATGATGTTGAATTTCCCAGCCTGTGTTGCAAATAAGTGTTCTAATAAATGTGTAAACAGCTGTTAAAACATTAAACATTCTGTCATCGTTTACTCACCCTCCAATCCTGTTTCAGATTTCTTCTGTTGAACTCAAAACAGATTTTCCGAAGAATGTATTTCTTTCTACAGTGGCAGTCAATGGCTACTACTTACCAACATTCTTCAAAATATCTTCTTTTTTTGTTTAACAGAAAAATAAACTCATAAAGGTTTGGAACCACTTGAGAGTGAGTAAATGGTGAGTAAACGTTCATATTTGGGTGAACTTTCCCTTTAAGGCCCTGATATACTAAGAGTGAAGTCAAAGAACAAACTAATGTGCTAACATCATCATATCATATAATTTTCTTTTCAGCTTAGTCCCTTTATTAATATGGGGTCGCCACAGTGAAATGAACCGCCAATTTATCCAGCATATGTTTTACGCAGCGGATGCCCTTCTAGCTGCAACCCATCACTGGGAAACATCCATACACACTCCTTCACACACATACACTATGGACAATTTAGCTTGCCCAATTCACCTATAGCACATGTCTTTGGAGCACCCGGAGGAAACCCACGCCAACACAGGGAGAACATGCAAACTCCACACAGAAATGCCAACTGACCCAGTCGAGGCTCAAACCAGTGACCTTCTTAATGTGATAACGTTTAGAATTAAAACAGATCAAAACAAAGTTTGATGTCTAATAGACATCCAACCATAGACGTCTTGCTTAAAAGGTTCTGAATCCGTGTTCGTAAGTAAGGGGTGTGTGTGTGTCTGTTTTAAAAGAGAAGTGAATAAAAAATGACATATTAGGGTAAACCACTGCAGGTTAAGCAAATAAAATGAGAAAACACACAAAAAAAACAAGCCTAAATTTGGGTTTTCAGTGTAAATCTAATAGATGTCTAGCAGTAAAAATATACCACTCATTAAATACACAGAAATTAATGATTAGACATGTGAAGTCTGTTAATGATGACTAGTATTCTTTTGTGCTATTATTAAACATCTATTTGATTTTCACTTCTTTGTTTTAGCCACATGTCTATATTTAAATGTCTATTAGATGTCTTTAAAACACAAAATTGCTAAGTGGAAAGTTAGCTTCTTTGTACTTCTTAGTAACAAACAAAAAAGAACTTCACTGTGAGTATATCGGGCGCTTTAGAAATATGTCTCACCTGGCCAAATACCATGACATCGAAGCGAATACCATAACCCTTGATAAGTGTCCTGGTCTCAGTGCCATCACTGTTCTTGTAATATTTAGCAAATCTGTAGAGATTTCAGCAAACCATGCCTCATTTTAATGCAACCTCGTTTTCTCTGAGGATCTACTTTTAATAACTGCAATCACATCTTACCTAAAGTTGTACCCTGGAGCCACATTATTATCTGGGTCTTTGTTGTCTAGTCTGCGGAAAGTGTATCGAGGTACACACCAGCTCTGTGGCATATCAAGATCACAATCCCACCGGATCTGAACTCCCATCACTCCGCCCTAAACAGTAGGGAAATAGTGCATAAATGAAAACCTTGAGATGCCATTAAAAGATGCCCCCCCCCAAAAAAAAAAATATTATTCATTTATTCCCTGTTCCTATTCCATGAGATCTCCTTCATCTTGTGAACACAAATTAAGACATTTCAGATGAAATCCTAGCGCTCTCTCATCCTCCATATACAGCAAGGGTCCCGAGATAATCCATAAAGTCAAACGTTGTCAAAACATTCAAGGTAACTTCAGTGGATTAAGTGTAATCATATGAAGCTCCAAGAACACTTTTGTGCACCAAAAAAACTGCAAAAATGACTAATTTTGTCTTCAAACTTTCTCATCATTATTGCTGTCTATGTATGGTCAGAGAGCTTTCGAATGTAAAATATCTTATTTTGTGGGGTCTCAGGGAATTGAAACAACATGACAGTGAATAATTAACAGCAAAACTTTCATTTTGGGGTGAATTAACCCTTAAAAGCCTTTTATAATAACTACTATAGTATATAATAAGTACTATAGGCCTCTTTAGTTCTTTAATGTCAGATACGCTCTTACATGGACAGCCATGATCTGAAAATCCTCTTCAGCTTCTCCAACAATGTCTCCAAGTCTGAAGATTGGACAGTCAGGATCTGTTTTACGGCTGAACACACAATGTGTCAAGTAGGAGCTGTTTATATTTGGTAAGATGTTCCTTCTGTAAGGATGCAGGGAGAATATTGCATTTAGGTAATATCCTGGCAGATAATTCATTAATAAATAAGAAAAGCATTTGAGAAGCTTACTTGTTGAAGTTAAATTTGGGATAACGAATATTATTCTTTATGAGCACAGTGAAGTTTTCAGCATCTGCAAGAAGTGGTGGGCTGAGGTATAAAAATATAGAACATAAAAACATTAATCACAATTAAATTACATACAGTATAGATTTTCAGCAGATTTTCAATTAAATTTGTAATGTGATTTTATTTATCCAAAACTGAAAAATCTGTCATCATTTACTGAGCCTTTACTCATTCAAAACCTGTTTGACTGACTGTCTTCTGTTGAACACAAAAGAAGATATTCCGAAGAAAGCCAGAAACTTGTAACCATTGGACTTCCACATTATTTGTTTATCCTACTATGGATGTCAATGGTTTTCAGCTTTCATCAATATATCTTTTTCTGTGCTCAAAAGAATCAAGCAACTCCTAAAATACTTTTTCTTAATGTTTGGGTAAACTATCACTCTAAATGCAAGTAAAGTGTTTATATTAATGTTTTAAATACCTTTTGTAGAAAAAAAAAAAGTTAAAATGTAAAATACATAACTGCATTTTGAAAATGAATATTTTTATCCATTTCTCAGTGAATATAGGTAATGTATTTTGGTGCATTTAAACAAAACAGATTTATTAAACAGATATATTTATTAAAATAATATTTTAGTCACCAAACATATTTAGAAATAGAAAGATAAAATTTTTTTGCTTCTCTTGATTTTTCCTCTTTTTAAAATTTGTATTTAATATTTTTCTGTAACATAAATTTGGGTGTACTAGTTTTTGGACCGTTATCATAAGTTATTTTGTTAGATTAGTCAGTATTGAAGCCAAATCTGGAGCTAATCTAATGTATATGCACAAATATAATATTGTATAGCTTCCTTTTACAATATGAATTTGATTATGAAAGATAGATTTGTGAGGGGTGTACTTATATATGCTGAGCACTGTACAGTATTTTGCAAATCAAAAACAGCATACTTTTTAGAATTATTTATATTATATTTATATTATTTTATATTGTTATATCACGTTTAAGCATTACAAATCATTAAAATGTATAACTAACAAATAGGTAAAACCTAGTGGTTTGAATGATAGTAGGAAAGTACTAACGTAGTACATTATAATTAATTAGTGACCCTGTTATCCTTAAATCAAGTCTTTGCCATCAAATTATTTTTGTTATACATAAGCCTGAAGAGTACGCAAGACTGCGTAAAACATATGCTGGATAAGTTGGTGGTTCATTCCGCTGTGGCGACCCCTGATTATTAAAGGGACTAAGCCAAAAAAAAAATGAATGAATGAATGAAGATTGCATGATATACAGTTGAAGTCAGCATTATTAGAATTATTAGCTCCTCTGTTTATTTTTCCCCCAATTTCTGTTTAACAGAGAGAAGATTTTTCAACACATTTCTAAACATAATAGTTTTAATAACTCATCTCTAATAATTGATTTCTTTTGTCTTTGCCATAATGACAGTAAATAATATTTTACTAGATATTTTTCAAGATACTATATTCAGTTTAAAGTGCAATTTAAAACTTAACTAGGTTAATTATCCAAGTTGGGGTAATTAGGCAAGTCATTGTACAATTAAAAATATATATATCTTAAGGGGCTAATAATATTGACCTAAAAATGTTTTCAAAAAATTTAAACTATTTTTATTCTAGCTGAAATAAAACAAATAAGACCTTCTTCAGAAGAAAAAAATATTAGCAGAAATACTTTGAAAAATTCCTTGCTCCATTAAACATAATTTGGGAAATATTTTTTAAAAATGGTTTTATTTACAGGAGGGCTAATAATTTTGAATTTGATTGTATATAAACTATTGTTACTGAAAATAATAAGCAGAACATATTCCAATGTACAGAAGAAAATGAATAAGATTAGGGTTTTACTTTGGGGGATCGACAATCTTTTCTAAAGGACACCAGGACAGCACCTCACAAGTCTTCACAGAGGCAGAGTAACTGACACATCTGCCTGTCCGAACACCTGAACAAAATCAAATGCATTATGTTATGTCTCTAAAATGATCTACTTGCTGTTCAACAAATTTAAAAGTAAATGCTGAGCCATACCATCTCCACGAGCATCATTAAAGCCTCTCTTGCAGTCCCTGTGAGAAGTGCATGTGGATGCTGGAGTTGGATTCTAATAACATGACATGAAAAATGACATGACACAAAATTACATTATTTTAAAATATAAGGAACAAATCAAAGCAACATTTACTATTTCTATTTATTTATTTATATAATCAGATCCCACTTATTCCATTGTATAAATTTAGAACCAAAATCAGCTATTTGTTAATCACTTTTTTATATTAAGTGAAAACAAAAACACTATGCTTCCCATAAAGACTCACTTCTGCACATTTGGACT
Organism: Danio kyathit; assembly: GCA_903798195.1. Taxonomy (NCBI): domain Eukaryota; kingdom Metazoa; phylum Chordata; class Actinopteri; order Cypriniformes; family Danionidae; genus Danio; species Danio kyathit. The sequence continues at coordinate 22,801,357 of LR812539.1, read as the reverse complement.
GTGTTTGGTTTGTTGTGATGATCATGTTGGTCAGCACAAAGAACGATCCGTCCTCCTGAAACATTCAAACGCACATGATTTTGGGTAATAAGGTTCCTCATAACTTAAACGGTATAGTTCACCTCAAGTATGAAAAACCCCACCACTTGTTCCTAACCTGTTTGAGTTTCTTTCTTCTGTTGAACACAAAGGAAGATATACCAAAAATGTTTTTAAATAAACAACAGCCATTGACTTCCATAGCATTTCTACAGATATAAATGGCTGCTTTTACCTCAACATTCTTCTGAATGTCTTATTTTGTGTTCAACTGAAAAAAGAAATTCATAAAAGTTTTGAACCACATTTTTTATTGAATTGTCCCTTGAACGCTTAATTTTGTTTTAACCCTGTAAGGTGCACTCCTTAAAAATATATTTTTTGGCCCACATCTTGGATTGAATAATATACTGACACAACTCTGATAAATAGTAATAAGCAATTAAAATAATAATGATAACCTATGGATAAAAGGTCAACCAGGTGGTTATGATGCCTGTTAAAAGGTTATACTAAATCAAGGTTAATTGCTATTACACATGACAGTGACTTGTTTGTTGTGTAGTTTTGATGATAAATGAAAGAGTAAAAGACACTTCCCGAACAAATGTTTTAACACTATATCAAATAAATAACAGCACATTTAATAATTAAAATACTCAATTGTCATTTAAAATTCAGGTAACATTTGTAAAAAATTCAGTACTACTTAGTCTCACCTGACTTTGTTTACTAGAGCGTGCAACTGCTGGAAAATGGATTTGTTTAGGGAAATGTTATGGTTTTGCACTAGTCAAAACAAGATATGCGGTTAAATATTTGGTAAGAAGTATAACCACAGACATACAGTACAGTCTACCTTCAAATAACTTTTTTTTTTTGTAATATACATAATAATTTCCAAACTCAAAAGAAACGATGTGAATATCGGCTTTAAAAGCAATGAATCATGTTTAAATCATGTTTAATTATCTAAATGAGACAGTCCTGACTTAGTATGAAATCAAATAGCTTAAAATAAAACATTTGTAATATTTCAGCATGAAAGGCAAAAATCATTGTGTTCACCTTGGAATACACTGAAAAAAAAATATTCAAAGATGATTCTTTGGAATTACTAATTTTTTTAAGCTAAGTGGTTGTAAACAATTTAATTGGGCTGAATTTAAACAAACAAATTCAGTTGAACATTACTAAATTTAATTTGTTTGTTTAAACTCAACACATATAAATAGCTTGCAACAATTTAGCAGACATCTTTATTTCAGTGTATTGCAGAGTCAAAATTCTTTATAAATAAAGATTCTTAGCTGTTTGCCATACAAGTGGTGCCATATAAGAACCATTTTTGATTCACCAAAGAACCTTTCCTTAAACAGATTTTAAACAATCATTTTTTCTTAGTGTGAAAATGTTTGCAATCTAAAGAAACTTTATTCACTAAAAAAAATAAAAAAACTCACTGTTTACTCACCCTGAAATTTTATTCTGGTGAACAAAACAAGAAGAAGATATTTCGAAGAAAGCTGAAAACCTGAAACTATTGTCATCCAGAGTAGGAAAAACAAATACTATGGTTACAGCTTTCCCACTTTCTTCAAAATTACTTCTTTTGTGTTCAACAGAAACAAGTTTTGATTTGTAACAAGTAAAAGGAGAGGAAATGAAATTTGACAAATACAATTTGAATTTGAAATGACAGAATTTTGGGGTGAACTATCCCTTTAATCAAATAATATTTCTTAGTGATCTCTTAAAAGTAAACCTTTATTGGATAGATGCTTCCTTTAACATCACTAGAATCTTTTCATTACACAAAAGGTTAATTAGATCATGAAAAAACACATTTGAATAAATAAAATGTTCCTTTATGGCATCACAGTGAATAGAGGAGCGCGTGGCACAAAGTAATGTAGAATAAAATCTAACACAGAGTTTTAAGGTATTTGCCGAGGTTTTCACCACAGTGTTGGCAGACGTCTTCCCAATTATTGAAAAAGTTTGGTGACATTTGAATGAGAAACACAGGAGAAACCATTTTTGCAGCATAAAAGTATTTTTTTTTTTACTATACTTGATATTTATTTATTTTTTTTTTTTTTAAATCTGTGAAAATATGCAAGTAAAATCTTACATTGTTGTGATCACCGTATTCTAGGCTAAAAGATGGAACCATTTTGAAAGATGTAAAAAACACACAGTGACTGCTAGCCAGTTTTGGGGAAAACCCGACACAACAGGGTTAGTTGTAACATGGTGTTACAAATAAGCAACAAACTGTTGGACACAATTAAACTAACAAAATAAACTTTGAATTTTAAATGTGTAATGTTGGGAACTTTTTTAATTAAAAATGGTTTTTAATAGAAAATATTTTTAATAGGAAAAAATTTATTTTATTGCTAGTAATGCAAATAAACAAAACGTATAATAATGGATAATAATGCAAATAAATCCAAATGTGTTTATCCAACAGATAAATAAATAAACATGCTGTACTATGTAGAATAAAAAAAATGAGTTAAGTACTGAGGAAATATGCTATATATAAGTATACAATAAATATATACTAATATAACCCTCTGTCTGTTACAACTTGCCCCGCATGTGGGGTAAATAGTAACATTTTTACTCCTGGCACTTTTGGCAATACTGCACAGAAACCATAGGTCCGGCGATCATTCAACCAGTGCTCATTTGTAGGAGAGGCTTGTGCATTGTTGGTAAAAAAAATGGTTTGTCCAACCCCATTACTTTGTAGATTATTTGGCCAAAACCAGAAAGTGTTACTTTGTGCCCCACTCTTCCCTTTGTTTTTTTTTAACTGGCACCTTTATTCTGAAGAATGTACAAAGAATATTATCATAATCATTACAAACAACATTTTAAATAGAAAGTTTACATGTTTATCATGAAACCATCAATGCCATATCTAACCTTTATTTTATATAGTGTAAGCTAAAGGGATAAAGGCTGAAATCCACTGGTTTTAAAGCTTCAGCCACACCTTTACTACCCAAGAGACACTTTTCAAATTGACCACAATAGAAATAAGCTTGTGTATTAATAACAAATACTACACACAGAACTCGAGTAAGCAAAGTGAACATTAAGGTTTATCAGCATGCAGGTGCAAATTATCCACACTCCATTAAACGTTCATAGTGGCACCAGTGAGTGGTCTGTGGTCATTTAAATAGTCTATCCTGTACCTCCTCTTCATCTAATCGGCGAACTACCTGAGGTGGAATAATGTAATCAGCCACATCCCAGATCCTTTCGCCCAGTTCACTGGTGTTTGTTAAAGCAATTCCTTTCACTTTGGTCGTGACTGAGCTGAGGACGGTGTCTGTGTCTTGATAGCCTTTGTTGTAAACACACACATACCTGTATGCAAATAAAGAAGTTACAATAGAAGTGTAAACAGTGCTCTTAATGTATTTATCAAAACTTACCCGATAACGTAGGCTATGACTAAAGCTTGAGTGAAGCGATTCAGCGTTCCCACTTTCTTACTCCTGATAATCAGTATTTTAGACGTGTAGTAGTCGAAAAAACACTGACTCACTGAATCACAGCAACCAGCACTTTCGCTCATTGTGAACGGCCGACTTAAACATCTAAATCACTTCCAGTTTTTCCGCCGTTTTATTTCTCTTTCTGTCCACGCATAGTCACAAGTTCGGTAGGTTATTAACTCACAGCAACGCCACACTGCGGTTCAAGGTAACACACTTCCCGCTCAACGGTGTTTCACTTTCTCGAGTAGAGATACGATCATGTCTACTCCTGAAAAACAAACTAATAAAGAACTGGTTGATCAAGGTTTTTCACCGATTTTTGTATTTATTGTATATATATTTTACCCGTTTAAATAAGGGACATTCTACCAGAAAACCTGTCCCTGAAATAAAAACACAGGCTAAACAGTGAATAAAAAATATTTCATCCCAAAAATGTCTAAAATGGACTGATGGTTGATTCTGTGAGTGTTTCTGTCATTCATTTGGTTCTCAGGTTTTTGTTCTTTATTAAAAACACTTTACACTGTTCAAACTCTGTCATTGTCCTTGTCCTCAGCTCAATTGAACCTACAGCTTTAATAGATTTGTTATGCTAAAAACTGTTATTTAGAAAAAAAAAATACTTCAAAAACAGCAAGTTAAAGCTGTTATCATTCACATCAGTTGATTAAAAACATGACATTATAAATAAATTTTTCAAATAATTACTATAATACAAATACATTTACAATTGTCCCTGTGTTTCTCCTGTCACAATTGCATTAAATGTAACATAAAATGCGTGCAATACACCTTTAAGACTGACTCATTTGATGGAGGAGAAGCTGACAGTGATCAAGGATGCGAATCATCATTAAATTGTATGATTTTATGCTTGTTTTGCATGATTTTTTTTTTTTTTTTGAGGAGGACAAGCTTAAGTCAGGCTCTGTCACATTTTTATAAGTGAAAATTTTCTTGTAGAATTTCCCATAACAGCAGTTTTCTGCATATTAAATGTGTAACCAAATGATTCAATAGACATTAACCACTGGCCTCCATAAAAATGTAATAAAAGGTGAGCATAAATGGCTGGAAATAAAATAATTATGTCAGATTCGTTAGATTATAGATTAGGCTACAGTTTGCTCATAATTAAAAATAGAATTGCCTATTTGGAGAATTATGATTGCAAATTATGCATAAGTTTAACATTCTCTCTGAAAAATCACCTTAATATTCAATTTCAGAATAAATCTGTTGTCCACCATATCTTTAGTTTTGAATATCCACAATATATGGCTATGTAAATTCATTGGGATTCTGTGTAATTCTGAATTTGCAAGCAAAATCCCCTCTTTCCATAAATCACCTGAGACAACTAATTACAAAAGTTACCCTAAACTTTTTTTTTTTCCGATTTTGAGGATATCTTTTTGATTTAATGCTCTAATATAATAAATCATAATTCATTAAATTTGTAATCACACACTCTAAAGCACAGGTCTCAAACCCAGATTCCTGGAGGGCTGCAGCTCTGCACAGTTTTGCTCCAACCCTAATCAAACACAGCTGATGCAACTAATTAAGGTGTTCAAGACTACTAGAGTCTATTAAGCAGGCGTGAGCTGGTTGGAGCTAAACTGTGCAGAGCTGCTGTCCTCCAGGAATTGAGTTTAAAACCATTGCTCTAAAGCAGGGGTGTCAAACTCAGATCCTGGAGGGCTGCAGCACTGCACAATTTAGTTCCAACCCTGCTTCAACACACTTACCTGCAGGTTTCAAACAAGCCTGAAGGACTCAATTAGTTTGATCAGGTGTGATTAATTAGGGTTGGAACTAAACTGCGCAAAGCTCCGGCCCTCCAGGAACTGAGTTTGACACCTGTGCTCTAAAGGGTTCTTCAGTTTATAAGAGAGCCATATTAGCTGCAATATAAAACCTATACAGCACCTGCTTCTCTAGCAGGTGATTGGAGTGGTTATGTATTATGTAACACTAGCCTATGCACGTTGCTAGAACACGTTGTTTACTAAACTTAAAGTAGTTCTCCTGGTTAAAAGCCAAGAACCACTTTAAGTGATATTCATTTTCCTTCAGCTTAGTCCCTTTATTGATCAGGGATGAATTCCACAGCGGAATGAACCGCCAACTTATTCAGCATATGTTTTACACAGCGGATGCCCTTTCAGCTGCAACCCAGTACTGGGACACATACATAGACTCATTCACACACATACAGCCATCTTAGTTTATTCAATTCACCTACAGCGCATGTCCAGGGACGTAGTGGACATTTTAAAAGTGGGGGGACAGCTGTATGAAATCCAAAAGTTTACATTCTTAATCACCTGTTTCTAAATGGTCTGTCTACATTTCATCCCCCCATCTGCTACGCCCCTGAGCATTTCTTTGGACTGTGGGGGGAAGCCGGAGCACCTGGAGGAAACCCACACCACGCGGAGAGAACATGCAAACTCCACACAGAAATGCCAACTGACCCAGCCGGGACTCAAACCAGCAACCTTCTTGTCGTGAGGCGACAGTACTAACCACTGAGCCACCGTGTCACCTCACTTTAAGTGATATACTGCACCTATAAAGTGCTATACAGAATCTTAAACACCCCGAACAGCTGAGGAACCATTAGGTTTTAATAGGAACTAGAATTTAATCTAGTGATAAAAGTGGTTCTATCAAGCCCCATGTTTTCTAGAGTCTACCCAACATCTTAAAATTTAAAATAAAAAGAAATCCAACTAATACAAGAAGCTAAATTTGACAATAGTTGTATATGATTGTTTTACATTTTTCTATTCCCCTTAACACAGATCCATAATCCAACAAGAGTCTTTTGTCATTCTGAATATAAAAATGATTAAAAACACAAATTAAACCATAGTGAGTATGGGAGAGAACAAATAAATTCATTCATTTTCCTTTGGCTTAGTCCCTTTATTCATCAGGGGTCGCAACAGCGGAATGAACCAGCATATGTTTTACACAGCGAATGCCCTTTCAGCTGCAACCCAGTGTTGGGAAACACCCAACACACTCATTCACACACATACACTATGGACAATGTAGCTTATTCAACTCACCTATAGCGCATGTCTTTGGACTGTGGGGGAAACCGGAGCACCTGGAGGAAACCCACGTGAACATGGGGAAAACATGCAAACTCCACAATGCCAATTGACCCAGCTGGGACTTAAACCAGCGACCTTCTTGCTGTGAGGCGACAATGCTTATACTTTTTCTTTTCAAACAGCAGGGTCACATAAACAGAATCGACTGATGACCAAAGACTAATTTATTAACATTATTAGAGATTATTATTGGGGAATTATCTGACAAAGTATCATACCTCTACATGAAATGAACAAAAAGTGGCATTCGTGCAAAGATTTCTGCAGGAAACCATATAATATCTGATTACATTGCATAAACACAGGAGGAGGAAACATTCCTCCATGCTCCTTCCCATGGGTGTTAAGTGATTTTCTGGAACAATGCTGTTTTGAGTATCTCTGTGTTATTGCATGTTTTTTTTTAAAGGTCACAGTGAGTGCAGCGATTAAGAATTTGAGAGTGAACACAGCTGGCATTTCACAGTGTGCTTCTTTTTATTGCTCCACACAGAAACATGAATGATTCTTGCATTCATCTGCCAAAGCATGACAATGCCTGTATATACAATTCATTTTATTATTTGTGTTTACAGAAAAAGGAAATCTCACAGAATTATTGAGAAAGCATAAACCTTCATCAATAACTGTTATTCAGTTAACTGATGCTGTTTATGAGAGGAAATACTTCAAAATCCTGTCTTTCAATGGATTCAATCCGCTGGAATCAATGTTTTTGGCATTTTCCCGCATGGACATGGTTGCCTGATGAGCCTCATCGAACAGTTCAGCCCCGATCGCTTCTCTGACTCTGTCTTTCCATGCCTTGAGCTTAGGTCTGTTCTCAAACACATCCATACCAGCAGCAAACGGCTAAAACAAAACAAAAACAGCAAAAACATCAATTATAGATTAGTTGTTAGTTATTACTATTAACCCCCATACTTCAGGTTCATCTCAATCAGCAACTTAACCAAAGTAAGTTCTGTCATCATTGACTCACCGTCCTGCCTTTTCAAATACACTGTAAAAAATGATATTGCCAATTAGTTATCACAACTTAATTTGTGTTAAGTTAACTTATCTGGATTGAATGTGTTGACATAACTTATATTTCAAGGTTTTACTTAGCTAAACTTAATAGACTTAAAAAAAACAGTCAGCTGAACTCATATATATTAGTTAACTTAACTTCCTCAAACATATGGGGCCCTATCATCCACCCGGCGCAATAAGGCGAAAGACATGTTTGGCGTGATTTGTTGCTATATTCAGACCAGCGCAACTCTTAATTTTCACGTTTTGCACTACGTTGTTTAAATAGCAAATCTATACGCGCCACTTTGTGGACTCATGGGTGTGCCGGTCTAAAAAGGAGGTGCATTGTTTGAGCATTGCTATTTTGAAGAACTGAAATAGACAGCGCCAGTTTTCAGTTTATTTATGACAATTTGCATTTGTATAACATTATTATTATTAGTAGTATTATTTATTATATGCATGTTTATATTTGTTTTAATAAAAACAAGTTTAGCTTTGTCCACCTGTCGGGTTTTGGAGACGTTTTTTTGACCACTCTTCATTATTATTGTTCATTTATTCGTTTTCTGGAAATTAGAACTGAATTTAGAAATAGTTTTGAAGCAAATTATTGCGCTTAACAAACGAAATTAAATATGTATGCTAATGGATGTCTTCAGTGGAGTGCTTACAACACCGTTTCCTTATCCACGAAAGTAAAGGAGTAAGCGTAAAAGTAAAGAAAAAGAGAGAGTAAAGAGGCTGAATGGAGGAGGCTCGTTCTTTATCCTCACACTGCAGATGTATTTATTTATTGTAATACTTTTACTTAAATTTATATTTTTTACTTTTGAATGACGACAGATGATAAACGTCAATTTGGGCTGAAAACTAACTATCTATTTCAGTTAACTAAACTTAAACCACACCCATTACACCTGTATTGTCAAGTCCGGCAACTTTAAATTTAATTTAGGCAACTTCAATTTTTAAGTGAAATAAACTTAGGCCCAGTTTCACAAACAGGGCTTAGCTTAAGCCAGGACTAGACCTTAGTTAAATTAGGCTATTTAAGCCACATTTATAAAAACAGCCTTAGAAAAATACATCACTGGTGTGCACCTGTAGACAAAGAATGACACTGACATATTTTAAGACATCTCACTGCAAGTTATTTTTAGTTGAGACAGCTCAAACATGCAATTTAATCCATGATTGGGGATGAAACCGGGGGTTAAATTTTTAAAGGGTCACGAAACACCAAAACACATTTTTTGAGCTGTTGACAGTCATATATGTGTCCCACGCTGCTATAAACACTATTAGGACACATATATTCCACTAAAAAGTGAAAATTGGTTGTTTTTGCGTTATTTTGAGCAAATTCATTCTTCCTGTTTGAAACGAATATTTGAAGCTGCGTCACGGCCATGAGATACTTAGGTGTAAATCTAGAGTGGAGAGTGGCTGTCTGTCCTTTCCAGAACATTCTGACGTATGTGGGTGTGTGGCATTAATTCATGACAAAGACGGCCTTCAAACCAATCAGCGCGCTCTATTGTGTATGACGCGAAACTTCATTAATATGCATGATAGCTCCGGAGACTGTTTACCAGTTTACACTGTACAGACGGAAGAGAGACGCAGCACGAACACTTTAAGTTAAAACTTTTTTTTTTTTTTAACAGTGTACATAAGAAATGTGTCCTTCCTTGAAACACAAAGTAAGACATTTTTGACACAGGAGAACAAATTTCATTGGTTCACAGGGAAGTGTAAATGTACAACATGACATTGAAGAATGAACCTCGTTTTGTCATGGATGAAGCAAGTTAACACACTCATCGGTTTTAAAAGTTACACCACAGAGACCATAGTGTTTATCAAGGATACAAATGTCAGTGTCAAAAATGTATTTTATGTAATTAATTTTTTTTTTTTTTTTACACTTTTACTTGCATCACTTACTTTTTTACCCAGCATTAGTCCTGATGATAATTATCCCAAATGTATCAATAAAATTACTATTCTTTTTTTATATATATGAAATGCTAAGCAGAATTAAGGTTTTTTTTGTTTACAGTGTCAAATTAAAAATGACCCTTCACTCACACATACAAAATTTCAAAATAAATACATACAAAATTAAACTGATATCCACTTCCAAGCTACATAATAATAATTTCATCATTTTAACTCATTTTGGTCTGTAGTGCTTTATAAACCAAACCTGATAAAAAGGTGCCAAGCTATTAATGTTTTTAATAGTTAAAACTTGCCAACAGATTTGTACAAAAATGTTATGAGACATGGCAACCTATGATCACATACTTTGAAAAAATGAAGGCTCTCTCCTTTAACTTATCTATATAAGACATTTTTGTAAAAAGGTTTAAATGTGATCACTAATATTGTTTGACCCCAAACATATGTAGAAGACCACTATAAACATGTCAGATTATTGATTTGTATTATCATGTAGGTATTAAATTTATTTGAATTATTTTTTACAATTGATATTGTCTAACTGCAAATGTATACAATACTGTAAAGGGAGTTTTTATTTTTATTTTTTATTTTATTTATTTATTTCTCTCTCTGTTGTAATTTTATTTGTATTTAACTTATTTGTTAATTTATTTTAGCAGCAAGGGTCATTTTGGAAAAAATACATTCTTGATTGAACAATGTTTTGTTAAAACCTAGAAAAATATTACAAATAATATATTTTTATATTTACATATATTATTTATATACTTATCTATACATACATACAGTTAAAGTCAGAATTATTAGCCCCCCTGAATTTTTTCCCCAATTTCTGTTTAACAGAGAGAAGGTTCTCAACATATTTCTAAACATAATAGTTTTAATAACTTATCTCTAATAACTGATTTAACTAGGCAGGTTAGGGTAATTAGGCAAGTTATTGTATAATGATGGTTTGTTCTGTAGACTATCGAAAAAAATTTGCTTAAAGGGACTAATAATTTTGACCTTAAATTGTTTTTTAAAAATTTTAAACTGCTTTTATTCTAGCCAAAATAAAACAAATAAGACTTTCTTCAGAAGAAAAAACATTATCAGACATACTGTGAAAATTTCCTTGCTCTGTTAAATATCATTTGGGAAATATTTAAAAAAGGAAAAAAAAATTTAAAAGGGGGCTAATAATTCTGACCAACTGTATATATATAAAATTTGCCAACAAAAGTCAATATATTAATATAATATATATTAAGTCAATAAAAGTCAAGTATATATTTTCCTAACAAAAACAAATACAGTTTACGTCAGAATTAGCAGCCCTCTTGAATTATTAGCCCCCATGTTTATTTTTTCCCCAATATCTGTTTAAAGGAGAGAAGATTTTTTCCAACACATTTCTAACCATAATAGTTTTAATAACTTATTTATTTAATCTATGCCATGATGACAGTTTAATTCAATTGTTCAATTCATCTTTATTTGTATAGCGCTTTTACAGTGTAGATTGTGTCAAAGCAGCTTCACATAGAAGATTATAGTGAATTGAAACAGTATCAGTCCAGTTTATATTATTACAGTAAATAATATTTGACTAGATATTTTTCAAGACACTTCTATACAGCTTAAGGTGACATTTAAAGGCTTAACTAGGTTAACTAGGCAGGCTAGGGCAATTAGGCAAGTTATTGTATAATGATGGTTTGTTTTGTAGACTCAATCAAAAAAATCAATATAGGCTAAAGGGGCTAATAGTTTTGACCTTAAAATGTTTTTTACTTATTTATTTAAGACTGCTTTTATTCTAGCAAAAATAAAACTTTCTCCAGAAGAAAAAAATATTATCAGACATACTGTGAAAATTTCCTTGCTCTGTTAAACATCATTTGGGAAATATTTAAAAAAGAAAAAAAAATTAAAAGGGGGCTAATAATTCTGACTTTAACTTAATTTTTTTCAGATGGCACTGTGACTGAGTTTAAAAGGCTTTTTAACACGGACACTTTTGTTCAAAAGTTTCCAAATATGTTTGTACATTACTTTTTTAACCTTTGTGTAAAATAACAGATAGAAACAAGAGTTGCAATTTAAATACAAATATTGTACACATTTTTGACTACATTTATGCTATTTGCATGAACACAGCCAAAATTCTTTGAATAAACTAATATAAAACATGCCTGCAAGGAACGCAATGATTAGTTCATGTGAATGTTTATGTTGTTTATATCTTTTAAAATGTTTTGAAGTATCAGCATTTTAGGTGAACAGACTTTCATTAGAGAGACAAGACTCTCTTAGATCCAAATTATTTTTTTTCTTATTATTTTGAAGATGACCACATGCGGGTTTGTAACACCCCGGGGGTTAGTAAATAATGATGGAATTTCCATTTTGCTTTGAACAGACCCTTTAAGCAAATCTAGAGATTTGAATCTAAACAATTTACATGCATACCTGCATGATTTCCACAATAGCAACCAAATCAGCCAATGAGATCTGATCCCCAACAATGAACGGTTTGTCTTGCAGAAACTTATCCTGAAAGAGCTGCAGTGCCACATTCAGATTCTCTACTGCGTTCTCCATCTTTTCTTCAGGGACCTCTGCTCCCAGCACTTCTGGAATCAAGATCTACAAAAATATAAGGAAACTAATCAAAACCCACTAATAAATAAGTGTAAAAATTCTAAAGTTCAGGTTTCATTCTGAAGCAACTGGAGTGAACCATCAAATAGAGAGCAGCTAAAATCTAAGTGTATTTGCACTTCATTCACCTTGAACCAGATAATCTTAGCTCCATGCATCCGTATGGACGTGTGCTGCCATGACAGATATTCATTAACTTTAGCTCGCTTCTGCAAGTCCGCTGGGAACCAATGGTCCGGAGTGTGGAACTTGTCAGCCAGGTAGATCATAATCGCGACACTAGAAAGAGGAAGTAATTGCTAATTTACATAAACTGTTTGATAAGATGCGCAAAACAAGCAACAGGATTCAATGAAATCGAAATACACATGGTGCTGGCAATAATAAAATAAAGCATGGTACTGAATATGCGCATTACTGTTATGGTAGTCAAAATAAACACTCTGATTTGTTAGATGGACTAGTTTATTGTGATTGGTCCACAGCCTACAGCATTTTACTGACAGAAATGTTCTCAGTGTTAACTTTTGGGGAATAATAAAGATCCTGCACGCATCTGTTGTGCTTATGAACACAATGGCCAATTAGGTATTGAGTCAGCACTGAAAATGCTAATTTTGATACATGCATGCTTTCAATTAAAGGCTTCTCAGCAATTCCATGCAAATGTCAACCTTGCCATGAAAAAAATGACGTTTTCACCAAAATACCAAAACTGTTTCTAAATGTTTTGTGTAAGAAAGTATTTTACAGTACTTTAAAAATACTTAAAAATGTCTCTGTCAATGTTTTCAAACTATTATATTTGATTTACCAAAGTCGCACAAGTGGCAATTTTACATGTGTGACATCCATAACGGAGAGATATCTCATTTATAATAAAGTTTTTGCCTTATAAACGCAAAAATATTAAATGAAAAAAAAAAATCATGCTTGTTCTATAGTGAGACAACTCGCATCCTTTTGATTAGCATTATTTCTTTTGGGTTGTGCAGTTTAATTCACAGCATTTCTACAAAGTATGTTGTATACTGTAAACTCTTTTTTGGTCGCATCCATAACGCATGTTTATTTTCCCCATTTAAAGTAAAAAACATGTTTACAGATTGATATTTTTCTGCTCCCATAACTCTGTGGTTAGTTGTTATGAAAATATAAGCATGTTTCAATATAATGCTAACAAAGACTTTCTCTGTGAATATTTGTTTGGAGTTTTACTGAAAATGTCACATCCATAACGCTGGAATTGCTCTTCTGCATTCTCATACATTCTCCAAGCGCATATACAATGCAGATATAATTTTAATCTCAAAGCTTCAGTAATTATCACAAGCTTTTGTGAAAGAAGTTAAAAACACTAAAATAAATGTTTGTCTCAAAATAAAAATAAAAAATATCTTCTTTAGCTTAAGTGTATGAAGGCTGGTCAAAGTTGATGTTGCTCACTTCTGGAACTGGAATTACTGACTGTTTAGAGTCTTTTAGGAAATATTAACTTTTAGTTGTTGTGACCTTTGATTTTCATAACTTCACAGTAGTTTTACATTTTTTAAAATTGAAGATACTTAAGTTCAATGATTTGGTTACATTTAAAACAACACAGTTTATGATTAAAGCTAGGAATAAATTACTTCTGAAATGCATACAAACGTTTTTTTTAAAGACAGACAAGGAGGATATAATCTGAGAGAAGTACAAAAACTTAGTAGGTTGAAAACAAGGACAATTTAAAAAAAATTGTATGTCTGTATGTGGTGTGAAATTATGGAACAGATTCTCAAACAATGTCAGAATATTAATCAATTTAAAAAGTTGTATAAATATATATTATTAAAAGAATATAATGATTAATAGAGGAGATTGAAAAAGAACAAAATGAGAAAGATATGATGAAATTTCAACTAATGGCTATTTGCAACACTACACTGTAAAACCCAATAAACCATTTGAGGAAACCGATTGCAACAAACCATTTAAATTCAAAAACTAATCCTAATGAGTACTGTGAACTTAATCCATTTAAGTTGAAGTAATGAGGTAATTAATTAACTCATTACCTTCAACACTGAGTTCAAAACTCTTTTCAAATGAGTAGAATTAACTTTTAGTCAATTCTGAGTTAACTACACTCATTTCATTTGGTAAAGTTGACTGTTGGTTTTACAGTGTATGTATTCGTTGGCTCCATGTTATAAAATGTAAATGTACAAATGGAATCAAACATATAATATGTCAAAGATGCCAAAAGGATAAAATATGTCTCATGTAAAAAGAAGAGATAAGTAAAAGAAGAAATAAATTGAAGGAATAGATGAATGATGTGTGTGGTAATAGGGTGGGGAAAATAATAAGCTTGGGCTACATCCCGCTCCATTTCAACCACGTTGAAATGTATTTTGTTTAAACAATTGTTTTAGGTGTATACTTTTTCAGTTCTAAATAAATAAATCAAAACATTTGCAAACAACTACATTATACACTGTATTTAAAAAAGGGACAATAGAGGCAGATTAAAGACTTTTAAGTAGGGTTGCACGATATTGGGGAAAAAAATGAAATTGCAATTCTCATTTTTCTGCGATACACATTGCGATAATTTGTATAATTTCAGCAGATGACTTGAACGGAATTATAGGAAAAAAAAAAATATTTTGGAGTAATTGAGATCAGCATTTGCAGAAACTAAAAAAACTAATAACAAGCAAGCAATTCCAGCGTTATGGATGTGACATCTGCAGTAAAAATTTAAAACATAAATGCACATAGAAAGTATATATGTTAATATTATATTGAAACATCTGTTTATATTTTCCAGAACAACTGACCAAAGACTAATGGGATCAGAAAATATCAATCTGTAAACATGTTTTGTACTTTAAATGAGGAAAATAAACCTGCGTTATGAATGTGACCTAAAAAGTCTGCGAGTTTACAGTATACATCATACTTTGTAGAAATTACTTTGAAGAAATAATGCTAATCAATAGGATAAAAGTTGACTCACTATAGAACAAACATGATTGATTTTATTTTATTTTATATTTTTGCATTTATGAGGAAAAAGTGTAGTATGGATGTGACAGATTTTGCTTCTTGTGTGAAGAAATTGCCACTTGTGTGACTTTGGTAAATTAAATATAATTGTTTGAAAACATTGACAGAGACATTTTTGAGTATTTCTAAAGTACTGTAAAATACTTGCTTACACAAAAAACAGTTTGCATATTTTGGTGAAAACTTAATTTTTTCATGGCATGGTTGACATTTGCATGGAATTGCTCAAGCATTCATAAATAAACAGGATAAACTTGCTTGGAAAATCACTTACCTTTCAGCCAAGCAAAAGTCTCCATCTTTGATTGTTGGGAATTTTCTCAGTGGGTTGATTTTCCCAAATTCTTCACCATATTGATAACCTGAAGGAAAGAACATATGCTCATGTTTAAGCAAAACACTGTTATGATATCAGGGATTCATCTGGGGTCGCCACAGCAGAATGAACGGCCAACATATCCAGCATATGTTTTACACAGCGGACGCCCTTCCAGCTGCAACCCAGTACTGGGAAACATCCATACACTCTCTTTCACACACATACACTACGGTCAATTTAGTTTATTCAATTCACCTATACCGCATGTCTTTGGACTGTGGGGGAGGAAACCCAAGCCAACAAGGGGAGAACATGCAAACTCCACACAGAAATGCCAACTGACCCAGCCGGGACTCGAACCAGCGACCTACTTGCTGTGAAGCGAAAGTACTAACCACTGAGCCACCATGTCACCTATATATATATATATTAGAGGTGTGAACCTACACTGGTCTCACGGTTCGGTTCGGTTACGATTATCATGCCATCGATTCGGTTCAATTCGATATCTCGGTGCATCACGGTGCATTGACGATTCTTTCCATACACAGTTTTATATTTTCTTCACAGCACAACAATTCTTGTATTAAAATGTATAAATATATTTATATACTTTTTGTAAAACAATTTTGTCCTTTAATACCAACAGTCAGAATAAAGGTAAAGTTGGTTTTATATTCACACATTCGTTCATTTAGAAGTCTCTATATTGTTTATCATGTTACTTTGAATATTCGATTGGAATTAGCATACAAGTAACAAACAACATTAACACTATCTAATTGACTGTGAACAATGTTGTACTTTGATAGTCATTGGCTGCTAATATGATTTCCCTATTTAGAATTTGCAAATAATACTTTTCTGAAATTATATTATTAAGGAGAATGTCTGAATATCCCAATATAAAACCAACTTTACCTCTATCTTCAGATATATAAACTGTACCTTTAAGCAACACGACCATTTATAGCAAATAAACAAATATAAATATCCCGCTTGCTTTGAGCCTTGTCTACCAACTATCAAGTTCTTTCTTACACCCCTTTGATTGGTCACGCGCTCAACAGAAAGGGCTGCGATTGGCTCTTACACGCTGATGCTCTTCACAGCTGCACTCATGGGCCACAGAGAGAGAAATGGAGTTTACTTTCATTCTCTTAATCGCCGTGATATAGGGGCTTTTGCTGTAAGTGTCAGTGAAACAGTGTTCAGCAAACACACACGCAGTGAAATTCTGCACAGTTTCAGAGTTTTTACGTAGTTAGAGCGTTGTACTCGCGCTCGCCTCCCTCGCCATAGTAAGCTACGGCGACATAGCGCATGTGAGATAAATGACGTCAGTATATAATAACCGGTTATGATTATTACTGAACCGATACCGAATTGTCCGCGTCTGCATCGCGGTTCACCGAAGAAACGATTAATTTTGACACCCCTAATATATATATATATATATATATATATATATATATATATATATATATATATATATATATATATATATATATATATATATATAAGGGCGATGCAGTGGCGCAGTAGGTAGTGCTGTCGCCTCACAGCAAGAACGTCGCTGGATCGCAGGTTCGAACCTCGGCTGGGCTGGGTCAGTTGGCGTTTCTGTGTGGAGTTTGCATGTTCTCCCTGCATGGGTTTCCTCCGGGTGCTCCGGTTTCCCCCACAGTCCAAAGACATGCGGTACAGGTGAATTGGGTAAGCTAAATTGTCCGTAGTGTATGTGTGTGAATGAGTTTGGATGTTCATAGAGATGGGTTGCGGCTGGAAGGGCATCCGCTGCGTAAAATCGTGCTGGATAAGTTGGCGGTTCATTCCGCTGTGGCGACCCCGGATTAATAAAGGGACTAAGCCGACAAGAAAATGAATGAATGAATGAATATATATATAATCAAATTTTGTGAGGGTCTAATAAAATTGAACAATTATTGCATCCAGAATGTACTAATTTTACTTCAGAAGATTGAGTGTTCTGAAAAAATAAAGACAGTAAATAATAAAAGAAACAAATAAAAGAAAGAAAAACACATATTAGGACTGTTGGGCCCCATAGCTGGAATTTCTTATGATCCCTAAATCACTAAATTCGCCTGTTATACAGACACAATGTAAAACAGCACCACAAATTGCACAATCTGTCTGATAAGTGTTGTCTCACAGAATAAAATCTCTTAATACCTCTTAAGCACTTTTAATCAATAAAGGATTACTTACTATAAGTCTAACCACGTTACCTGACACAATAGAAACACGACAAAAAGGGGGAACGTATACGTTAGCATTGAATATAAACTCAAGAACCAACATAATGTCCGCAAGATTTTCCCCTGAAGACGTTATGATGACGAATGCTGTAAAATCAAGGCAAACTTCAGGCGGTTTTGCAGAAATCATACCTTCAAACAGAGAAATCTTCTTGTGGTCGAACTCGATGTTGTTTTTCTTAGCAAAGATGTACACGGAGCGACAGGGTTGCGAAAACAGGTCCAAGTAAATTTCCAAAGGCATTTTTAAAAAGCTTTGAGCTCTGTGGATGAACACAACTCGCTGCAAAAGTGAAATAAAACGACTGTTTGCACTTTAAGTATCGTCTATTACCACCCCGCCCCTCTGAACTCTATTCATGAAGAATCCGTGCCAACTGGAGGAACAGTAGTCCATCTCACGGTGAGTGTGTGAAATTATATTAAAAAAGCACACAAAATGACCTGATGCTGTTCATATTTAGTGTTAATAATTGAAAGTGAAATGATAAAATCGCAAGATAAGAAGTGCTTGAACTTTGGGTTAATTTTTTCCCGTCATTCTTGCTTATACAATTGACGCCATCTGTCGGAAATCGAGAGGTATTTCTTACCATGACAGTTGAACAATTATCTCATTATCTAAGCAAAATAAGGTATAGGTCAAATCAAAGACGTTTGGTCAGACAAACAGTAAATGTCATATATAAATTAATGTGTTTGAGTAATAAACTATTCTTCTGACTTGAGGAAGTCTTTAGAAATCTCACCTGCCAGTAAATAAATATGAATTCTCAAAACCAGTATGACATCTCAGGCCCTAAGCCAGCCTATTGAAAGGGATGGTTCTTTTTTTTCTGAAAAAGTGGACCTTTTTTGCAGTTATTCACATAATTTTTCTATTCAATTATGCATTTTAGTGACATTTTAAGAAGCAATATTTGCTGGATCAGCTTGTCGGATAGTGATTATAACCACACAGTTTTAGATGCACCAAAAATATTTCCTACAATTTTGTCAAAGTGCTCACCATACTATTTTACTACGAAGTATTCATTTACAAGTTTGGATTTAAACTGTAAGTTAATCCAGTTTTATAAGTATTGTTATGAGGTTAGCATTTAAAATAAAAAACGAATAAAGAAATATGAAAAAAAGCTTATTTTTAATACAAATGTATTATCATTTAAAAAATAGGAATCTGGTAAAACTTGTTTTAAAATAAAAACTGTAGCATAAGGTCAAATAAAAACTTGCCAGCTCATTCAACTTTCCTCAGTAAGAATTTGGACACTGGTCGTAAACCCTTCTTCTATCTATAATTTTCACAATATATGATGGCATAGCAGTCAAAAAATTGGACAAATTAGCTTATATAGGGGTCAAATTCTGGACTTTGTCAGTGGTAAGGTGGGTCTTTCGAACCACCTGAACCCCCCTCTGGCTAAGGACCTGCGCCTCTATTTATCTATAGAAAAGATTTGTTTCTTTCCAAACATATAACACAGAGAACTAGAAGATATTGCCTGAGGTAGCAGTTGAGCATTGACATGTGTAACCTTCAATAAGAGGCACAAAAACACTTAGTAGGATCTTCTCGGTTATTATTCCTTGTCAGTGGAATTTTTCCAACCACATTCAGAATGCAGAATCCCTGGGAATATTCAAGAAACTCATCTCTTCCATGAGCACTTGTAAACTAACCTGTGTAAGCAAATGCTGCTAACATCACCCCAAAAACAAATCCCTAAATGAGCTACACATTTTATTTAACAGGATTTTTTTATTTTCTATAAACTCATTTGAAAGTTTGTATCAATGTAGTTGATGACAAATAGAGATAAAATACATTGTGTTAGTGTGCTACATCAGAGCAAATGTGTTTACAAGTAATATCTTTCGCTGAAGATAATGTGCAAATCAAACCTCATTCAGACACATACTGTTTCCAGTGATTTAAGATATTTTCAGTGGCTTTAGTAAGCTGGCCATAAGATGATTCATGTTTTGATTTAACAAATCTGATTTATGTGGCACTTCATCTAGAAAAAAGAATAATATTTGTAAATAAATTAATCTCTCATAGACTGATTTCATCAATATTACTTTCATTATTTTCTAAAAACAGACACAGCTTACCCACTATTTGAGCTATACCAAATGCATTATTTTTAACTTAACAGTAAAACAATTATTGTCAAATCACCAAATTTACTTAAGGAAAAATAAAGCTTGGGTTAAATGCCAAATATTTTCAATCCTATAAGAACATAACTTGCCTATACTGCAATGCATGTTCCACTAACTGGATCTCAAACAGGAATCACATTAAAAAAGTATTCACTTCCACAAGGAATGTTGAGTCTTATAGGAAGCTCATTACTGTTCCCTTTTTCCCAATCTGAGATGGCTCCAGAGGGTAGAACAATACCAAAATCCTGAAACAGAACAGATGAGAAAGACAATCAGGGAATTATACTATAATGCAGACTATAAGTTGACTACATATCCCTTTTAAGGCATGATAATCCATTTAATGGCCATTCTGAAGCAATGTGAAATTGCACACTCTCTAGGGTATATTCTTTTCTGTAATACAATTACTATGTAACCGCTGATTGAAAAGTCATTTGTAAATGTCATTTATTATATTCAATTCTCATTTATATATCCTCTCCAGCGTACTCATGGGATGGTAAAGTGCCCCTTCATCAGATCATGGTCATCAGACGCACACTTAAAGG
The DNA here is from genome assembly GCA_903798195.1 of Danio kyathit. Classification (NCBI taxonomy): domain Eukaryota; kingdom Metazoa; phylum Chordata; class Actinopteri; order Cypriniformes; family Danionidae; genus Danio; species Danio kyathit. The sequence goes on along the minus strand of LR812539.1, from coordinate 22,780,654 downwards.
GATAGTTCACCCAAAAATGAAAACTTACTCAAGTGGTTCCAAACCTTTAAAAGTTTCTCTCTTCTGTTAAACATAAAAGAAGATTCTTTGAAGAAACTAAAAACTGGTAACCATTGACTTTCATAATAAGAAATAAAATACTATGGTTAAAGGTTTCAAGCTTTCTTCAAAATATCTCCTTTTGTTCAAAAAAGAAAGAAACTTAAGTTTGGAACAAGCGAAGGGAGAGTAAACAGTGACAAAACTGCCAGTATTAGATGAACTAGCCATTTAAGATATTTGATAAAAGTCATTGAGGTATGCCTTTTGTATGAGTACTGTGAATTTAGACACACTTCTTTTGCCACATGCCATCTTTTTGTCTACTACATACTATAGCTAGCCAATGGCAGGCTGGTTTAAAAGGGAGGGGCGTTATAATATCAGACCAAAACGAAAACAAAACAGTCACACCCATTCATACAATGTCAATCACAAATATTTTGATCTTTCTTTCAGAGAATACAATTTTATATTAAACTCAGAAAAAAGTAAAAAAGCAATTCCAGCATAATGGAGGAAGTACAGAGAAAGTATATGTCAACATTGTATTAAAACATGTTTATATTTTCCAAAACTAACCAACCACAGAGTTATGGAATCAGAAAAATATAAATCTGTAAACTTTTTAATATTTTAAATGAGGGAAATAAACATGCATTATGGATGTGACCAAAAAGTTTGTAAGTTTACAGTAAACAACATACTTTGTAAAAACTCTGAATTAAACAGCACAACCCAAAAGAAATAATGAAAGTTAAATCAGTTAAAAGTTGAATCACTATAGAACAAAAATTATTCATTAAATTTTTTTTGCATTTATGATGATTATATGAAATATAATCGTTTGAAAACATTGACAGAAACATTTTCGAGTATTTTACATTCGATATTTTAATGAAAACTTGATTGACTTTTGCATAGAATTGCTATTGGCATGTTAGCATACATGTATAAGCTATATATCTATCTGTGTGTACACGTGTATATATATCGTATACGTTTTTTGTTTATTTTAATGAGGTAACTTGTTATGTAACGAAAGCATTAATGATGTCAAACACATTTACGGCATTAAGTTACCGGTCATCGCTTAGCCCAAATTCTCCTTGCAGGAACTGGAAGATTTTAGCGCTATGCTGCTTATTTTTCTCCGCAGTATCGGTCACTCCAATGGCCGACACGGTCATCAACACACAAGGGGAGCTGGACCCCGCGATCAGCATCGGCAGGTCAGCCTTTACCACCAGATTCATCCTCTGAAGACATAAGCAAAAGCATAAAATACGTTTACATCACTGTAGCAGTAGCAGTCACAACTCTGTACGACCAAGGTCAAGACATTTGAAGTGGAGTTAAAAAAAAACACTACTGCCCACACAAAAGCATAGCAAAAACATTGACGTTAACTTTTTCTTGCACAGCTAACGTTAATACTACAATACTCACGTCTTCCGGCTTCCCCAATGCTGCAGCCATCGTAGAACATAGTCTTTTCAGAAAGTCTTCTGGAAACTTGCTTGCAGGTAAATTGGTTTCTACATTTATGAACGGCATGATTTCAATCAGTGTGCGTTTCTGTCAAAATGCGAGAATGACCTGCTGCCACAACAGCCCCTCTTCCTCGTGATACAGCGCTCTCTCTGATTGGTTGAAAGGCAGAGACGCCTGTTCACCGAGCTTTGTGATTGGCCAATGTGACTAAATCTTTTCACGCCTCTTGGGCGTTTGGAGATCGAATGAATGAGATTGAAACAAGTGTCAAAATAAGTTACAAATTAGCGTTTTATACAGCACACTGCATACAATACTTTGTTCTAACCTTTTTTTTTTGTAAAAGCAAAATAAATGCTATATTTACCTTTACTTCTGAAGGAGAAAAATTGTGTAATCAAGTCTTGCAAATAGTTTGGATAGCCTATTTATCAGGCTTTTGTTTAGCAACTCTAATAGATCCTTGTAAATCATAAACAAGACCTAATCAAAATCTAGGCATACAGTTGTGTAATGTTCCAAAAAAAACACATCAAAGCAGGATTACCCCATGTTACACAAGATGTACAACGCTTAAATAACCAAGAAATAAGATAACAGCAGCTCTTTAATTGTACAAGCTCATTTACATGATCACACATTCAAAAGTATCAGTACATATTTCATAACTATAAACATAAGCAGACATTTACTGCATTAATATTCAGGACCTGTAGTTTATTTTTCTAGTTTTAGTGTCCAGCTCTTCCAATTTCTTCATCACACCAGAGATGTGACACCTGAAGAAACAACATATCCGGTTATTTTTATATCAACATTATGACAAATTCATACGTTTCTCCCTTTTTTGTATATACATATATTTTCAGTCATGATCTGATTTGGAATTTCTGTGTGTTGCCTGTGTGATTGGCATAGCACCATGCATTTAATGTCCATGTTGACCATAGGCTTACCACTGGAGAGTTTGCACTGTTTAAGAGCCTCGTTGAAGCCTTCACACAAGCTCAGATCAGCCTGAGTAGTGGCACAGTCCAGAAACTGCCTTACTTCAAAGAGACAAGGACCAGACTGAGAGGGTGGAAGTCGTGACGGCTCCTGAAAAACATTTATAAAATACATACTTGATTGTTACATATTCCTCATTACTATTAAATCAACACATTAGGAATATTAAACAAACCTCTTTTTGCTGGCATTTTTGAGTAAAACTTGAAGCTTGATACTGTGTTTAGTCATGAACAGTTGGCTATTTAAAGATACTGTAAATACCCATTAATTTTATTCACAATTAGTTTTCTTTGCTACCTTATTGTTATGATTAAAGTACTGTGAACCACAAGGTTGTTGATCAACGCTATTCAAAACCATCAGTCAATGTTATTAATTTTAAAAAAATAATCGTTTAAATAATTGTAGCAGAATTCTTAGTGAAAAAGCACACTAAATAGTTCCTCATAACCCACCAACTCCCATAAAACACAGCAAACGACTTCATAGTCAGCACTGCTTCTTTCCTACAGAATCACGACTAGAAGAACCGGAAGTGGTTGACTGTGGCTTAATAAAGCTTTGTCAGGCTCATCTCTCATTACCAATTGCTTTAAAGCTCTTGTTTTGCTTATAATGATTCATTTATTACCATTATAGTAAGTTTTGAGTACTTAAACTCATCCATGAACATGATTTCCCCGTAAGATTTAATGATGACAGCTCCCATGATTCTACACTCAGTAGCTGTTTCCATCTGCATTTTGGATTAGCACATAAAAATGGTTGATGGAAATGCCAAGATACACAAGCATTTTAAAAATGCACATAAAAATAGGATAAACTTTATATTCAATAAGTAAAAATGCATATAAACTGATATGATATAATATGATGGAAGCACTTTTACAGAATAAATTCCAGTACTGTATGTGCATTAACAATGTGTAAATAATGTGTGTGATGGGATGCAATAATGGACAAACACGTGGCTAACCACATTGTAAAACATCTGAAATGTTGATTTGGTCATTTTGAAATGTCTATTATTATTTTATCATTAATTAATATTATTTATTATTATTATTATTATATTATTAATTACCTCCAGAACTGTCAAGAGCATCTGTGCTCCAGGTCTCACACCTCCAAATGCCACCACACATTTATTGTGTGTCAGCATTGTCTTTTGAGGCACAAGTAATTTATTATATAAGGAACAGTCTCAGGGCTTGACATTAACACCCGCCATGCTGCCTAATGCGAGTAGATTTCAGCTATGGCTGTTAGACAGTCAGTCCCACTAGCTGCTTTGGCTAATTTTTAAATTGTAGTTTATTTAAAAAGCAGAGTTCAACAATAAGGATTGCCCAATGAGGGGCCAATATGAGAGATGACAAAAATAACTGTGTTCTTGTGAGCAAAAGAAAGCAGGTGAATACCGAATGAGAGGAAGATCATGCTCATTGTGAGACACAGGCGATCGTGACGCACTGACGAGGGTTTCAGTGTCAAGGCTGATTTCAGGTGATGCGCGTGAGTGTTTAAAAGTTTCAAAAAGAAATGGTTCTTTGCGCGAAGCATCCATGCCTGGAAACGTAATTGGTGCGATCAGTTCTCTTATAAATAGATTGGACGAAAATCCAGTAAATAATTGTTTAAAAGCAGAATTCTTAGTAAAAAAGCACACTAAATAGTTCCTCATAACCCACCAAATCCCATAAAACACATTGAATGACTTCATAATCAGCACTGCTTCTTTCCCACAAAATCACGATCAGAAGAACCGGAAGTAATCGAATGTGGCATGATAAAAGCTTTGTCTGGCTTATCTCATTAGCAATTGTTCTTGTTTCGCTTTTAATGGTTAATTTGTTACCATTATAATAAGTTTTGAATAACTCATCCATAAACATGATTTCTGCAGGAGCCTCGTAGGATGAAATGAAGATGACAACTCCCATGATTCTACACTCAGTAGCTATGTTTCCAGGTTGCTTTCGCTTTAACCTTTCAAGTGATCATCCTTTCATTATCGCACATGGTATGTTTTCCACCTGCTTTCTTTTACTTACAGTTATTTTGGGCTAAAAATAGTTTCTTTTTTTATGGATGGTGTGGCTAAAGAAAAACTTGGTCAATCCTTAGTGTTGAGCCCTGAAAAGTCAAAATAAATACTAATTGCAATGCGACACTGAAACCACAACCCATTTACTATTTATTAACCTATTTAGCAAGGTCATACACAACATACAAAAGCGAAATGAATGAGGAGGCATGTAGAAAAAACTAAAAGAAAAATCTAAACCAAGTAATTTTATCATGCCAAAGTCTAATTTTAAGCTTATAAAATATATTTTCCCAGTAACAAAGTTGTGGCTAGTGAACATGGCGAGTGGCTAGTAATGTTGGAAAACTACTAGCCACAGTGGCTGGTGGTCAAAAAAAGTTAACGTCAAGCCCTGAGATAAACTCTCATGGGATTGTGGTTCATTCTCAGTAAAACGGTCAAGTCTTGCACCTTCATATTTTTAAATACACTTCTTCGAATTAAATTTGTAATGCTGTGATTAAACTCTACGAAATAAAATCGTGCATTTAAAAATCGTGTATTTGAAAAATACTTCCAGACACAATGCCACTCAAAAAGTTGTTGGCTGCACTCCATGAAAAAAATAAAAAATAAAATAAATCAATAAATATTTTTGGCAATGACCTGATATGTGGGTGCTGGTTTGGGTGCCTCTGAGCTGCTGCCTCCACTGAAAGCACCTGTGATGGCACTGCCCATCACATGCCCTACAGCTGAACCGACTGCCACTCCGGCCGCTGTGGTGGCCATCTGGGCCATGAGACCTGGCTGCTTAGGCTGAGCCGCAGCAGGGGCCACTGCCATCGGAGGAGGAGCTGCAGGAGCTGGAGCATAGGATGGGGCAGGAGCACTAGAAAGAAAACAGGATGAAATATGTTAGAGATTTAAAGCTACAGGTCACCATAAAATGACCATTTACTCACATTCAAACAATTCTAAAATTATGAAGAAAGGAAGATACGTTGAATATATATTATGGAAGTCAATGGCTGTTTTTTTATTTCCAACATTCTTCAGTATATCATTGAGGTAAAGTTGGTTTTAGAGTCGCACATCCATTAATTTTTGAACAGTGACAACTTGTGACATGGTCTCTATATATTGTTTATTACGCTACTCTGAATGTTTTGGTCTGAAATCGCATGTAAATATGACTTTAAAACCACATTAGCTCTATTTAATTGACTGTGAACTATGTTGTACTATGTCATTAACTGCTAATATAATTCACTATTTAGAATTTACAAAGAAAATTTTTCTGAAATTATATTATTAAGAAGAAAGTCTTAATGTGCGAATATAAAAAAAACCAACTTGACCTCAATCAGTATATCTACCTTTGTGTTTGTGAAAGAAACTTAGGTATGAAATAAGTCAGTGAAGAATGAGTAAATGATGACAGAGTTTAGTTTTTTGGTGAACTTTTTCTTTAAGTAATAAAGTATAATCTGCATAAACTTGGCATATTCACTGTAAATCACACATACAGAATTTAGGATACCAAGAATATATTTCAAATTAATCTGTATCAATATCACGTGACCCAGAGCTGCTTTTGGCATCTTCAGATGGAAAGGAGATAAAGTCTTAAATCTGGTTTGCGTCATAGGCTATCAAATGAGAGCCATTTTACACGAATAAACAAATACTGCACACATTTTAAGCCTTGTGGTAGTAAAAAATACAAATATATTGTTTTATTTTGACAGTTTGACCTTTCACCTACTGTTTTGGATGTGTAGAATAATACCGAATTCCTTCATTTCTAGCAAATACACATTTTGTGTGCTATTTTTCTGTGCCTAATCTGTTTTCTTGAACGCAGCTAACGTCTAACTTCTAAGTTACATTAGCTTTAGCTCGGTTACATCAGAGGTTTACAGTGCGTTACAAAACTACTCAGTGTCTAAAGATACCTCGCTGGTGCCGGTGAAGGACGACTGCGACTTCCTCTTGCCATTTTAGTAGATTGTAACTTCTTTTAGTCCTTTCAATTATTGTTATAATGTAGCAAAACAATCGTGAAGGCGGTCAAATCCAGTCTACACACGCACAGTACTCTGAATGACAGCCGGTGGACGCACGTGGGTTTGACCTTGTGTGGTTACTGTAGACACTGCGCATGCGTGCCTCGGTGTTCTAGAAAAGCCGCGCGAATAATTAGTTATTTCTGAGGTAAATGTTTTATAGAACACTTCCATGGACCTTTAAAGCGATTCTTAAGGGTTTCCAAACTACGAAAGCTAAAATATTGTCTTTTCTTTCCATGATGTGCCGCTCAACATTGAGATTTTAGGTTTGAATGATGTGAATAATATTTTTTTTCTGTAAATGTATTTAATTTAAAACATGAAAAACTTTTTTATATTTAAACACTAAATAAACATCACATTATTTAAAGCAGAGATGCCCAAAGTAGGAATTAGATTGGGCCCATTGTAACCTTTGATTTGGCCCACAATCTGAGAGGATGATGGAGAAAGTTGGCGCGAATGCTTTTAACACAGAGATCGTCATTTCTAATTTGACGTAACATTTTTTGTTTGTTTTATTGCTGAGCTACAAAAAAGCAAACAGAAATTACGTTTCAATTATATTTAAGTTAATCAGATTTTTTTTTTAAAAATGTAAAAGACATCGGCGAGCAAATCATGGCAGAAAGTAGAGTAATTTTGTTATAAATTAGATTGTTTTGTTTTAACTGTAATAAGTTCATTATAAAATGTAAAAAAAATACTGTAGCCTATTAGTTAATATAAAGTAATGTTTTCTAGTCATTTTAAACATTATTAAATAAATTAGGAAATTACCCATGGTAAATTACCCCACCTATATTTGCCTTCGGTCCATTAGCCTCGATCAAGTTTGGTTTTTGGCCCTTCATAAGAAAAAGTTTGGGCACCCCTGATTTAAAGGGGCCGGTTTATCTTATGTCACACTTTCCCCACTAGATGGCGCTAAAATATAAGTACAACCCAGTAGAACTATCGCTGTGAACCCAGAGACTTTTGGACTACTGTGATGATTTGAGCCTCCAAAAATTCAGGTTGACACAAAGTATAACGAACAAATCAAGGATGTTTTAAATGTGTTATTTTTCAATTATAAAGTGCTGGACTGATTTCTGTAGTTTCTCAAATAATGTGGGTTTCATTTCATTTCTCAGTTATAAATATCAGGATTTTTTTGTAAATATCAGGATATGATTTGTCTTCTTGGAATTAAAATCAACACATCAATCACATGGAATATCATGTAGAATTGTTTGCACCCTTCATATAAATAGGCCTATATTTACAGACCTGTAATGCATGCATTTCACCTCCCCATTGTAGTTAAACATGATATTTATTACATCTTGTGTATATCTACTGGACAGTTTTTTTGTCTTTTTATAAATCTATTATTTGTTCTCAGATGTATATTTTTGGCTTGTTTTGTTTTATAATTGTCTTATTAATTAATTTATTAATGCTACCCTGTTGTACTCTGTCTTTTTTTTTTTTTACCAATCTGCTTATCTTTATTTCCTATTGTATAAATCTTGTACTTTATACTTGTATGTACATTGTAGTAGTTTATTAAATCTGATAATCAAAGACAGAGGTCTGTGTATAATAACCCATTTCACTTCACGTTTATGGTGATTTGTTTCATTTTCTTAAATCAGAAATATTAATTTATAATATTAATTATAAGGCCACGCTTTATATATTTAAATCATTTTATTGTTAATGTTCAGTTTTTTTGTGCATTCCTTTCAAATAACCAACAACTCATGACAATTATTATCTTGATATAAAGGAATGACCATTTCATACACATTGACTTGCTCCTTTTATGACACAGTTTGGGCCCTAAATGCTCCGAACATGGACCCTTTGACAGTTGGGACATATCTGTTCCTTTTTTTTTACCCATAAATGGTACGAGTACCATAAGGTGCTACTATGAACCATTTAGGGTACAACTTCACCATTTGTAACCCAAGTGTTCACAAGTGGACCCAAACTGTACCCTTTTTTTTCTGACAGTTTATCAGTGTGTAGAGGGTGTTTTGTTGATTTGTCCAGATACTCCTACAGTACCTCCCATTCAAAAAGTAGGTAGCACATTTTGATGACGCAAAATGCTACCCATCAGATTCTGCTACCATAAATGTTATTGTGGAGTAGTGTGATATGACCCTAACCTACCCCAATCCATAACCCCAACCTCAGAACTATTCAATTACAGTGTTGGTAGCATAATCTGATGGGTAGAATAAAATGTCAGGACAAGTGCGAACATTTTAGTGTGGATGTCAATGCCTACCTTTATGTTACAATATGAGTTTACATTACAGTTTTTACAAGTTTTAGCATTACAGTTTTTTCCTAAAAGGCAAGGCAAGGCAAGTTTATTTATTTAGCACATTTCATACACAGTGGCAATTCAAAGTGCTTTACATAAACAGGAATAAAAAATACAAGTGTAAGAAAAAAATAAATAAAAACAGATAGTAAAAAACAGATAAAAACAGATAAAAATATTTTAAAAAGAATGAAAAAGAAGAGAAAAACACAATAGTGCGATTTGTCAGACGTAGCACAGTGCTCATTCAGTAAAAGCACAGCTAAACAGATGTGTTTTCAGTCTGGATTTGAATGTGCCTAATGTTGGAGCACATCTGATCATTTCTGGGAGTTGATTCCAGCAGCGAGGGGCGTAGTAGCTGAAAGCCGATTCACCCTGCTTTGACTGAACTCTTGGAATTTCTAGTTTATATGATCCCAGAGATCTGAGTGTTCTTCTAGGTTTTAAAGAAAGAAAAAAACATAAAAATGTGACTTTTCCAAAAATAATGTTGCCTGTTAACCATAATTAATAAGTATTATTATTGAAGAGGTACAATAAGCATTATTGTTTCAGGTAAACCACAAAACAGCCCTATGTAGAAGTTAGCCTATATGCATGTAGTCTTTAAACTAACAGTAAATTGCATGCAATAAACCCTTTAATTTTAACGTAAGTAGCATTTACTTATGAACAGAAACCAGCAGACTGAGGAACAGCATTTTCCCCAGAATTGTCTCCCTTTTGAACTCTGCCCCCACTGAGTATTTTGTCCCCTCATACACCCCCACACTCTCCTCATAACTTATACTCCCCATAATCACTGCCCTATTTAATATTTGTACATTCTGCTTATTAATTAATAATAACAACCTGTACATACATTCATTTATTGTTAATCTCATAGTTAATACAACCTGTACTGTATATGTTCATTGTACATCCATCTGTAAATATTACACATAGTTTTTCTTTAATTGCACTTTATAACTTATACCTATATCCTGCACTTGCTGCTATTGGACTTCTGGTTAGACCTAAACTGCATTTCGTTAATTTGTATTTTTGTACATGTGTAATGACAATAAAGTTGAATTTAATCTAATTTAAATCAAACCCTATAATTAGTACACATTAATTAGTATTACTGTGTACCTAAATATATAAATTACATGTAATTAACTCTAATTGTAACCCTAAATTTAGTATCCATTGTTAATTAATTAATATTATTATTTGTGTGTGTGTCTGTGTGTGTGATTACATTAAAAAACATGCTTTAACCACTCCTTAAAGTTATTAAATCACAATATACAGTAGCATTTCTCATCTTTTATCTGTGAAGAAAAGTTTAGGTGAAATGAAAGAGTGTAATTTGAAATGCTTTGCTGCCAGGGACATAAACATGTTGATAAAAACAGCTCAAATAATGCATCAGATTGCATTGTGGTTACAGCTGGCCTGATAATTTCTGCTTAGTGTGTGGCATGGGGGAGCTCGAATTTACTTAAATTGGCATGATTCACACCCTGAGTTTCAGATGGGAGGCGGTGATTCAGCATGCATTAGGGCTTTGTATAAGGTTCTGCCTAATTTCCACACAATAGGTGGTCTGTTGTGTCTCGGTATTAGTGATTACATTGAATTTAAAGACCCATTTTGGCTAAACAGGACAGGAGGACTGTGTCCATATGGTCTTTGATGGTGCTGCATCTGATCTCCACAGGCTTCCATGGTGAATTCTGGAATGATTCACAAAGCCTAAAAAACATTAACACAATATGGTATGGAGAACCAGAATGGACTGGGAATGAACTGCCCACAGAGATTTGGCTTTGTCAGCATTCACTGTATTTAATGTAATTTGTGCTGACAGAAGTTGTAAATTCTATCTTGTAAATTCATTATATGTGTTAATATCTCTACATATTTTACAACACTCAAAGCAACAAGAGCATTGTAGTTAAATTAGCTTTAATGTACTATCCTAAGAGTGAATGAAGAGACTGGATTGAGTATTCAAGCATGGCATTCAGTGGTCCAATATTTCACAAACGCCCAGTCAACATAGCAATGTGATTATTTAAAATTTGATCAATCGAATGTGCCATTCCGTGCTTTGATATTCACAAAATTAATTTAAATTTTGTCAGTTTAGTGGCTAATTCGTACAAATTCTTATGAGTTCAGATGTACAGAAATGTATTTTAAATGATGTACAGTAAATGAATTTTAAAAAAGTAGATGTGGCACCAAACCCCACTCCTAAACCCAACATCATTGGGGGATGAGCAAATCTTACTAAATTGTATGAATGAGATTGTACAAATTCATCCAAATTAGCCACTAAATCAAAAAGTTACGAATTGCTGTGAGATTGCATTGGATATTCCGTACTACTTACTGTTGTCATAGCAACAGTATTTCCAAATCAGTGGTGCATTTTAGAAAGTCATCATGAAAATGTGTTTATTGAATTAGTGCTACATTGTGTAATACCCAATTAGTCAAATATGACACTCTGCTAATCTGATTTCACCAAGTAGGACATGTTCCTAGATTAATGTCTGTGTTGATCCTGGAACAACATTTCAATCAGCCAATCAGAATTCAGTTATACGTTTACCACTTATGTTAGGCTTACGGTTAGATTTATACATGATTGTTATCCAACTATTATTCCCCTCTGATTTTGGGAATAACGTTATAGTTATAGTTATAGTTATAGTTATAGTTATGACTGGGTTTAGGGGTAGGGAATCGGTATGGTTTACATTTTCCAACAAACAAGATGTTCCAGGATCAAAATAGATGTTAATCTAGGACCGTAGGGTAAAATCATGACGTGCACTCAGCTGTCAAATTTTTAAGATCATAACAAAACCAACCAGTGGCCCAATATACCCTATAAATGTTGCTGTTGTCACAGCAAACCATATATCCAAATTAGCACTGCATTCTGGAACACTGGATTCTTCAAACACAGCATTGCCATTCAGAAGTCCAATATTTCCCAAATTAAAACCGGACTGCTGTAATGCTGTGTTTGACTAATCAAATATTCCAGTATGCAGCAAATCTTCAGATGACTATATGATGTTTAAATGTATGTGAATATCAGACTGCTGAAATGGCATGCTTGACTAATCAAGCATTCCAGAATGCAGGACGTACATTCCCTGACAAAGGTTTTGTTGTCGATCTCAGTTGTAAGAGCAACAAACAATAACTTTATCTTCTAGTAGATCATTTGGAAAAGTGGCAGAAGGTAGATTTTTCAGATGAATCATGTGTGGAACTGCATCGTCACAAATACTGCAGACGACCTATTGGAACCCGCATGGACCCAATATTCTCACAGATATCAGTCAAGTTTGGTGAAGGAAAAATCATGGTTTGAGGTTACATTCAGTATGGGGCCGTGCGAGAGATCTACAGAGTGGATGGCAACATCAACAGCCTGCGGTATCAAGACATTTGTGCTGCCCATTACATAATAAACTACAGAAGAGGTCAAATTCTTCGGCAGGATAGCGCTCCTTCAGCCTCCACATCAAAGTTCCTGAAAGCAAAGAAGGTCACGGTGCTCCAGGATTGGCCAGCCTAGTCACCAAATATGAACATTATTGAGCGTGTCTGGGGTAAGATAAAGGAGACATTGAAGATGAATCCAAAAAATCTTGATGAACTCTGGGAGTCCTGCAAGAACGTTTTCTTTGCCATTTCTTTGCATTAGTTATATTAACTTCAGTCATTGCAGAGATGTATGGATGCAGTCCTCCAAGCTCATGGGAGTCATACACAATATTAATTCTTTTTCCACTGCACCATGGCTTTATATTCTATACTGTACACTATTTCTGTTAGGTGACAAGACTTTTGTCTAAGCAAAGTCAGACCTTACTGTCCTAATTAAATAATTAAAAATCAAGGCATGATCATATTTTATTTAGGTAAAATAAGTGTAATCTAGAGGCCTTTGCCTTTCATATGAGCCACTTCTGATACCAAATGATCAACTAGAAGTCAAGTTATTTGTTGATTTTAAAACCTAGATAGGCGACAAGACTTTTGACAGGTTGGATATGAACATTGCAATGATGTTCAAATTTACAGCAAAGTTGGACTGCTGAAATGCCATGCTTGACTAATTGGGTATTTCAGAATGCAGCAAAGATTCAGACATGATTGTTGCTATGATGTTAAAATTCATAGAATATGAGACTGCTGAAATGCCGTGCTTCACCAATCAAGTATTCCAAAATGCAGTGAATATGTGGATATGAATATATGTTGCCAGTGTGATGTTAAAATTTATGAAATATTAGACAGCTGAAATGTCACGTTTGACTAATCAAGCATTCCAGAATGCAGCAAAGATTTGTATATGGATATGTTACCATGACAACAACAACGTTTATGGATTATTGAATTGCATTTCACTCATTCAGTGAAGTCAGTAGTGATTTGACAAGCATTGTTCTGACAACAGGAAAGATTTAGAAAAATGGACAGCTGAATGACACATTTTACAACCGGTTTTTACTTTTTGTAACATTTTTATATGTACTATTTCAACATGCAGCAGTGATTTGGATATGCATGTTGCAATTATGTTGTCAACACTGTAAAAAATGCAGGGTTCCACACAATTCCTTCATGTTGTCCCAACACAAATTAAGTTAACTTAATTGTTTTTACAAATATAGGTGGGTTTAACATAAAACAATTAAGTTGTCACCAAAAAAATCTAGAATTGTGTTGATTCAGCTCATTTTAAATATATTAGTTTGACTAACTGATTTGATATGCAATGACATTACGAGACTGAAGATCATGTAAAATCTGCTGACTTTGACTAATCGAGTATTCCTGAACAGCTATTCAGGTTTTTAAAACAAAAATTGTGTTCAGAAAGTTGATTCAAATAAAAAGACTATATAAGGTTGAAGTCAGAATCATTAGCCCTACTGAATTATTAGCCCCCCTTTATATTTTTTTAATAACATTTTTTTTTTCTTAATTCTTTTATCTTTGCTACGATGACAGTACATATTATTTTAATAGATATTTTTCAAGATACTAGCTTAAAGTGCAATATTAACTAGGTTAATTAGGTTAATTGGCAAAGTTAGGGTAATTGGCAATCATTGTATAACAATAGTTTGTTCTGTAATTGAATAAATATTGCTTAAGGGGTGTAATAATATTGAACTTTAATTTAAAACTTTTATTCTAGCCAAAAAAAAAAAAAAAAGACTTTCTCCAGAAGAAAAAATATTATAGGAAGTACTGTAAAAAAAATCCTTGCTCTGTTAACTACCATTTGGGAAATATTGAAAAAGAAAAAAAAAAACACAAGAGCTAATCATTTGGACTCCATCTGTATATTCTATATAATTAAGGCTATATATAATACAGCAGCAATGCCAGCAGCAGCATCTTACATCACAGTGCTAAACAACAAACTGCACTAAAGCCAGCTTGTGTTTTATAACCTCCACTCTTTCTCCGCCGCACTCTTTCTTGTGGTCGCGGGCACATGGGATGGAGGGACTGGGGTGAGGAGGGGTAGAGGCTATGATTCATTTCCACGGGCCTTTCTTTCAAGTTTCCACTGAGTGACGTTTAATAGAGCCTCAGGGGTCTGGTTGAAGCTGCTTCATGGTGGAGTGTTTGAGGAGTCTGGCTTGCATTTTATCAGACAGAGGGGGCCCCGCACCCCGAGAAAGAGGCTGACAACAGCACAAAAGACGCCTGTTTTGAGCCTCCAATGTCCTTGTGATCGAAAACCTGAGCTTTAATCAACATAGAATTTCACAAATAAACACATAATTAACAGCTGCATGCTGGTATGGAGCTTTTATGGACCCCTGTAGTTTGACTGGTAGAGCATGGCACACATCTACTGATTAAAATATACATCTTGAGGGCTTAGAAAGTCCAAGCATCTATATACAGTATGTGATAAGGATAAAGAGTGTTTTATTATGTTATTTTCTGATGTGCACAACATAGTTATGGAAAATAATTAAGGGCAGCTTGAAAATTGAGGATTTATAGTTATGCACTGTAAAAGATGCTGGGTTCAGCACAATTCTTTTGTTCATTTATTCATTTTCCTTCAGCTTAGTCCCTTATTTATCAGGAGTTACCACAGAATAACCCATCAGCCCTTACGGCATATGTTTTACACAGCAGATGCTTTTCCAAGTACTGGGAAACACCCATACACTCTCGCATTCACACACACACACACTCATACATTATGGCCAATTCTGTTTACCCAATTCACCTATAGCGCATGTCTTTGGACTGTGGGGGAAATCGGAGCACCTGGAGAAAACGCACACGAACACGGGGAGAACATGCAAACTCTACAGGAACTCGAACCAGTGACTTTCTTGTTGTGAGGCAACATTGTTTACCACTGAGCCACCGTTCGGCCTCCGTTATGCTGTCCTAATACAAATTGATGAAGTTAACTTAATGGTTTTTACCATTTTAAGTGGATTGAACCTAAAACATAAAACAAAAGTTGTCCCCCCAAACTGTGTTGATTCATCTCATTTTGAATAAGTAGTTTGAACAAGCAGCAAACATATATCTTTTTGAGTGTGTGTTTGAGTAAAAGGTAATTACTGTGAATTACTGATGATGTCTTCCTAATTAAACAAAAAAAATTACCATTTTTAGATTAATGTTTAGGCTAAAAAATACTTCGAAAGTGTTACAAAATCAATATTCGGTAAGGAAAACCTTGATTTTCAGCCACAATAAATGAAAACATTTATGAATTTGACCAATTGTCATTTTCTGAAAATGTTTCTGAAGAAGAAAAAAATATGCCAATATTTTTATTTTTTAAATTTGGAAGAAATGTATCGCAGATCACTAACATTTTACTGAAACATATACTAAATAAATCTAGCGAATCTATAGAAATTGAGAGTTCTTTAAATTTTTTCCTTACACTGTAAAACCCAATAAGTTAAGGCAACTCAAAATGTTTGAGGAAACCGATTGCAACAAACCATTTAAGTTCAACGCATCCTAATGAGTACTGTAAACATAATCTATTTGAGTAAACGAAGCAATTTGAGCACAGTAAAACCCAATAAATGAAGGGAACTCAAACCAACTGAGTACTGTAAA
Source organism: Danio kyathit (assembly GCA_903798195.1). NCBI lineage: Eukaryota > Metazoa > Chordata > Actinopteri > Cypriniformes > Danionidae > Danio > Danio kyathit. Next base: position 22,764,549 of record LR812539.1, on the reverse strand, counting down.
ACCCAATAAGTTAAGGCAACTCAAACTGTTTGAGGAAACTGATTGCAACAAACCATTTGAGTTAAAAAAAAATCTATATGAGAACTGTGAACTTACTCTATTTAAGTTGAAGTAATGAGGTATTTTATTAACTCATTACCTTCAACACTGAGTTCAATACCCTTTTCAAATGAGTAGAATTAACTTTCAGTACATCTTGAGTTAATGGCATTCATTTCATTTGATAAAGTTGACTGTTGGGTTTTAAAGCACACAATCAATTTGCGTTGGAAAACCATGAAGAAACATGAAGGAATTAAGTTAACTTATTCATTTTTTACAAATTTAAGTGGATTGAACATAAAACAATTAAGTTGTTGCAAAAAACCCTCAACAATTGTGTTGTTTCAGCTCAATTTTAAATAAATAGTTTGATCAAACAGCAAACATCATTTTTTGAGTGTATATGGAGAAAAACAATCTTATGAGGAAAGCACACACTCCAAAAATATGTTTGCTGTTTGTTCAAACTACTTATTTAAAATAATCTGAAACAACACAAGTTTTTTTTTGAGTGAAAACATAATTGTTTTATGTTCAATCCACTTAAATTTTGTAAAAACTAATAAGTTAACTTAATTCTTCATGATCTCCCAACACAAATCGATTGTGTGCAACCCAGGATATTTCTACAGTGTAGAAGCGAGTCTTTTGTTGACTTGTTCATTAGAGGCTTCTGAATGCCATTCTTCCCTTAAAGGTTCGTGATCCTGGTGGGATGTGAAGGTTCCAGCATTGTAATTTCCTCACAGGATTCCTTATTATTGAAAAGTCCCATGGGGCTCATAGGAGGAAAAGATAGGCTTCAGGTAGTTTTGGCTGTATGATCTTTTTCCACTGTTAACTTTCGCTCCATAAGCATCATTAGTGATACCCACCTGTTACAAACTCATTGAAACGTAAAGAGCTGCATGAATATATAAACGCTTTCAACATTTGGCACTGAAACAAAGTACTTGTCTCAATCAGTAAAACCTGTTTAACCCACCTATAACCGGATGCCGTTCATTCTTCTCTGTAATCAAATTTCACAATGATGTGAGTGTTTTTTTTTTGTTATGAAAGTCTAATTTAGAAGGGAAACTATAGTAAGCCACTAAGCCTGACTATTGTTCTTCCTTAAACTTTGTCTGAGGGATAATTACTTAAATGAAATCAAATTCTCGAAGGATTGCACCTGAGGAAAATCTAAATTTAGTGCACATAGACAAGAGTTTAGGCATTTAAATATATTGCATAATGAAGAAGACTGTGGCTAGTTGCCGTTTTCACTGCTATGTCTACTATTTTATTTTACTAAAGGCAAATCCTGTAAAAGTGCATATTTTTTCATGGAAGTAAAAATTACAGGGGCAGCACAGTGGCTCAGTGGTTAGCACTGTCGCCTCACAGCAAGAAGGTCGCTGGTTCGAGTCCCAGCTGGGCCAGTTGGCATTTCTGTGTGGAGTTTGCATGTTCTCCCCGTGTTGGCATGGGTTTGCTCCGGGTGTTCCGGTTTCCCCTCACAGTCCAAAGTCATGCGCTATAGGTGAAACGAATAAACTAATTTGGCTGTAGTATGAGTGTAAATGAGAGAGTGTTTCCCAGTACTGAGTTGTGACTGGAAGGGCATCTGCTGCGTAAAACATATGCTGGATAAGTTAGAGGTTTATTCTGCTGTGGCGACCCCATGATGTATAAAGGGACTAAGCCGAAAAGAAAATGAATGAATGAATATTAAACAAAAAACAAAGCAAAAAAAAAAAAAAAACCACAGTAATTTATTGTGATGCGATGTCCTAATATTTGGGCATGTTGTCACACTATATGGGGTAATTTGTTACAATTGTTTTAAACAGTAAAACAATCTAAAAGAAGCCTCCTTTGGTCAGAAAGACTTGACGTATTCAATCAAAATATATTTTAGAGCTTTTTAAAATATTTTTTAAACTGTAATTAAAAACTGTATTTAAAGTGAAAAATTAAAACACATCAATTAAATTAAATTATGAAAGTTTCATATTATCAGTGTTTAAAACAGTGTGTATAGCCTTTTGTGGAATCTGGGATTATTTTTCAGGATTCTCTGAAATTTTAAAATAACAGAATTTATTTAAAGAACAATTTGTCATAGAGTAAATTCTTTACTATTAAATTTGATCAAATTAATGCATCAAAATTTTAATTATCAAATTTGAATAGCTGAATGAACCAATTTCCCAACCTCTGCCTATTATTATTATTATTATTATTATTAATAATAATAATAATAAATAATAATAATAATAATAATAATAATAATAATAATAATAAATAATAATAATAATAATAATAATAATCTAAAGAATGACCCTATAATGACCCTAAACCTATTAAAAATATTTCCCCAGCCTCTGTCTATTATTATTATTATTATTATTATTATTAATAATAATAATAATAATAATAATAATAATAATAATGTAAAGAATGACCCTAAAATGAACCTAAACTTAAAAAATAATTCCCCAACTTCTGCCTAATAATAATAATAATAATAATAATAATAATAATAATAATAATAGTAAATAATAATAATAATGTAAAGAATGACCCTATAATGACCCTAAAAAAATTCCCCATCCTCTGGCTATTATTATTATGATTATTATTATTATTAATATTAATAATAATAATTTTCCCAGTGTTGGGTTGCAGCTGGAAGGGCATCCACTGCCTAAAAACATATGCCTACTGATAATAATAATAATTTTAAAAAAGTGACCCTAATGACCCTAAACGTAAAAAAAACAGCAATTCCCCAACTTCTGCCTATTAAAAAATAACAAATAAATAAATGACCCTATAATGACCCTAAACCTCTGAATACTGTAACTGTTCTACTCCCACATGTTTCACATTTTCCGTAGTGTCATTTCAGGTCTTGTATAGACACACCATAATCATTGTGGAGGAGAACCAGCTGCAGAACTATGAATTCAAATCATATGTTTTTACGACACATGAATCATTGACAGCACACAGCAGATCTCCCATCATGCCTCTTCAAACCTCTCTTTTACCATAAAAACACATCTATCCATTGCTGGCAAGAACCAAAAGCATGCCTCTAACAATTCATCCATTTTGACTATATTTAGAGGAGCACACACAAGAAAAAGAGCTGCAAGTCAAGTAGGGGGAAAAATAAGTGTTACCAGACACCTTGTAAAAAAGGAGTTCAAGTATTGCATGTCCAAAGACACATTTGTCTTCCATTTACTTATAAACGTTAAAGGCTCGGGTTGCATTGTGAGCTAATGGTCGATATCGGAAATGTGCTTAAATGTTTGTGACAGCTTGTTCGATGGCATAATTTGCATCATTAGACAGTTACTCTCTTAAATAGATCAATGATTATGTGATTCATCCACAGCTTAATGCAATGATGGGAAGCCTAAAGATCTCCTCCCTAATGACCGCTTGCACATGCTGACTTTGATTTTTGCAGGTGTGCTGATAAGAATGAGAGTGGACATGTCTATTTTTACAGACAAAAGAAATGGCATAAAAAGGGGTGAAAAGCCAAGATTTTCCTGTTTGCTTACATTGTAAAAGATATCCGTTAATTAGCACATCATAAAAAAATCCATTATTTAACTTTTTTTTCCATTAAATTACAGAAATTTACTGTAAAATAACAGACGTTAAATATGTCACAAATATACACAGGAGACCCAAATGCAAGTGAATGCAAGATGATTTATTAATAGAAATAACAAGAGTCACAACTATTGATCTCACCAGGTGCTCCTCACAAGGAATCCAACACGCTAAACAGCGGTAATAGTTCATCCGAGAAACAGATCTGAAGTGAAGTCTCTCACTGATATCTTACCAAATATCGAGGGAAGGGGAGGTAGTGCTATGGAGCAACTCTTAAGGAAATCGACACGCTTACCAGCGGTAATAGTTTATCCGAGAAACAGATCCGGAGTGAAGTCTCTCACTGATCTCTTACCAGATATCAAGAGAAGGGGAGGTTAGTGCTATGGAGCATCGACACGCTTACCAGCAGTTAATCAGAGCAGCAGATCCGGGGTGAAGTTTCTCACTAATATGGTTGTCACCAGTGCAGGCAGTTGCAACAACATCAATGAAACGGAGACGTGCATAAGGTCCAAATATTACAGACTTATGACAATTCACCACCAGCGGATTTAGCGAGAGTGCCTAACAGGAAGCAGACACAGAGGTGAACAAATAACGGACTGACAAACGCCATCAACAAACACTGAACATATAAAGGCGCTCAGTAATGCGCAACAGCTGTGGTTGATAGAAAACAGCTGAGTGAGGTGAGTGGTAACAAGACACGTGATAACCCAGCTGATGAATGTAAACACACACACACACCACGCGGTGAAGATATACCCAAACAAACACACCCACTTTCCACACACACACACACACATACATACAAGAAGAACAGATAGATCCACAACCGTGACAAAATAACAGAAATTTACAGAAAATCTAAATTTAAGGATTTCACGTCCATTATTTTACAGTAAATTTCTGTAATTTAACAGAAAAAAAGTAAAATGGTGGAATTTTTACAGTGTGCTAAATTTACGCATGATAATTAATAAGTAAATTCAGTAAAATAAAAAATAAAACACAAATCAAAAAAAAGAAAACTGTAAAAAAAAATCCGTTATTTAACTTTTTTTTCCATTAAATGACAGAAATTTGCTGTAAAATAACAGACGTTAAATAACAGAAGTTTACCGGAAATCTAAATTTAAGGATTTCACGTTCATTATTTTACAGTAAATTTCTGTAATTTAATGTCTGTTATTTTACAGTAAATTTCTGTAATTTAACGTCTGTTATTTTACAGTAAATTTTTGTAATTTAACAGAAAAAAAGTAAAATGGCGGATTTTTTACAGTGTGCTAATTTACGCATGATATTTAATATGTAAACTCAGTAAAATAAAAAATAAAAACACGAATAAAAAAAAGAAAACTGTAAAAAAAAAATCCGTTATTTAACTTTTTTTTCCATTAAATTACAGAAATTTACTGTAAAATAACAGACGTTAAATAACAGAAGCTTACCGGAAATCTAAATTGAAGGAAATTTCTGTAAGTTCACGTCCATTGTTTTACAGTCAATTTTTTTTTTTTATTTAATGTTTGTTATTTAACGTCTGTTATTTTACAGTAAATTTCTGTAATTTAACGGAAAAAATTTAATTAATGGATTTTTTACAATGTGCTGATTTACAGATAATAATCATGTAAACTCAATAAAATAAAAAAACAAAAACACGAATCACAAAATACAAAAAAACTGATCAGTTATTTTACCTTTTTTTTCTTTTCTGGCAGCTGGGGTGCCAAAACCCCTCCACAAAATAACAGATTTTTTTTTTTTTTCATTTTTCTATATTTTTGTAATTCGTGTTTTTATTTTTCCCTGTTTATTTATGCTTTTAAATCGCATTATGAGACCTTGATCTTTCTTCTGACAACTTAAACCTGTAACACTTTTGTTTAGGTCACAATTCATTCTATTAATTACCGGCTTAATACCTGTATATTAATAAGATATTAATGGCTGATTAGTGGTTATAAAGCATGATTTTATTCTACATCACTAATCCTACCCAAAACCTAAACCCAACTTCTACCTTACTAACTATTAATAAACAGGTAATGAGTAGTTTATTAAGCTATGGTGTTAGTTAACTGTTTGTTAATATCGTGAGTTGTGACTTAAAAATCTTAACCTTTTATCCTTAAAAAGTTGGAAAAAGTGACTTTTATTAACATTTTGGTAACACTTTAAAGTAACAGTACATGAATAATGATTTGTTAATACGTAAATTAAACATTATTTCATTATGAATTAATAATGAGTTAATGTATGTGCTAATTATGAGGTTCATCTGGAAATAATGGCTTCCTTAATTACTTGTTAGTACATGATTTTTTGTTAATTATTGTAATTAATGTATTTAGTATCATGTTAGTTTATGCTTAATTTAACCATCATGAACTCATGATATGTTAATGTATAATTATATCATTACTTTACCTGGAGGGGCACATCATGATTAACCTATTCTTAACTGCTCATGAACTCCTTATGCACGTCCGTTTGGTGCGTTTACACTGAATAACAATAGAAAGGTGTTCTGTCAACATCAACGAGAACAGTTTAAACACAGGAGTTCATGAGTAGCTAAGGATGAGTTAATGATGATGTACACTCCAAGTAAAGTCATGACATAATTAAACATTAACAGCTCATGTGTTCTTGTTGGTTACATTTAGCTTAAAATTAAATGTTAATTAATACATTAATTAACAACATGTACTAATAAGTAATTAAGGTATCGTTATTCACACATGACCTCATGTGACTCATGTTGTAGTTAAAATTAGTTCATGATTAGCGTGCACATTACCTCAGCATTATTCATAATAAACTAATGTTTAGTTTACATATTAATACATCATGCACTGTTATTGTAAAGTGTTACCAACATTAGTAATAGTTTAAAGTGATATATTGTCTGGGTTGGTGCCACAAAAACCTACATTTTCTGTTATTTTACAGATTTATTTCTCTCTAGATTATATTATTTCAAACTCTTAAAATGTCCATAAAAGTTAAACAGTAGATTTGAATGTTCAACATCAGGAGTCAACAGAGCAGAGATTAACATCCCATAATGCAGTTCACAAATGTAAATAAACAGAAAACACAATATACAGAAACTTTGTTAATTAACAGATATTTTTTTACAATGTACTTTGATACATCCTGTCATAAACATGCTTTTGGGACGTCCAGTAGCATGGATTTAACACTAAAAAGAGGCCTGTTCATATCACAGTCGAGCTCGCAGCAAAGTGTGAGTGAGTCTGAGGTAAATATTAGGTGCTGTTAAGGTAGACGTATCTTTAGTAGAAGTGGTAGCGTCTATTGACATGGTATACTGCGTTCGCACTGAACTGACAGTGCAAACAGATGTGAATTCACTATCTGTGCTTTTTTTTCACATACCTGACAGAAATATGAGAAAATAAAATGTGTTTCGGCCTCATCTGAAGGGGGTTTAGTTTAGGAGTGACCCTGTTATTTGAGATGAGTCATTGTGCTTCAGTGCACTAAAGCTAGGAAAGATTGATGGATTTTTTTTGCGGAGGAAGTCTGGACAGTCTTCCTTTGTTTCCCAACAGCTATCGGAAGACATAATTGATTATACGTTTGGGCTCATTGGCTTTGTTGTGGTTGGTCCCTCTGGTGGTGTCAAAGGGTTACTAAACACTGGCTGCAGTCGTTATAAAATAAAGATCTCAGACTGGTTTTCACAGCAATGCTATAAAAGAAGCATTTTGAGTTCCCCAAAGAACCTTTAAGAATTAAAAAAATATATATTTTATAATTTAAATAAACTTTTCCCACTATTAATAAACTTATTTGTGCAATGTCAATAGACCACTCATGAAAAAGGGATACTTCACCCAAAATAAAAATGTGATGGTTTTTTCTTCCTTCTGAACCTGAACGAAGCAATTTTTACAACATAGGCTCTGAAAACATAGCCCTATATACGTTTCTGGAGATTGTGAATTGTGTAGCCAGAAATACTGTACGTATGGCTGCATTTTGTGGTTAAAACGAACTCTACAGGGTGGTATGACAATGTTCCTTTTCGCGCTTACCAGCTGACCGCTAACGTCCATATGGACAGCTTTCCCACTGTTACCAGTTTGTTCGAGAGGGGTCTGGCTGCAGACTCGGTGCAGATGCAATCTGAGCTGCATCCAATGCTTTTTAATGCGCTCACCTAACCCCACCCCTAACCCTACCACTCAAAGTGATGTCACTAGTTCCATTGAGTGCACTGTGTCTGACATTGCATCTCTGAGTGATCAACGCAATCTCATGGCAATTCGTAACTTTTTGATTTAGTGGCTAATTCGTACGATCTAATTCGTACAAAGTAGTACGATTTGCTCTTCACCCAATGACGGTTGGGGTTAGGGGTGGGGTTGGGTGCCACGACCCCTTTTTATAATCGTACATTTTCTTCCGACTGAACTCGTACGAATTCGTACGAATTAGCCACTAAACTGACAAAATGTAAAACACTTACGTTTCCTCGTGAGATCAGGCTGGAGTGATGCAATCTCAGCTTGCATCATAAAGGCTGCATCCAGATACTATTGGTTTGTTCAGTTAGATCACCGTGTATGCGGTGAATGCTGAGAGGAGTTGACCATGATGACAAGCTTCGAGTGCTGTGAAGAACAGTTTCAGAAAGCAGGTAAGACAGAAACAGAATCCAAAAAATAAAATAAAGATGAGAATGTGGTAAAACATGGTAAAAATCAGGCGAGGGCTTTTCTTTTTCCGGATTGCTTTTTAAATTTGTCAGTTGGGTTTAGGGAAGTAGGTGGGCGGGTCAATCGGTGCTTTTTAAAATACTATTGGTTGGGTTTAGGGAAGGAGGAGGGTGGGTCAGTCAGTCATTCAGTCAGTCAAACAGTCAGTCGACAGCGACCTCTGGTGAATTTACACGAGAACAGCAGGCTTTCTTTGAAATATCTTCTTTTAGGTTCAGCAGAAAAAAAAAGAAACTCAAACAGGCTTGTGTTAAGTGAAGGGTGAGTTAATAATAACTGAATTTTTAGTTAAAATGCCATAGAGCAGCCATTTTGAGTTCCCAAAGAACTTTTTCCCGTTTTTTTAAAAAACATTTGATTATTCTAAAGATACTTTTCCTCGAAGGGTGTATTGGTTTTAAATGTTCTCAATGGAAACATCAATGCCATAAAAGAATCATAATTTGTGGTATATATATTTTTATTGTATGTCAATTCAGCTTACAAATGGAGTTCAAACTGTGTAGCACAGTCTCTTTCAATTCACTTATGTTAATTTGCTACAGAAATAAACAAAAAAAATAATAAAGCATGCAAAATGGGTCTTCGTAACAATTCTATTTAAAAAAACATTTTGAATTTTTTTGAGTTTATTTTTTTCCTAATTTGAAGATAATTTTAAAGAATATTTGACCCAAAAGAATATTTTGTGCAATGCAAAGGTTGCATGTATAAGAAACAGCTCATCCAAAAAGGAAAAAAAAAACCTTCGTTTCCAAACACACACACACACACACACACACACACACACACACACACACACACACACACACACACACACACACACACACACACACACACACACACACACACACAAAAAAAATGCTAGGTTCCACACAATCGATCTGTGTTGGGACAACATGAATGAATTAAGTTAACTTATTAAGTTTTACAGATTTAAGTGGAACACTGAACATAAAACAATAATGTCGCAAAAAGTTTTATCAGCTCCTTTTATATAAGTAGTTTGAACAAACAGCAAACATATTTTTTGAGTGCAGGTAGTTCACAACTTTTATGAATGTATTGCTTCTGTTAAAAACAAAACAAGATATTCTGAGGAATGTTGAAAAAATAATAAGCACACATCAACATCCATAGTAAGATCAAAAAATACTATGGAAATCAATGGCTGTTTTTTGGAACATTCTTCAACAGATATTCCTTTGTGTTCAACAGAAAAAGAAACTCAAACAGGTTTGAAAGAATGAGCAAATGATGACAGAATTTTAATTTTTAGGTGAACTATCCCTTCAAAGATTCTCCACATAACCATCAGTAGCAATAAAAACACTGATGCCACAAAAGACCTATTTTAGGTTCCTCAAAGATACACTATAAAAAACCTTTTGTGAAGTGTACAGTAAATGTTAAATTTAAAGAACCTTGATTTTTGAGAGCAACAAACAGCTGTGTAAAAGACTGTTTATCCACAGGATGGTGCTAAAATGTTTTAAAATGATTGGAGACTTTGTGTTTGACATAAAACTGAACTTATTAAAAAAAAAGATGAATGCCTCTGATTGATTTAGAGACATGGGAAAACAGAACTACAATAAGAGATCCCAGGGGGCAGAACTGTTTTGAGAATAAAAGTAACATTTAAGAACAAAAGTAACTTGCTTACATCTGAAATAACTTGCAATTCTCAACAAACTGAATCTAAATCAAACATTTTATGATGAGCTCCAGTGAGGTTTAGGAGTTAGTATCTGGTTTGAAATCTTAATCAAAAAAGCTTGCATGCATGCTTACAAAGCTATATTGAAAACCCATCCTCAGCCCCCTCTTACAAAAACTGCTTTAGATAGCAAGTTTTTTTTATTTATTTATTTTTTGTTTTGAGCCAAATGCGTGGAGCAAAATTAAGCAAAGCTCTTTGTTGGCGTGACAGAGACAAAACAAAGGTCTGACTCATTTGGCAGGAGTTAAAAAACGGGATATAGATGTAGTTTCAGCATTTTTTCTCCTCCAACTCAGCTGTGATATAGTGATTATATAAAAACATAATGAACAATTGCCAAAAGTCTGAGGAGGAAAGTCAAGATAGATTGTTTTTTCAGTGGCCCCAAACAGAAAAATTATACTCAGAAATAAATGCAAATTACATATATGAGATACAAGTTCATATTTGGATTTCACATATCTAAAACATATGTAACATCTTTTTCGAAACATTCCAAAAATGGCTATTGGAATAACCAGTATGCACACACATGTTCAAATACACTCACTGGCCACTTTAATAGGTACACTGTCCAACTGCTCGTTAACGCAAATTTCTAATCAGCCAATCACATGGCAGCAACTCAATGCCTTTAGGCATGTAGACATGGTCAAGACGATCTGCTGCAGTTCAAACTGAGCATCAGAATGGGGAAAAAAGGTGATTTAAGTGTCTTTGAACGTAGCATAGTTGTTGGTGCCAAATGGGATGGTCTGAGTATTTCAGAAACTGCTGATCTACTGGGATTTTCACGCACAAACATTTCTAGGGTTTCAATGGTCCAAAAAAGAGAAAATATCCAGAGAGCGGCAGTTCTGTGGGCGCAAATGCCTTGTTGATGCCAGAGGTCAGAGGAGAATGGCCAGACTGGTTCCAGCTGATAGAAAGGCAACAGTAACTCAAATAACCACTCGTTACAACCGAGGTATGCAGAAGAGCATCTCTGAACGCACAACACGTCGAACCTTAAGGCGGATGGGCTACAGCAGAAGAAGACCACACCGGGTGCCACTCCTGTCAGCTAAGAACAGGAAACTGAGGCTACAATTTGCACATGCTGACAAAAATTGGACAATAGAAGATTGGAAAAACGTCGCCTGGTCTGATGAGTCTCAATTTCTGCTGTAACATTCAGATGGTAGGGTCAGAATTTGGCATCAACAACATGAAAGCATGGATCTATCCTACCTTGTATCAATGGTTCAGGCTGGTGGTGGTGCTGTAATGGTGTGGAGGGATATTTTCCTGGCACACTTCGGGCCTATTAGTACCAACTGAGCATCGTGTCAACGCCACAGCCTACCTGAGTATTGTTGCTGACAATGTCCATCCCTTTATGACCACAGTGTACCCATCTTCTGATGGCTACATCCAGTAGGATTGCGCACATAAACCGTGATCATCTCAGTCACCAGATCTCAATCCAATAGAGCACCTTTGGGATGTGGTGTAATGTAATGTAATGTGGATTTATATAGCGCATTTATTGTGTATGGCCATACACCCAAAGCGCTTCACAATCATGAGGGAGGTCTCTCCACACCACCAACAGTGTGTAGCATCCACTTGGATGATGCGACGGCAGCCACAGGACAACGGCGCCAGTGCGCTCACCACACACCAGCTATTAGTGAAGAGACAGTGATAGAGCCAATTCGGTGGATGGGGATGATTAGGAGGCCATGATGGGTAAGGGCCGATTGAAGGACTTTGGCCAGGACACCGGGGTTACACCCCTACACTTTACGAGAAGTGCCATGGGTTTTTAATGACCACAGAGAGTCAGGACCTCGGTTTAACGTCACATCCAAAAGACGGCGCCCACTGACAGTGTAGTGTCCCCTTCACTTTTACTGGGGCATTAGGATTCACACAGACCACAGGTTGAGTGCCCCCTGCTGGCCTCTCTAACACCACTTCCACTTGTTGGAACGGGACAATCCACTTAAATTTGTAAATTTGTTCAATCCACTTAAATTTGTTGACTTAATTCCTTATTTGTTGTCTTAACACAAATCGATTGTGAGGAACCCAGCATTTTTTACAGTGTGGCCATTTTTGCATTGTTTAAAAATATATGTTCACATATGAATATTTTCTATATGTGAAATCCAAACCCAAAACTTGTATCTCATATATGTAATTTGCATATATTGCCATATATCAGATTTTTATGTGGGACCGTGTATTGTTTTTAAGCTGTACACAGCAAACAAATGAACAAAGTAGCCACAAGACATGAGGAATTCCAGTCAAAATGAGTCAGTTGGCTTCTGTCTAGACAATAAACATGCAATAAATCACTATATTACTACTATATGTATGCACACACTGCCTTTTTATTATAACAATTTTCAACATTAATCCAAACAATGTAAAAACACAAATAGAGGAATGAGAACTGTGAAACAAATCAAAACGTTTCCGCTAAACCGCAGCATCCTTGACAAGCCGGACTGATGCTGTTCAAAGGAGATCAGCGAAGACCCTTTAATTTACAGATGCTTCCCGAGCGGGCAATTTCCTCAACAATAGACTCAGCACTAATGATACTGTTCATGCGCTTTAACCAGAGGCATCTGAGAAATGTGTCTTCTCATTGTCAGGTGCTTTTGGGTCAGGTGGATAAATCAAGCGTGCCACTTTCTGAACAGTGCCAAATCCAGAACACAGCCTTTGTTTCAACCTGAGAAAGCCAGTCTGGGTTTGATTCAGGTAAACCTTGCATGCTGCGTCTCCCTTATATTTATGTTTATTGCATTATTACAAACATATACAACTGTTGCCTCATTACAAGCATATGCCGCAAATTTGACAAAATACACGTTAAACTAACAAAAGAAATGTTTAAACAATTCTTACGTCTCTGAAGAGTAAGGTATTTATGAGGCATTTCTGTGAAAAAAATGCAGTAATTCTGCTACTAAGACATACCAATATATGCTTGTTTTGTCTAGGATAATAAGCATGTCTATATCATTGTTATGTTCAGCACACAAGCTATTTTCAGTTTTAGGTCATTTCAGATGATACAGTATATAGACAAACTGCTGACTTGAAGCTGTTTGAACCTTAAGGAATTATTTTAGGCACAGCGCTGGTCTATTATGTACACTGCATTTTATATGTATGTTCTGCTATTATTCATTCATTCATTTTCTTGTCGGCTTTGTCCCTTGCGGGGTCGCCACAGTGGAATGAACCCCCAACTTATCCAGCACGATTTTACGCAGCGGATGCCCTTCCAGCCGCAACCCATCTCTGAGAACTGTTCTGCTATTAATAGTACGTTAATAGTAATTAGCATCTTATTTTGCTTTAACATTCTTTTAGTAATTTGCTGTAATTAAATTTAAAGTGGATGACAATTTAATAAAAATGTATCACGGCATATTAAAACGTTGGCATCACTTTGCTTTTTTTAGCTTTTCACACCTAGTTGCTTTTTCATCAATTTAATTAAAAGTTTTTGCAGTTATTTTCTAATTGTTTGCACATATTTAATGTGCATTCTTATACATTAATTGTACACTTTAATATTAAATCTATATATTTATACACATTAATTGCTAGCAAATTAAATAAATAAATAAATAAATAAATAAATAAATAAATATATATATATATATATATATATATATATATATATATATATATATATATATATATATATATATATATATATATATATATATACTGTAAAAACATTTTTTTACCTTAAATTCACAGTAAATACCTGGCTAATAATTGCATTACTTTCACAGTAAAATACTTTTTACATATATTTTTACAATATATTTTACGGCGAATTACCATGAGGTAGTTCACAGTAATTTACTGTGATGTTGTTACATTAAATTCCTGTGAAATTACAGCCATATAGTGTAACTTCACAGTAGATAGTGAAGTCCATTACTGTGATTTCACAGTAATATATTGTAGGATTAACTATATTTTACTGTGAAGCAGGCTTTCCTCTGCTATTCATTCTGACATTTACCCTGACTTTGAAATCATTTTGGGTGTTTAACAGTGTTTGGTTTTATGAATCAATTACTTTTGTTCCAGTTTATTATGTTTTTGGCTTAGCACAAAGTTATGTTCATTAAAAACTATTTAATATTTCCACAATAACCTTATAAAACTAAATAAAGTTGCAGTGCACCCAAAAATGAAAATTTACTATGACATTCATGTCATTTTAGAACAGGATGATTTTCAGGATGATGTCTATGCTAAAGAAAATAAAAAGAGTTTGAATTCCTATAACTAACATACAAATGATATGGCCCTTTTTATAGTAATTTGCTGTAATAATGCAACCTGCCTTGATTTAACAATAAAATTATGAATGCAACACCATTACTGTGAATTTTTACAGTTAAATCACAGTTAACAGTTTACAGTTAAGCGATACTAATGTAATTTACTGTGAAAAAATACAGTAACATATATATAATTTTAATCTTAGTATAATAATGTAAAATAAATAAATGTTTAATTAGTTATATATAATTGAGGTTTATATTTTAATTGATTATATAATTTATATAAAAATGAATAATTATATAATATCTAAATCTTATTCATATATTACTATAGTAAAACATTCATTTCATACATAAATCATACATGTAACGTACATTTTTCATTTAAAATGTAACATTTTAAATAAAGCTATGCTGTATTCCATATTTACTTTTTGGAAACATTATATATTAAGCATTAAGTATATATGTTGTACTTTTTGTGTACATTTATTGTACATATTCAGGTTTTATGCGTAAACTGGATGTATTATTATGATACACAGAACATGAGAGTTTAAATGAAACAGGTGCACTTCAGAAATAGCCCAAAATTCCTAAACAAATGTATACAACTAACAAAAACAACGGCAAGCTTGCACGGATTCATCATAACAATGACAACCGCACATCATCAACTTCTCCAACAGTTTGCGAGAACAGATCCAAACTTCTACTAACCCACTGAAAGAAAGGCAATCCTGCTCTCTGCCCACCGTCGCCCCTCTCGCCAGAGGAATGGAGGGCTGGGTCACGTGACTGCCGGTGAACTTGCCGCTCCAGCCCCTGAAAGCAAAGTGTAATTTGAAGAAAAGAGAACAAAGAAATCAGAGAGTATAAAATCCCTCGGCTTGCCTGCGCTGGATCACAGTAAAGCTCGTACAGTTGAAGCGGCTCGCGCGCAGGTGCTGCGTCTGCGTGCGGCTCTCCGTCATCATGCGATCTGCACAGCTCCTCACTGCGCTCTTCTACTGCATAGTGTGCATCCATTCCCTACCTGTACCAGACGGAAACAGCCACAGGTACAGACCTGCTGCGGTGAGTGCCTTTACATATACTGTCTTTTAGCGAATTAGAAAATAATAACTTAAAATAAAGATTTGCACATGCATGCGTTCTTAAATATAATGCAGGGTTATCTAAACCCTAACTTATAGCTTGTGTACGAATCAAATCCAACCGCATGGGTTGATTTTTACATTTTAATTTATTACCCATCTTTAAACCAACAGTTGTTCTTGTTTATTAAAGTAGCATTAAGAGGTGATGATGAAGTTCAAATGTGCATGTAAATTGCACGGTTCATTGCCCTTCACCTGTTATGCATGTTTTACATAAATAAGCAATAAACAAAACCTGTGCATATGAAGGGAAAAAAACAGTACCTCCGTATTTATCACATAAAATTAACATCAGCACTGAAATTTATTGCAACTCTTAGGAACACATATCATGTTTAACTATTCTTTTAAATTATTTATTTGGTTAGAGGGATATTTGCATTTGCTTTAACGCCAAGATATAATAGGTTGCACTTTTTCTTCAGGTAGTGTGCTTGCTTTGGTCACTGAGTCACTAGCAGGGAATGAAAAAATCAACTGTCTTGCTGGCCAGTAAGTGAAAGGCAGTTATTTGTGTATGAAGGTGCCTCTTAAAGACTTCAAAACAACACATAATTACATAATGTATAATGGTTTAAAACAAATTCAAGTGAATGTATACATATTTATATAGAATTATGAATCAAATGTCATTTATATATTACTGTTGCATATGTAAACAACCAGATGAAGGCATCTTAGTAGACAACAAATGTTAAATTTAATGAAGTGCATTGTAAAAATGAAGCATTTTCTTCAGCAGTGTCTGTCTCAGTGTCAATATCAAGTCTTTAAATTCATATATAACGCCATTCTGTAAACAAAAAACTGCCAACAGGTATTTTATATTGGCCTAGAGAAACCCAAAAAACTGTGATGGTAATTAAACTATTACCTCTGAGACTAGACTTTCTGAATCCAACTCCTACTACAGTTTGTAAATTCACAACAACTAAACATATCAGACCTTGCTAGAGATCTGTCAGTATCAGCAAATCCTTAAAAGTACTAAGCTTGCAAAAAGAGACTGGCCATGTACTTTACACAAGCAATATGTGCAAAAACATGTTATCAATATACGCTAGCAGTGTTCTAAAACCTGCCAGAAACACACTAGCAATGTTTTAAATCATTACTGAAGTTTTAGAAACAAAACAAGTTGGTGAAACATGCTAGCAGTGTATTAAATGTGTTGCTAACACATTAGAGATCTTAAAATGTTATCAATGAGTTAGTAAAGTGCTAACAATGTTATAAAACATGTTGTAAACATGCAAGCAATGTGTTCAAATATGTTAGCAATAACAGCAAATGCTAACAATCACCTTGAGAATTGAAAACAACTTTCTGGTCAGATTTCCTCAAGGGAACAGCAAAGTTTGTCTTAATATGTTTTATTGAATTGTTGTTTTTATGATCTTATGGTTTATATAATGCTAATTATCATGGAACTAAAATAAGGTGATGAAATGTTGTTCTGTACAAACAAAGAAAAGGCTTGTAGGGTTTAGAGAAACCTGACAAAGAACAACTACAGATGGCTGTTGTAACCCAGTTGGCAAAGATCCATACAGAGATTTTGTCAGGGAAAATATCAGGCTAAAAAAACATGTATCTGTTTGAAACGTTGAATGCAGGGGCAGAAACAAGTAGTTGTAACAAAGTGGAGAACAACTTCTTTCAGAGCTCTGAATCGCCACATCACACAAAGAATTACCACAAAAAGACAATGAAACATTGCATGCTGTAACAGCAAGTGTCTATAAAGAGCAGCTTAATTTTATTATATGTATGTTTGTCTTTACCAATCAAACAAGAATGGCACCTGCGTTTAAACCAGCTCCAGACGCTTTTAAAGGACTCTGTTCATGTTTGGATGTAGAGAGGCAAGTCTGACGCGGAGCATGTGCTGTCAATTTGTTCCTGAATGTTGACAAAGCCAGAGCAGGAGATTATGCAGGCAGAGGCAAGTCATCTGGCACGCTGAGCAGGATAACAAACACCGTGTTTGCTGACTGAGGGGAAAATGGAAGGATCCTGATAGCTACCACTGCATTTGTTGACCCCTTAAGAAAAGAAAAGCTAATGTCCTTCTCTAAGGCATTGTTCATGCTTCACAAACTCCATGAAGACTGCCAAAAAATTTTACCACTCAATCAACACACTGGCCAAACATGGCTAATGTGCAATTCCAGGGAGTTTAAATTTGAATTGAATTGGGGACACAATATAAAAAGTTAAATTGGAATATACATTGAATTCACATCTATCTATCTATCTATCTATCTATCTATCTATCTATCTATCTATCTATCTATCTATCTATCTATCTATCTATCTATCTATCTATCTATCTATCTATCTATCTATCTATCTATCTATCTATCTATCTATCTATCTATCTATCTATCTATCTATCTATCTATCTATCTATCCATCCATCCATCCATCCATCCATCCATCCATCCATCCATCCATCCATCCATCCATCCACCCACCCATCCATCCATCCATCCATCCATCCATCCATCCATCTATCGTTCAGTTGTTCATCCATCCATCATTGCTTGTTCATTCATCTGTCCATTTGTTCATCCATTTATTATTTGTTGATTAGTTCCATCCATCCATTTTTCATCATCCATCCACCCATCCATCCATCCATCCATTGTTCATCCATCCATTATTGTTTGTTCATTCATTGACTGTCTTTCCATTGCTTTCATCCATCTATCCATCCATTGGGAATTCATTCATCTGTCCATCTGTTCATCCAATTATTATTTGTTGATTAGTTTTATCCATCCATTTTCATCATCCATCTTCCCGTCCATCCATCCATCCACCCAATCATTGTTCAATTGTTCATCCATCCATCATTGTTCGTTCATTCATTTGTCTGTCTTTCCATTACTTTCATCCATCGGGTCTTCATTCATTTGTCCATCTGTTCATCCATTTATTATTTGTTGATTAGTTCCATCCATCCATATATCATCGTCCATCCACCTGTCCATCCACCTGTCCATCCATCCATCCATCCATCCATCCATCCATCCATCCATCCATCCATCCATCATTCAATCGTTCATCTATCAATCATTGTTTGTTGATTCATTTGTCTGTCTTTCCATTACTTCCATCCATCCATTGGGCAATCAATAATTTGTCCATCTGTTCATCCATTTATTATTTGTTGATTAGTTCCATCCATCCGTTTTTCATCGTCCATCCATCCATCCATCCATCCATCCATTTATCATTTAATAATTCATTTATTCATCCTTTAATTCATTAATAATTGGTACATTACAGTTTTTCTCAGTTGCTTTGGTACATTTCTCAAATGAATAAAATTGTGAAAAGCATTTGTCAAAATTAAGAAGGTAAATGAAAAGGTCTTACCCATTCTAGGCAGCCTTGTCAATCAGCATCAATTATTCAGTTTGGGTTATCCTTATGACCCAATCTGAATACATCTGAGGAAAGGACACACAAGGTTAGAGTGGGTGGAGTGTTCAGGTCGGGGTCAGTTGCGATGCACCACCCGTGGAGCCGTTAGGTTTAGGTTTCTTGCCTGTAGGGACAAATAAGAGCATGACTGACATTAGAAACCTTGACGTACCTGGTTCTGATTCAAACCACCATTTTTCCAGTCACCTGATCTTAAGATCTAGAACCCCTCAACAGCTGTTTCCTATCTCTACAGAAATTAGGAGACAAAAGAACTTGCGCTCCTTACTTTAAATTGAGTGTTGCTCCTGGCAATGCATCAAACATTACAGCTCAGTAGACATTCATAGTGAGATTACCAAGCTGTTTCCATCTGGAAGTGAAAAAGGTGACAAGTGGAAACCATTAAAACATTCATAAGCAATAGTATTTCCCTTCTTACCCTGACATGGTTGGATTTAGACAATAATTGTCTACCTTGGACGCTCTTACACACTTTCTGAACATCTTCCATCAACATCATCTCTGTCTAGTTCTCACTAAACAATCATCCTTTTCAGTGTAATCACTTAACTTGTGTATACAACCCCAAAGAATGCAGGTCTCTGGAGGTTTTTGAGGATAAATATTTATCCTAGTCCAATTTCCTCTGGCACGTTCATTCTTTATCTCTAGTTGTGGCCTACTTTAATGTGCCAGAAAATGGCTATGTAAAAGGCTGGAATTTCTTGTTTGTAATTTTTCTCTTGACAAAGGCATGTTTGTGAGAGACAATGAGACCCAGCCAGGATGTTTGGATGAGAGCTGCACTGGAAATAAAAAGCCAAGCCAGAAAAGCAGGATGAAAGGAAGTGCTTTTGGCTGTATTTTCAGGGCTTGCTGAGTCAGTAGTAAACACTCCTCCAAATGTTGAGGGGTTTGAGTGTGTTTTGGAAATGCGCGATTCTCCTGGTGCCGGCTGAGCTGATGAATGTAAGGGATCTGACAGGAGTCAGTGACATCATCCGGATGCCCTACAGAGAAAGATTTTGCTCTCAACAAAGAGGTTATCCTTAGGAACCCTATGGAGATGGCACCATGCCAGGCACACCAGCGCTCTCCAAACCTTTTTCTTGCACTAACATGTCAGCTCTTCTGGATTTCCCCCAAAGGCTTGTCATCGGCTTAGGATCCCTGTGTTTTGTTTTAGCATAGCATACTGTATCATGCTGAAGTTTTACCCACTGACCTATTGAACTACAAATGCACATGTTGCAAAAACAGTGATTTGTTCCTGTTTATGATGGCAAACTTGAGCAATATGTCGTATTTATGTCATAACGCAGTCAGGATTCTTCTAAATATGCTAATATAATTCCTGATAGCTCTTCTGTATAGTTTAGAACACGTCAGATCTCCCCACAGGCACAAATGCCTGATGTTTGAATGTGTAAATACTGCTTAAGGTGAAATAATTCCAAGGTGTTTTTGTTTCTCGGTTGATGAGAGGCATATATCTGTCAGGAAGGCATCATAAAAACATCACAGCATGATGAGGTTTGAAGAGAAAGACCTTTGTTTTACATGGAACACGTGTGACCGCAGTGGTGATTCAGAAAAAGTTTTGTGAGTCTCTGAACTGACTTCCATTTTTCGTGTTTCACTACATGCAGGTGGATGCTGTAAAATAGGTCCAGACTTGAGGAATGTCTGGTTGAGGAAAGGATCTTTGATTTGTGCTTTTGTTCAGATGAGGTGTGTGCGGGTTGGAGTGAATGCTGTTGCAACTAAATAATGCTACAAGTACAAAAATTCCCAGCACACTCCCTCAGTGTTTCAGAAACGTTATATTTTCTGAATTAGTGAATGTGATGAGTGGAATGGGGTCGATAGATGTGAGAGTGGAGCAAGGCCAAATCAGTTTTAAGTCCCATGGAGAAGCTCTGGAATATAAATGGAGAGAGAGGAGAGAGGAGCAGGCCTGGGACCTTTATGTTTTGTTTTGACTGTCATTTGTGAGGATCTGCAAAATGCATCTTAAAAACTAATTGGATATATGCACACAGACTTTTAATTTCAGTCAGCCCGCCCCAAAGCTTCCAGCTAATTGTCATCCCATACATAATCGTAGAGTTTAGGATCTGATATATTTTAAAAAACAGCGGTCTTCACTGCCTGGCTGAGATACAATATAAAGTGTGTATCAGACCAAACAATAAGCACTGCATTAAATTAAATGTCTCCGCTCCATGTCTTTAAAATATGGAAATTAATTTTACCCCAGTATTTTCAATAGAATTTCTGCGCTAGCCTGCTGCTAATGATGGCGCCTAAAGCTGGAATTATATTTCGCCTGGCGCCGCATCGCGCACCTCCGCTGACTGCGCGCGCACCTCGCGAAACGGACGAGGCTTCTATACTTGCTGCGTTCGCCGTTGTGATATTCTTTAAAACGACAGGGGGCGGTCAAAAGTAACTGACCGTAAAGTCAGACAGATAAACAGAGAAGTAGAAAGTTTCCGGAATATGTCATATCATTAATATCATTCAAGATTTTTAAACGAATTATTTTATTGTTTTATAAATAATTTGAATGATTTTAAGGATTTTTATAATATTCAAGATTTTTTTAATCAAACTTTGATGCATAACTTGCTTTTGTTCATATCTCGGACAGATCTACCTATTAAAGTTTATTAAAATATTAATGACAACAGAACATGAGTTGCTCTACAAATCTATTCTTTATTATGGCAAGAATAAAAGCAAAAAAAAAGCACACTTACTAAATAATACTGATGTTTTTTAGATTTAGTCTGCTCCCCAATTCACACATTATGTCTGGCTAGTTTCTGTCCTCTTATTATGCTAAAAAGGCCTTAATAGTCCAAACATTCCTCACCATTATCACCAATAAATCCTAGAAAAACAGGGCATCAGTATATTGTAAACTGATAGGTTCAAATATTCTTTCCCAGTTATCAAAGAAATAATTTGATCCTTAATTATAGTTTTGTAATTAAAAATTGTTTTAAATTCAAAATTGTAATATATACATTAGTGTAAAAACCTATAAATGGTGGAAAAACATATTTCTGTAATTGTGTAGCTGGGTTTCCACTTTTGCCATGGCCTTTTTTGGCTTTAACAGACTATCCCTCAGGTTTTTCCAAACTTTTTAACAAAATCTTTCCTCTCTTCCCACGGCTGTTGCAATTTCTAGCCAAAATTATTGTTCATTAGGTTATCTCTATCATCACGGATCATAAAGATGTCTGTACAGGTGTACCTGTTTCAGACAAAATCTCTTCAAAGTGGTTCATTTCAACTCAAACCAGATGCGGCGCCGCGCGCACTGTTCGCTTGGGTCTCAAAAAATGCCGTGCGCACCGCCAGCCGAAATGATGTAGCGCGCACTTAAAGCGAACATCCGCAAACTCCGCGATGACGTCAGATTCTCCGCACGCACTCAAGCGAACTAGCGGACGCGTCGAGTATAAACAAGGCTTAATGGTCTCTTGTCTCTTTTTATGCTTTAACAACCAAAATGGATGCTTAAATCTATTTAACTCATTATATTTAAATTACATTACAACATTGATGCTGTAAAAGGAACCGTATGAAACTGAAAATAGTCATATAAAGCTGAAAAACACTAGCTGTGCATATAGCCCATTTGGGTAACACTTTAGATTAGGTCACAATTCATAGTATTAACTACTGGCTTATTACTTGCCTAATATTAAATGTTCATAGTTATAATTATTACACAGCTAATTAGTAGTTTATTAAGCTAGTAGTGTTAATAGTAGTGATAGTTAATGGTTTGTTGACCATTTGTTAATGGTTTTGTTAGGTTATGAATTGTGACCTAAAGTGTTACCGCAATTTGTATACTATTAACGTACTTTGTATTGATCAATCTCCAACGAAACAGTTACGTTTGTTGTATTCTGCCGGTTCAGACATTTTTGTCATCACAGTTGAGAGATTTTTGTTAGTTTAAACTAGCTCACCCTATTTTTCTCCATTTTTGCAGTATGATGGAGTTGGTTGTATAAAAAATAGAAGCAATGATATTTGTAAAAATCCTGTTGTGTTCCATACAAACATCAACCTGTTTTGGTTAATTTTGCTCTTAGAGTCGCCACAATTATGGAGTAGTATTTCACCTAAGGATAGATTTATTGTTGAGAAAATTGCTCTGGCTGCATGCTGTTCTTTTCGAGACTTGGCTTTGAGTCTTTGCTCATAGCAGTTTCAGCTGCTAATAAGCACTTATGTGTCATTAGATCAGCAACCTGAGCCATCTTGTTTGCACCTCTTCCACTTATAAAACACAAGCATACTAA
>LR812539.1:21901170-22136170 GCA_903798195.1 Danio kyathit | reverse complement strand
ATTCAACCCGGTTACATTCAGCCTTCAATGCCAACAACAAAAGCTCCAACTTTCGCAAGCTCTATTCTGTACAATTATTTTCTTGCTTGCTGTGTCTAATTAACGCAAGAGAGCTACACTTGTTATTTTGTGGATTATCGTTGGCTTTGAATTCTAACCCCGAGGTTAGATTGAATACAAGCCTCAGCATAAATGTTTAACATCAACGCAGACATTAAATTAAGCCAGTTGGTGCTGTATTTTTTCGACTGCCGTCCCCAGATATTTCAAAACTCTCTTTAGGCCTGTCAGCCTTTGAGAGAATCTCTGTCTTCGGTTTTACACGCTACACTCGAACGCATTTTGGATCTTTGCTCCCTTAAGAGGAAGGAGCACGGAAGCAGCGACTGGGCATAAAGACGTTTCCTCTGTGCTTAACTGACGGCCCAATTTAAGTGCTCCATCATGGGACCGATGCCTTGCGCTCTTGATCCCCAATGATTCAAGTAGCTGAAGGCAGGAACAAGCCATGAATGAGATGCAAAATGTTGCAATACTTACCTCCTGTGTGATCATCAATAACACAGAGCTTCAATATTGACACAAATCAAACTCTTGGCTTTCATTAGCGGTGATGTAAAACTCCATTATCTGCATGCGCTTTGTGTAACTTTTTAGTGAGATTATCACAATGGATGATGCATCAAAGCTTGTAAAACAGTGAATGACATCCTGTAGTTTTCTCCAAGGACATGTCTGTATTATCTTAAGGAATTCAGGAAAATGCAGACATTGGATTTTAAATGAGATCATGAAGAATGAACTTTGAAGCTCACATGCACTTGGTCACTGGTGTTAAGCAATGGATTTCTCTCTCTCTTTTGGTTTTATTTCTGTTTCAATTGCTAATACAATCACAATATAATGGGCAGAAAGCGACTATCGGCATGAACTAAATGCCTCCTTCAGTCCTGAGAGAACGGAGGCTATTAAACTGGCTGTGAGAGAGAGCAGATGTGTCAGTTTTGGTAGCGAATAGATGGATATTGGCCACAAAGGGAGAGAGTTGTAATGATTATTTGTGGCAGCATTATGTGCAATTCTCAAGTCACTCGATGTATTTCAGCCATGCATTTTATTATGTTTAAATGATGGATCTAGATTCAGATAGCGGTCATAGGAGATTCTGCTGGAATCTAATTTAGCTCTTGCAGAATATTTTCAGACTCGGATGAAGCGTGTTTACAATGTGATTCACACATTTCTTCCCATAAGTGACTGAAACTCAACTTTATTGTCCCATTTAGGGAAACTAAAATTGCAGCAAAATGCCATTACACTAACAATCACCATGTACACATAACTAAATTACACCAATGAAGCATACAATGAATCACACAATTGCCCAATCAAACATTCACCAGGTGCAACATGAGTTATAGATCTTTTCTCTAAGGGTTAATCTCCTCTCTCCTCACCTGAGTTTAAAAACCTAAATGGCACTTATTTAACCTCTTTTACAAGATGTAAGATAAGCCTTTGGCGTCTCCAGAATGTGTCTGTAATGTTTCAGCTCAAAATACCCATCAGATTATTTATTATAGCCTCCAGAATTTGCCCATTTTAGTGTCTGAATACATTGCAGCTGTTTTTGTAGCCTGTGGCTTTAAATGTAAATGAGCTGCTTCTCCCCGCCCACCGCTCCCATGTGCGTGTCTGCTTCTCATCATGCGTTACATCAGATAAACAGCAGTCAGTGATAGAAAGACACGAATGAAGCTTAAAGCTTTGTGTTGGAGTCTATTCAAGCCTTTCTGAAGTGATGTCTTTCACAAATGCTGTTTGCGGTACACTCATGCATATATTAGCGTTTACTGACACCATGCAGCCATGGTGATTATAGTGGTTAAGCTTTTTTTAAAAAAAAAAAAACATTTTAAACTTAATACATATAAAAATCACAGAGAACAGATATTTTAACCCCAGTTTATTTGCAAAAAAAAAAGTTCAGTGGACATGTTTATACATGTTATAGAAACATGGCTCCTGTCAATCATTTGGGTGGGTGGGGAAAACCGCACTCCTACGTCACGTTGCAATGGGTCTTAAAATCACTGGGATCTGGGTCCTATTTTAATGTCAGGAATTTTTTTAAAAGAGACTTGTTGGGTTTCTATCACTCCAATATGACTGTGGATACACTATACATACACACAGTTCTGTCCAAATGGCTTACCAAAGTTGATTTTCATCATAGGTGCCATTTTAATGGCTACCCAAATAAATAAATCTTTTTTTTTTTTTTTTTTTTTTTATTCATCTTGCATGCAGGAACTCTAAAAACCTGTTTCACACTGCAAGCACAAGCAGCGCGTGAGCAGTGTGTGTTTTTTCAGCATCCATGTTAACAGATTAGAGCTTTCATGCCGCATGCAAAAGCAGTGCGTCAGCGCAAGGTGTGAGCGTCGGTGAAGCAGCAGTGCCGCAATAGTTTCGCCACTGGATCTATTTTTGCTGCGCTGCTCCCGCTCAAAGTGACAGTGCATTGATAATGACCAATAACGAACTGAATGACAGTAAAAAGCAACAATTTTATCCAATAAATGCATCAATAATATCAATTATGTATTGATATTTTATATATATATATTTATATACGTATATTATATATATACGTACGTACGTACGTATGGCTTGTACCCCAGACCACCTTCTTCAGGCAAACTCGGGTGCGCACCCATTCAGAAGACACGTTCACACTAGCTAAACGTACCGTACTTTGACATCAAACAAACCCGGGTGCGGACCAAAGGTGCTAGTGTGAAAGCACCCCTAAACAATGTCCTGATGGCAACATCTGAATCTGTAGTGGGGTGGTCTGTAGTACAGAAAATAATCTGGGCTTTCTTCGCAACACACTTTGGAAAATTTCAGTAGGCCCAGTTTGATTAATAATAATAATAATAATAATAATAATAATAATAATAATAATCTTGCCTGCCACTTTCACAAGGCAATTCAACCTGTTCAGACTCGGGTTACCGTAACATACTATAATGCAAAGGAAAAAAACAGTGACATCATAGAAGTACAAACCCTAAAATATTTCAAATTCCCCAGTAAAAAGCAGTTGCACCTTTTTACAGACAGCCAAGATGTTGGGTTGGAAGATCAACTTATTATCTTTGACTACTCCTAAATATGCGAGTCAACAATTCCAATGTCCAAACCTTTAATTGTTGTCATCCCTCCTGTAATCAATCACCATATCCTTCAAGTGTTGTCAACTATTTCTACATATCCTTCAGAGGAATTATGATGATGAACAGAGGTATGATATGAAGTTATTAATGTTCCTTTTCTCTCCACTGTAATGATAGATTTGGATTTTATCCAAAGCCACTTTTCTGATTCTATTGATTTTTCCAGACTACTTTAATTGCAGTGGTAGTTTTAACGTCAGAGCAATTGTCGGATTTTCCTGATGAGAAAAAAGTGGAAGTAACTATGCAATCCAGTTAGGAAAAAAAAACTATAATTCACTGTAAAAAGTGCAGCATCACTGAATTTAGCTACTTTTGGATGAATAAATAAAAAGTAGTGCTGTACGTGCTATAAAACGGCAACTTGGACAAGTGTCTGTGAATATTAAACTGCAAAAACCTCATTTATTAAATATGAAGTGCATGTTCTGCATGTCTGATTGAATTGTTTATTACAGAAATTCTCCATCAGATCAGCTGCACGTCTCACTGTGAGGACATGAACACAGGAAATGCTCCTCCTTTATATGATTTTATTTGATGAAACGCTATCATCATTTCCAAAAATGTAACCACCATACACATTAGAAAATAAATGGGAGGAATTGTAGACAAGTTAAAATGGCCATATTACACCCCCGCACCTCGGTCATCAGAGTCAAGACTGAAGGTAGACATTCACAAATATCAATCATGTATTAAGTTTCAGGTCTTAACGGTGAAGGTAAGATGTATTCTGTGATGCAAATTACTGAACCTTTTGTCAAAATGAGCTATTTTCAATAATAAATGTTAGAGATAGTACATTAATATTGATTATTATTCATATCTAAAAGTATCATTCTCTCTTTGCATTATGCACACTTTCACTTTTTGCCATAGTTTGAAATACAAATATTAGTTTTAAAATTGAAAACTGATATTTTGTATGCATTTTATGGTTACATAGACTAGCTTTTTTGATCACTGCAATTTAAAGTGTCCCTATTTTGCAATATAAAATATCATATTTTGGTTTTGCAGGTCTCCAACAATAGGCTGATATGCATGCAAGAACGCATTCATTGTCTTATAATATGCATTTATTTTTACCTAATTATCCCAGACTCCCATATGATTTGTTCATTTGATTCACTTGTTCCCAAACCCCTCGTTTGTGTGAGGCTAATCTGCGTTGATTGGTCCAATGACCCAGTCTGTTGTGATTGATCAACTGAGTTCAGCACGAGACCGAGAGAAATACTCCAAGCACATATGTGAGTGCCCAATACAGGAATGCAATAAAGCAATGCAGTTAAACACCAGCATATTAATCCTCTCTTTTAAACTTAACCCCAAGTAATAACAACGACACCCATTCAGTGTTAATCCACACAGTGGAAAAAGTTGAGCTAATTTGAAAATTGCCTGCGCCTTGTGTGTATGAACAGCTGATGGTGGCCATAGCAAAGGCAAACGGCAGAGGATCGCGAATTCATGCATTTATAACGCATTTGAATCAGTAAAGGGAGAAGCACACCGTGTTTTCAACGTTATTTTGGGCGCAATATGTGAATAGCCCATACAGATTTAACCTGAGAGATACAGTACAAGCACAGATCTATAATAGATGAGTTATTACAAGCTGCGCGGAGAGATTACAACTTACAACACACAATTTAAATACATATTTTGCAAACTACACAAAATGAGGCAACAATACACTTGCATGTTATGATCCGAAGGAAGAAGAAACTGGTCCATATGAACTGTAAAAGTTACTGACAAAGTCCCATACATAATAGTCTCTGCTGCTTCTTCCTTTAATAGCGAACGATGAATCCCATGTTGCAGTGTAGGTTATTGTATCAATCATCAGAAAAATGACAGGAACAAACACAGCACTAGGTTGGCTATACTGTGGTCTTGTGAAAATGAACTTTAACCCTTTATTCCCCGAATCTCCGTCTGTCAGTGATCGTCATCTTAGTGTCATGATCAGTCCTGTGATCCCCTGTGCTCCGCTAGTGTCTAAAGGGAAAGGCGCGTTCACGTTTTACCGGATGGAGTACATATTTTGGTGATATACCGTATCGAGGTCGACACGTTTAAGCAAAAGATCCGAACCCAAAACGATTAATTTATTCGACTCAAAGAATCAATAGTTTTAAACACAGTGCACTTTCAGATTTAAATCTCAGCTGGATGTTTTCATTCACTTAGTGCTGAGTTACACACTGTATGGAAACCATTCAAAAACCCATAATAAGGGCTTTTTAATGTAACCATTGGGAAGAGGAGAAAAACAGAAACTGGAAAAAAATAAATCTACATTTGGGGAAAAACCACATGAGCTTTGCATGTGCAATCACATGTTATGAAACCTAAAATTCACGTAAAATCCATATACAAATGTGTACATGATGTTTTAGCTATGTTTTTACTAGCTTTTAAGTTTCATCTTGCGTTTATTTTCCTTTTTTTTTAATGGCTAACTTTGAGCTTTGGTTTTAATGTTCTGTGAAATGAGTTTGTGTGTGTGTGTGGTTAAATATTTACACGTGTTTACAGTAGCGATTGTTAGTCAGAGTGCTTCTCTCTCCAACTGATGAATGTGAAGAGCAGCAGGGCTTTTCACTGCCAGATGAAGAGCACTACATGTCAAGGACTTTCAGGAGGGATTATTTTAGGAAAGCACAATTAAAAAATACGATTATGATTAAGGAAATGGTGGATGCTTTGCAAATCAGTCATTTAGCATGATTATTTTTCAGAATATGGTTATGTTTTGACTGGTTCAGCAGGTCGCTTGTCAGTGCCATTTTTCTGGGCTCTTTCTGCCGCGTCACTGTTCTTTAATTTGATATATAGCTGCTCTTGACAAAGCTGCCAGCGTAATCCTATTCAGCGACCACACGGCCCATTCTGCAGATTGTTCATCATTAATTTGCTGGATATAGCTCAATGGCCCTTTGCCTTTGGGTGCAGATTAAATGATATCCGTCCAAGAAAATGTCAGTAGATTCCTTTTTGATTAAGGTGGGTGGTTTTCATTCGCTCGAAAAAAGAAGCGCTCCATCTATTTTGTATATGATTTTAATGGGTTAATTTTGATCCCCAAGGCTTTTATTACACTGCTGTAATATGAAATTTTTCATAGATCAGATTTTATGCTTATTTTCTCTTTTCTCTTGTCAATTTTATTATTGTTCTCATTTTCTTTCTTGTTTTAACCAAATATTTCTTGACACATACATTGTAAACAAAATGCTGGGTTCCACATTATTCCATCATGTTGTCCCAACACGAAGTGTATTATCGTTAACAAAAACAAACGAAAACTAGAATGTAAAATTATTTTCGTTAACTGAAATAAAAATGATAAATATAAAAAATAGAACTAACTGAAACCGTATTGTGTACATACAAAACTAACTTTAGCTAAAATTATAACAGAAATGTCCTAAATTTTCGTCTTTGTAAATGTATTTAATACATACTGTAAGAATTAATCTTTAGAAGTAAATCTATTTGCTTCCCGCTGCCAGGTGTTTGACCGTACAGCACCTCAGAGTCTGTAATCCTGCTGCCATTGGCCAGATCAAGCCAGTTCTCCTTCAGTCATCCTCGCTGTTGCTCCTGCGACAAAAATAACGGCTGGCATGACCGCATTAAATACGACCCAATCAGACACTTAAAATTTAACACATTTGTGCCCGATAATGGGTTTTATTTTGGTATTAGTGATTGCGTTTACGATCGAATCGTTCTTTTTAACCAGATCTTCTAACTGGTTGAACTAATTCACCAAATCAAACTGAATCATTTGAAAAGATTTGCATCTCCAGTAACATTAAGCACTTATCCACAAATGACTTTTTACATGTCTGATACCCCTTCTGACTCTAAATAAACTAATATATACCGAGTTATTCAGTTATTAGAACATTACACTGAGATCAGATTTGAGAAGCGATGAACCGATAATACTGCGCATGCCTGATTCAGTGAACTCAACACAAACCGTATATGACCGCCTGCTGTGACTGAACTAAACTTAAACAACTGCAGCGTGGGTTAACCGGGGGCTTAAATGAGAGCATCTGGCGAATAACTGTAGACCTAAGTTTACTTCATAACAAAGTTGTAATGGAATGTAAATAAGTAAATCATGCTTCAGTTGGGTTTCAAAACTTTTCAGATCATGCTGTTTTAACTGACTGAAATTATGTTTGCTGACTACATATTTTTGATATGTTGAGTACAAACTTTGGAAGATTGTCACAAAAGAACTTCCCATCACTACTGTATCTAACCTCAGAAGCAGCCTTGCACACATTTTACTTGGGCTGCTATCTTGTGTGCTGTTGTATTTAAATTTAAGGATGAGTAGATGGTAGTGGTAGATGGTAGTACAGTCTTGTGTCAAAAAAATGTAGAGTTTTTATTATACAATATTTATTCTGATGATTTTGAATCTTGCACATAAATAAAAAGCTAAAACTAATACTGAAACTAAAATGAAGCAATTTCAAAATGTAAAACTAATAAAAAACTAGTAAATCTACCTCTTTAAACTTAGTAAAACTAACTGCATTTGAGAATAAAGTCAAAACCAAATAAAAACTAATAAAAAATCCAAAACTATTATAACCTTGCCCAACACAAATCGATTAAGTTAACTTGATTGTTTTTACAAATTTAAGGGGATTAAACATAAAACAATTAAGTTATCCCCAACAACACAAAGAATTGTGTTGATTCAGCTAATTTTAAAGGGCACCTATGGTGAAAAATCTACTTTTAAAGCTGTTTGGACAGACATATGTGTAGGCATAGTGCAGGGGCGTAGCAACCGGGGGGGATGGGGGGAATATGTCCCCCTCACTTTTAGAGACAGACCATTTAGAAACAGGTGATTAAGAATGTACACTTTTGGATTTCATACAGCTGTCCCCCCCCCAATTTTAAAATGTCCACTCCGCCCCTGGCATAGTGTATAGACCATCATATTGGGGTGATATAAACACACCCAGTCCTTTTTTTTTTTTAAATTTAACAACATAAAACGGTGGACCAATTGGAGTGGTTTTGAGACCGACCGCAACTTGACGTAGGAGTGCGGTCCCCCCGCCCACCGAATTGATTGACAGCTGCATATTAACATGTCTCCGTAGTAACACTTCTAATCATATCAACAAGCCAGGACGTGCGCAAAGCAACAGGGAATAAAAGGTCTGTTCAGTTTGCTAGGATCATCAATCATCATCAAATGTGATCAAGAGTGAGTTTTACAAGTTTAAAATATTTTAAAACAGTGCATGTGTGTAATGAATTACAGTGATTTTCTTCAGCTTTACTTTATCACCACAGCCGCTTGTCAGTACAATTATAAAAGAAGACGCTTCAATCCCGGTTTGTGGATGTTAAATCAGGTTTATTTCATACATTAACATAACAGATATCCATACAGCAGTGGATATAAACCTGCATCCTGTCACATTTGCGTGCATTAAGAGTGCAAAGCTAAATGCGCACACGCTGTCTGTGTGTGCGTGTCTGCGGTGTGTGTGTGTGTGTGTGTGTGTGTGTGTGTGTGTGTGTGTGTGTGTGTGTGTGTGTGTGTGTGTGTATGTCTGTGTGTGCGTGAACTTTGTAACAACATTATGTGTGACTCATTGCTGCAACTCCACAACAAATGCATCAAATACTGATTTGAATAAAGTCAAATAAATTTCTTACTTTAGTATTTCTCACAAACGTTACGTGAGATCTTCTTCCTTTATGTCTGTCTGTTGTCTGACGCAGCCGAGGGAGGAGACTAAGGCACGCTGACAGGCATGTGGAAACGGTGGGCGTGAAGGACTAATCTTAAAGGCGCAGTACACAAAAAAACCTCAACCTGCTGCTCAAAGCTATAAATTAGTAACTTATGAAAGGTATAATAAAATATCTGACGGGTGTTTTGAGCTGAAACTTAACAGACACATTCTGGAGACACAAAAGACTTATATTAAATCTGGAAAAAGTGGTAACCTAGGCGCCTTTAAATATTTAATTTGAACAAGCAGCAAAAATATTTATATGTATTTTTATAATTATATATATGTTTTCAGTGTTAATAAATACATGAACTAACATTAATGACTTAATATATATTTTAACAATAACAAAATAAATAATTTTGCATACTTTGCATATCATACAAGACATATTAGCATTCACCGAGGATTTTACATTCTTCAATTTCAGCCTCAAAATCATACATTTGCAGTCGGCTTCTAATTGAAATGCTGACATTCTTTTTGCAATGAATAAAAAAACAACAACTTTCCCCTACTTTAAGGCTACAGTTTTTCCCTTATCTGCCCAGGAACATCAGAAATGTGCTTCTGGCCAGAGGAACATTGCTCATTTTCAGTACTGTGACGTTTTAAATTGGAGCACTTTTCAAGAAGGCTTGTTTGTGAAACCTCCATTAAATTTGCCACTGAAGCCATCTGTTTGCGTCCCATGGCGCACTGATGAAAATAATCAAATTAGAGATCAGCAAGTAACAATACTGGCATGTGCGCTGTGCCAGTCTCTAACCTTCTCTTGCTGTATGAGTGCCATGGAAGCCTTTTTGAAGAACGTAAATGATAGCCAAAAGACACCGGCAAAAGCTGCAAGTCAAAAGCAGCTGTCTTGTTAGTCGCCTGGCGCCGGAAAACCCACTGGACGGAGTGTGAAGATGTAATGTCACAATGAGGGCTGGAAAAAGGAAAGCGTGTGTGTGTGTGTGTGTGTGTGTGTGTGTGTGTGTCTGCTGCAAATGAGCAGCTTGAAAAAAACACACAGTCTGGATGACTGATTCACGCTAACATTTTGGGTTTTGTCAGACAGATTTCTTGTCATTCTGAAGTCGCATGATGACTTCTTTGGGCTGGGATCACTTAATATCCCATCTTTGTACTCTTCAAAATAACATATGGGGAGGAACGCCTCGTCTAAAACTAGGCGCCTGGCAAGGGAATATCTGTATCTGCTCTCTCTTTTCATGTGGAAAATTACATGGCATCTCCAATGGTTCAGTCGCTATCTGAGGAAAGCACTTGCCAGGACTTGACAGATCTTCCGCTTCTCTTCATTTCACATTGGTGTTTCTCAGTACAGCCCAAATCTGGGGCGGAACCGAACACCACATGTGGCATGTTTAATTCAGGCCAGCATCTTTTTGTTTGTGTGCTGGTTAAATAACAGGTCTCGTTCACTCATGATTGCCTACTAGTAACTACATATGAAACTATGAAGTAGTAGGGTCACATTTATATTGACTTGTTTTTTTATAAATGATATAATAAGTGAATAGATTTTTTACTCTTAAAAAAATATCAACATTTTGTATATAATTAAATTTTTGAACCTTAACGAATGTTATTGTAAAGTGTAACAACCTTCACAAAACCCCAAAAAATATTAATGAAGACGCTAAACATTTAAATGGAAGCGTAATTAAAATTTCTGCTTTTTAATATCATTTATGTAAATATCTATGTTCATTTGGTAAAAGATCCAAAATATTTTTGGTTTCAACATTAAATATTAACTAAATATTTTCAATACATAGAAAGCATATTAAAGTTGAGACAAAACGTGAGGTGCAGCTGGTGGTTAAAACGCGAGGCACGCATAAGCAACCCACAAAACGCTCGTGTCCGTTAGTAAATCATTAAAAAGGTGCCTCAACACAAAGCGCATTTGTGTGATGGGCCCTTTAGTAAGACCAGCTCAACCTGCAGTCTGTGTGGGTCTTAACGCTCCAGTCTATTGATGGGGACTCTATACTGCCTTTCGGATGAGACGTTAAACCGAGGTCCTGACTCTCTGTGGTTGCTGAAAATCCCAGGATGTCCTTTGAAAAAGAGTAGGGGTTTGACCCCAGCATCCTGGCCAAATTTACCCACTGGCCTCTGTCCATCATGGCCTCCTAACCAACCGTCTCGTGGCGTATTATGGCTGCCGTCTCAAGTGGCGGTTCTAGTTTAAATGGCACCCTGGGCGAACCACCCCATACGGATGCCCTTCCAGCCACAACCCAGTACTGGCCAATATACCGCCCAATATTATTATTATTAATATACAATTATTATTCTAAATAAATAACAGAAATCAATCCTAAATGTAACTGGAAAACAATGTAAAGAAAGACACAACTGGAGTGAAAGATCACTTAAGAAATCTTTTGCATGAATATTAATGACAATGCTATAAAATACAAAAAAAATGCATATGTTTTATGGACTTACTGTATCTGTTGTCTTTGACCCGACTCATGGCCGAGAAAGTCTTACCTTCCTGACTCATTATCCCTTTTTTCTGCTTCATAGCCATGCTTAGTCAAATTAAGATCATCATCATATAAACTTTAGTTTTGTCGACCTGCTAAACTCCTGCCGACACCTCTGCATAAAAGTTACACCAGTTACTCCGGTTTCACAGCACATAATGCGCTTATTTTATCGTCGTGACCGTAAACCACCAGGATTCACTCCGGGAGCAGAGCAGCGCGCGGGAATGGTTTTCTGTGTGCATGCGTCAGTTTGATTTCACCAGCGTTGTTTCGGTTGCACATAGAGAGTAACAAGCTTGCGCATGCAAAAGACTCTAAATGTGAATGGTCGCTTACGTCTTTATTCTGGGATTAACACTCTGAATTAATATATTTGCATAAAGTAAATGGTATCTCAGAACTTTTACTGGGGCTCTTTTTTTTTTCTCCCCGTGCCGCCCCCCAGCAAGATGCCGCCCTGGGCGATCGCCCATATTGCCCATGCCTAAATCCACCACTGGCAGTCGTGTCATCCAGGTGGATGCTGCACACTGGTGGTGGATGAGGAGATTCTCCCCAAAAAAACGTGTAAATCACTTTGAGTGTCCAGAAAAGCGCAATATTAATGCAAGGAATTATTATTATTATTATTAAAAAATAATGTTTGGAATCTCCTAAAGCACAAAAAGAAAAAGTAATTGTACTACATTTTCTTGCAGTCAATTGAGTAAAACCTCGTTTAAAATAACATTCAAAAAAATTCTGTTATATTTTGCTTTTGTTATACTTAAAAAATAGTTGTTTGACAAAATATTAATTGTGTGTGTGTGTGTGTGTGTGTGTGTGTGTGTGTGTGTGTGTGTGTGTGTGTGTGTGTGTGTGTGTGTGTGTGTGTGTGTGTGTGTGTGTGTGTGTGTGTGTGTGTGTGTGTGCGCGCGTGTGTACATTTATGTATTTTATCACACAGAAAAAAAACCACATAATATAAAGTAGAATAATCTCTGACAATGATGTTCAGTCATTTTGTTGCTTTGAGGTAAGATGTCGTGGCGTGACATATTCAGATCTTAATTATAATATATAAATTTTGATAATTTAATACTCCATTATTCCAAGGCCACCAGTGTGATTTTCTTTTTGGGGCAGGGGCAGCAGGAGCTGCACATACATGTGGCTTCAGTTGGATTTCATGTTCATCCTGAAATTGACAATACATCAAGCACTAATCAGTGATTTTTGTGTTTGCCCACAGGTTTTACTCAGAAAGGGTAACATCGCCACACCAAAGTGACTGCAGAACATGACAGCTTGCTAAAGATAAGACAGCCTTTTTTCCCTTCTCCCGTTTTTTTTTTTTTTTTTTTATCATGAAGGCGACAGTGACTCGCTAATCAAGGGAAAAGCGCCCAGCCCTTTTCCCGCAAAGATCCAGTGGCTAATTAATGGAGTACTTTGAAAGGGTTATAGCCGTCAGACCGCAGGGATCCATAAATCACAATTCCCCCTCGCTCGCTTTCCTTATAGATCAGTATGGATGCTAAGAGGTCCGCGCAACCCTAAACTTGTCACTCATTCACATTGAACCACACATCTGAGCCCAAACCTATTAGCAAAATGGATTTAAGGAGAGAACGAAGGACAACAGGACACACTGAAAAGAAATCCCAGTGGAGGCAAGAGTAATCCAAAGAAGACAGTAATGCTCTCTCGGGCCTCCATTACTCAGCAAAGGTCAGCAAAGTGTTTCCAACACCAAGGGAGGGAAAAAAGAAACAAAAAAAAAAATCTAATGTACTGTACAAAGCATGAGTGGCGGCTGCAGCAAGTCACTGAAGCAGGAAAGATAATCCAGTTAAAATGAGAAATGTGAATGTCAATGCCTCTCCATTTGTCTACATTAATCCATCGGTAGATCCATGTGCACTAATGGTTAAAGTGATTAGGATTGATATTTTTAAGCTTCAGCAAAGCACCAGATGCGCTTTTGATATTCAGCAAAATGTTTTGTCGCTTTTCCTAAAGTGGTAACCCTTTGGAAAGCCTTTAAAAATAGGAAGCATCATGTGCTCATTGCTGGCTAAGTATAGACGCATG
Organism: Danio kyathit; assembly: GCA_903798195.1. NCBI lineage: Eukaryota > Metazoa > Chordata > Actinopteri > Cypriniformes > Danionidae > Danio > Danio kyathit. The sequence goes on along the minus strand of LR812539.1, from coordinate 22,122,544 downwards.
TTTGAGAGCTCAGAGTGTTGTCTGCTGGGTGTTGAATGGGAAAGCTCACTGATCTGGCACGGTGACTGGCCTTTGTCAAGTTTCACACACACCGGGGCATGGCACGATGAGAGCTTCCCACTGAGGGATCTTTCAACCTTTCAACTCCGTATGTCACCCACACTGAGACTCCGTTGCCCTTTTTACTCGAGTCCCAGTACCCAATCTGGAGGCATTATCTGCACTTTCACCCAGGGTTGTGCACAGAATTGAACTTAAAACGCCTGCCAAATTCCGAATAAACTCTGAAAATAAAAAAAATAGGGTGGAGGATTTTTGCTAAACTGTAAAGCAGCATGACTGTTTTTAACATATTGCTTGTATTATACAATATTGATCTGAAGCATAGATTCAGCTTATTTGAATTTTTTTTTCTTCATTTTTTTAAATGAATGCAGCTTTTGTAAGCATAACAAAGAGCTTCTTTAAAAACACTTAGACCCTATCATACACCTGGCGCAATAAGGTGCAAGACATGGCCTGATTTGTTGCTATGTACAGACCAGCACAACTGTAATTTTCACGTTTTGTGCCACGTTGTTTAATAGCATATTCATTTGTGCCAGTTTGTGGACTCATGGGTGTCTAAAAAGGAGATGTGTTAAGGTGCATTGTTGGCACGTTGCTATTTTGAGGAACTAAAATAGACCGCACCATTAACTAACTAAATGCTGGTTTAAAGTCTAGTTAAGCACCTATGAGGGTTCAAACACTTAATATCTTTACATTTGAAAAAAATAAAAGAATAAAATGTTACAAAAAATATTATTTAATACATAGATATAAGAAATACTACCTCCATGCCTTCATCTCGGTGGGGGCTTTTTTTATTTTATTCATGACGATTTGAATTTGTATAGTGTTATTACTAGTAGTAGTATTATATATTATATGCATATTTATAATTGTTTTAATAAAAACAAGTTTAGATTTGTCTACCTGTCGGGTTTTGTCGGGCCACAATATGGGACATAATAATAGGATGTGTATTTTGATAACTTTTACCACACTTTGGATTATTATTCGTTTGCTGGAAATTAGAACTGAATTTAGAAATAGTTTTGGGACAAATCTTTGCGCTTAAACGAAATTAAATATGTAGGCTAATGGACCTCTTCAGTGGAGTATGTACAACATCGTTTCCTTACTCCACGAAAGTAAAGGAATAAAGTAAAGAGAAAGTAAAGAGGCTGAATGAAAGCTCATTCTTTATCCTCGCTCAGATGGTCTGTTAAACTGTTTCAGCGTTCAGTTTTTCCATTCAGTTTTTCTATTTACAAAGTCTGCCATGTAAATAGCAAATGTGCCATGGGAATGTGACTTTTAAAGGGAATGTGAGATGAGACTCTGATTGGTTTAATGCATGTTATGCTCAAAACACACCTACAGTATAACTCTTTAAGAGAATAAGCACAACCCTGTTAGACCATGCACCGGAGAGCAGAGCGTATTTTTTCCATCCTTAAAATAGCAAAAGTGGATTCGGACACAGCTTTAATGCTTTTGCACCATGTGCTTTAGACTTTGTCCCTAGATCGTTAAAATAGAGCCCTTTATCTTACCAACCCTCAACTTTTAAATGCTAGTAAATTAGTTTGTTTAAAATGCACGAGCCTTATAAACAAAGATGTTGATGTGAACTAATTAGTTGTGGGAAGATTAAGTAGTAACATACGCTGTATAACATCTGTTCAACAGTTTTCTGTGTATTTATGCTTTTGAATTGCATTATGATCTCTGTTCAGATAATTCATGTTGCAAATTGAACTCTTTTGAATGTTTGAGACATTTGTACTTGTTTCATCCATTCATTTTCCTACGGCTTAGTCCTTTTTTTTATCAGGGGTCGCCACAGCGGAATGAACAGCCAACTATTCCAACATATGTTTTATGCAACAGATGCCCTTCCAGCCACAACCCAGTACTGGGAAACAACTATTCACATTCATACCCACACTATGGCCAATTTTGTTTACTCAATTCCTGGGGGAAAACCAGAGCACCCGGAGGAAACCCACGCGAACACGAGGAAAACTCCAGACTGCAATGCCAACTGGCCCAGCTGGCCACCCTTGTAGTTGTTTGAAGCAATAAATTGTATAAGAAATAATACATATATAGAAGTCTATTGGCAGCACATTACTCACTTACTGTACCATAATTTACATGACTAAGAGAGAAGTTGTTGGAGCAGAGATCATAATTCCCATAATTCCAATTTGAAACCGTAAGTCAACTGAAAACATCCATGAAGTATGAGCTATGGGGAAACTGTTAATTATCGGATATAGTGTAGTCAGCATTACGTCAGTGCTACCGAGGCCTAGTTTTAAAAATGAACAGCCAAAAGCCAGTACTATATTGATGGAAAGTAACTCGACCCTATTACCTCAAAGGCAAAGCTCTGACTGCTAAATTACAGATGTGCCTAAACCACACTGAGTAAAAAACAATGACATTATTGATCCATTTAAAGTTAAAATCTCCAACTTTAACATGTGGCAGGTGTCCCTAAATTGTGGGTGTCTCATCTGACATGGTGTGTGATTTAAAAACCTAAGATGATTTGCAGAGTTATCGTTCTCTTCTGCTAGTTGTGACTCTGAAAGAGCAGGAATGGAGCATGCCGTAAATCTGCCCTTCCCACTTACACCCCGGCCCTCCCTGGCACATAAACTCTGTTAAAGAAGCGTGCCTTACAACACCCATCATACAAGACAATGGGCAGCAGATGTAACAACACCAAATTCTGATAAATGATTCTTGTCTGGGACGGATTTAAGCACTGCGTTTGGAAAGAAATCATCTCTGTTTCATGCTACTAGTGCTCTTTTTTTTCAGTCTCTATCTCTTTCTGGCTTTTGCTCCAGTTGTTTTCTCGTTCTCTTTAGGTGTATAATACCTCATTCATCTCAGTGGTGCCTCAGATGTATAAGTTAAAGGGTCACGAAACGCCAAAACACATTTTTTTGAGATGTTGACTGTCATATACGTGTACCACGCTGCTAAAAACACTATTATGACACATATATTTAGCTAAAAAGTGAAAATTGGTTGTTTGCGTTGTTTAGAAAAGGAAAAGAAACGTTTAAAAAGAAATTTTGAAGTTGCATCACGGCGATTAGATCATTGTGTTAATTCCAACGTGGAGACTGGATGTCTGTACTGACTGGTACAAAGTGAGTTTTCAGCACATCTGTTCATTAATTCATGAGAAAGGCTTGGTTCAAACCAATCAGCGTACTGTATTGTGAACAAAATGCAACTTCATTAATATGCATGATATAGCTTTAAAGATTCTTTTTACCTGTTACAGTGTTCAAAGAGACGCCACGTTGTGTTGCCAACTGTAATTCAAACAACTAGTAGAAGAGGAATTGTTCGGAGACATGGGTCCTCAATGTTGCCTTTATAAATGTGCTGCAATGAAGGTTTTGTTTCCTTTTTCTCTGCGATGAGAGCACAGCAGCTTGCGTGTGCACCCACATGTGTGGATTACAGTGGTCTGCTAACACGCGACAAAAATAAGTTTGTAAGGAACATTTTTTTTTTTACCCAAGAGCTTTTCAAATCTGCAAATGGTGAAATCCGAATTTGCCACTCATCATCTTCTTTTAAAAAAAGACACTGTTCCACTTTGTTTATTGTCCTGTCTCTATGGATTTTATAAGTGTGATTGGTGTTCTTAATTTGTGTTTATTCAGCTGGCAAAGTTAGTTAGTATCATCAGCAGTACTCTTTCAGTTTTTAAAGACATACCTTAGTCAAAATGATTTAGTTACCAAGTTTACAGTAATGTCACTACAATTTTATGGACTGAAAATCCTTGACTTTCACACAGCTCTCAGATGCGCTGTAAATGCTGCTTTCTGAATCACTGTCTATCCCCTCTGCATCTGTGTTCGTGTTGCCACTGTGAAAATCAGCTGTAGTGCACGTAATGAAACTCCTCTTTTTATGCAAACCCTTCCCTCTTTCGCCACTCAACACTCCCATCTAAACAAAGCTGGACTCACCCACTTTCCTGACTTTTTTTAAACTAGAGGTGTGAAAACACCCTGCTGAGACGGGGGGAGGGGAGGCTATAAGATCTGCCAACCATTTTTGTGAAGCGTTCAGTTGTGAAAACCAGGTTTGTTCATAAAGCTATGCATTTAGTCCATGTTGCAATTACTTGTGCCATTATATTTAGAATATTAAGTTCTCAGGGTCAGAATTGTCCGTATCTTCTGTTGGAAGTTGAAAATATCAGTATGGCTTTTATATATGCAGCTTTTTTTTTTAGATATGCAGCTTTTAGTTATATCAAATGAAGACATTAGAATACATTCTCAGTCAGAACCTTCTTCAATAATCAGGTGCTGCTAAAATTTTTATTTTTAAATTGTAAAAATGTTGCAGTATTTGCAGTTTATACACTGTAAAAACCCAAAAAGTTGAGGTAACTCAAACCATTTGAGGAAACCGATTGCAACAAACCATTTAAGTTCAAAAACGAATCCTAATGAGTACTGTGAACTTAATCCATTGGAGTAAATGAAGCAATTTGAGCAGAGTAAAACCCAATAAATGAAGAGAACTCAAACCAACTGAGTACTGTAAAACCCAATAAGTTAAGGCAACTCAAATCGTTTGAGGAAACTGATTGCTACAAACCATTTGAGTAAAAAAACAAATCTATATGAGTACTGTGAACTTACTCCATTTGAGTTGAAGTAATGAGGTATTTAATTAACTCATTACCTTCAACACAGAGTTCAAAACTCTTTTCACATGAGTGGAATTAACTTTCAGCAAATTTAGAGTTAACTACACATTTCATTTGATAAAGTTGACTGTTGGGTTTTACAGTGTATGAACTTTTTTTTATTGGAAGAAAACGGTTTTTCTGTACATGCAATATACTCAGATCTTCATCTCTTATTGCAGAACCAGCCAGCAGCTTGGGAATGTGTAGCTAGTATGTATTTATTTTAGTAATTAAGGTTTATTTTTTTGTATCTGATGCATTTCAATTATTTTTATTGCAGGGATATTTCTCTCTTTTTTTTCATATAGTATACAGCATATGCCACAAAACCTTGAACTCTTAATGAGAATTCAATCACTAAATGAGAATTTTCTTCTTTGTCAGTTGCTTGTTTATGTGATTTATATATATTTTTAGTAAAAAATGTTTATGCATTTTTAATTATTTGTAATACAAAGATGGAAAACATGTTTGTCCTATTGACATCTAATACTAATTTACTGTGGAATTTTTAAATTATTGAAGTAATGCGCAGCATGTGATGAGTAATAAAGCATGTTATCATTTATAAATCGTTGTCGCATTGAAGAGAGAAAAGGGCTGCAATTGCGTCTTTGTGCCATCTGTTGCATTGCCTTTGACATTTAAGATTAGATACTGGCTTTGAGTAGTTCTGTGAACTTCTGATGCAGTCTCGCTCTTATTCTCAGAAAAGCACGCTCTTATGGTGCCTTTTCTTAAGAGTTTTTGATGAAAGTTGTTGGGGACAGGGCAATGGTTAGTAATTGTTGAAAGAAAGTGTGTGTCAAAATTTTTAAAAAGCCAAATTTCTAATAGTTGGACACAATTTTCCATTTCTTGAATAAGTGCTTTAAAAAAATAATAGCGTAGCTTATCCTTGCAAAACTCTTGTTGTGATGTTATGTTGCATGCCATTGCAGGTATACTTATTGCTTTGTTCATACACTGTAAAAAAAAATCCGTAATTTTACAGTAATTTTTTTGGTAGCTGGGTTGCTGGAAAAAAAACGTAAAATAACGGCCGTTAAATTACAGAAATTTACTGTAAAATAACAGGTTTATTTGCAGAAATTTACCAGAAATTCAAATGTAAGTAAATTTCTGTAATTTAATGTTCGTTATTTTACGGTATATTTCTGTAATTTAACGGCCGTTATTTTACGTTTTTTTTTTTCCGGCACCCCAGCTGCTGGAAATAAACCGTAAAATTACGGATTTTTTTTACAGTGAAGATAAACATAAATGCAACATTTGAGACTGCATGGTGACTCCGTGGTTAGCACTAGGTCACCGGTTCGAGTCAAGCTGGGCCAGTTGGCATTTCTGTGTGGAGTTTACATGTTCTTCCCATGTTCCTGTGTGTTTCCTCCAGATGCTCTGGTTGAGAGTGTGTATTAGTGATTTCCTAGTACTGGGTTGCGGCTGGAAGGGCATCCGCTGTGTAAAACGTATGCCAGAATAGTTGGCGGTTCATTCCGCTGTGGTGACCCCTGATAAATAAGGGACTAAGCCGAATGAGAATGAATGAATGCCACATTTGATCACAATATCGGCTAATAGTAACAGCCACTAAAGAGGCATCTTTGTGTACACACCTCTGTGGGTTTGTTAGTGGATTGCCGTTAAGTGAATTTAAGTCATTTTTTTTTTCATCTGCCAAACTCTTTAAAAACCCTTAATCCAATTACCCGGAAAAGTAATGGCTCCATTTTCTTCAATAAGCCACTTGATTTAACATATTACTCAAGTCTGCAGAACAAACAGTGCAGGGCGAGTTGCATGCCAATGTTTTAAACTTATAAAAACATTGTTTGGTGCTCATATATCAGTGTAATTCATTACATTGCAATCTTCCAGATGTGCTGTTGGACACAACGAGGACACGCTTGTATACAGAGTCTGAGAACCGAGCCTAAAAAGGCACTAGTGGCCTCTGATTGTTTATACACACTCGCCACCAATATGGAGGCTTTGCCAGAAATATGACATCATTGATAAACACCGATGATTCCAGAGCCATGCAGCTGAGTGACCCACATTTCACGCAGATGAATTTCACTCCGTTACATGAGCCAGAATTTAGTTGTTTATAATGAGAATCTCTTGGTTTTTATGCACCGCCTGATATCTCTGAGCTCCCGCTTACTGACACTGTAATTGTTTTGTTAAAGTGCAACAGGAGACTGGCATGAGTCTCTCTTGAAGAAAGCCGTGAAATTCAGTGTCTGCGACCAGGAGCTTTGATCAGCCGGCCGTGCTAGCATGTCTTCAAAAGCCTCAGACATACCAAACCTGTCTCTGCAGGAGGGTTTCTGCTATTACAAGCTCATCTGCATATGTAGCCTGCACTGAGACATATCTTCATTTATGCCCGTTTAGGATTCTGCCACCAGCCTCGGTGCTTCATGCTTGCAGACTTTGATGGGAAGCTCTTTGGTTCTCAGGAAGCATTTGCAGCTGAAGTCTGTTTTGTAGTTCAGACCCCCGGGGAATGAATTCAGACGGTTTATGCATGAAGTCATTCAGTTCAAATGATTCAGGCAAACGAATTGGAAGTCTCAGAATGTGTTGTTTGCTTTGTGAATTCAATAATTTGTCGCATAGGTGTGTGGAGGGTAAGATGAGGCCTTGATTTACACACTGGAATTACGTGAACCCTATATATGGTTTTAATAAATTACCTTCCATCCATTTGTCAATCCATTCATCAACTCTGTAAGCCCATCTATATCTTGATTTATTTATATAGATATACAAACTTCCATCTATCCAATGTAATGTACAATCCATATAGTGCATCTGTCAGTTCATCCATTCATTAGTTTATATACCCACTGCTTCCTCTCTGTCCATCTCTCTGCCCATCCTTTGTCTGCTCATCCATCCATCCATTCATCCATCTTGGTATCCATCCATTCAACCATTTATCTATTTAACCATCTATCTGTCTATCTACTCATCCGTCCGTCCGTCCATCCATCCATCCATCCATCCATCCAAATAACTCATGTATATGAGTAATAATCTACTTATCTTTTTTAAAATAACATTCTATTCACCCAAACTAGTACTGGTATTATTATCCTGATCTTTCTTCCAACAACTTTTAACCTTAAGTTAAAAAAGTGACTTTTATTAACATTTTTATTAGTTTAAAGTGATATATTGTTTGAGTTGGTATATTACAGTACACAAACCTTGTAATAAACTGCCAATACATTTTACAGATGTATTTCTCTCTATATAATATCTACATTATATTATATCATATCAGACTAATGAAATGTTAATTCACTTCCTTAAACTGCATAGATTTAATTTAACAAAAGTCAACAGCGTGGAGAGATCGAGGTCCCATAAATCAGCCAATTTGGTGAACGAAAAATCATGGTTTGGAGTTACATTCACTGAGGTCATGCCAGAGATCTGCAGAGGGGATGACTACTTCTGCCTGAGGTATCACGGCATGTGTGCTGCCCATTAGATTACAAACAGGGCTTGACATTAACTTTTTTGATCACCAGCCACTGTGGCTAGTAGTTTTCCAACATTACTAGCCACTCGCCATTTTCACTAGTCACAAATTTGTTGTTGGGAAAATATATTTTTTATGCATGAATTTGACTGACATGCTAAATTTACTTGATTTAGGGTGCTTTCACACCTGCCTTATTTAGTTCGGTTGAATCGCACTAGAGTTTGTTTTCCCTTTTGGTGCGGTTCGTTCGGGCAGATGAGAACGTAGCAATCACACTCGGGTGCGCACCAAAAGCGCACCAAAAAAGTGTACCGAGACCTGCTTGAAGAGGTGGTCTCGGTACGCTTTCAAACAAACCCTGGAGCGGTTCGTTTGTGGTGAGAACGTGATCCAAACTAAAACAGACCCAACCGCAAAAAGTACTGCGCCTTTTTGGACTAATCCAGCTGCCGTAGTGCGATGCGCTGTCTATCTTATGGGGTTTGGAGGAAAAATATTTGTTGACAGCGGTTTACCAACAGTTTTAAACAGAGAGAGAGAGAGAGAGAGAGGGAGGGAGGGAGAAACATTACCAGATGGATCATTGGTGATATTTCCAAAAGATGACCATGTCGCAGTTTAGCTAAATTATTTCACGCCTTCTCCTAATGCTTTCGCCGATTGCAATGCATTAAAACATTGTTTTCCAGCCCCAGCCGCCCTTCATTCTCGAAATGTATAGTTTGTCTAAAGTGATGCATACAAACTACATAGTATACTATGACCAGGGATACTGCGTCAGCCAGCGCAGCAACATTGTGTGTCTGCCGGTTTGTTTATTTGCGGTAGTTCCACGTAAATTCTGACCAATTGAAAAGCAGTTTAGGAAATGCGTTCAATAACATCTGGCCAGTGAGTGATGTAGATTTTGTCACATGACTGCATTTTGGTTCGTTTCAGCTGGTTCGGACCAAAGCAGTCAGTGTGGTGTGAAAGGGACCCAAAACGGCAGAAAAATGCTACAATGTATAATTTGTTTCCTTTGGTCCGGACCAAATGAACCGAACCACATATGTGAAAGCACCCTCAGATGTTGTGTTATGTCCACATGCCTCATTCATTTCACTTTTTGTGTTGTGTATGAGTTTACTCGATGAGCATGAGCAAATGGATTATGGTTTCATAGTGTTGTATTACAATTTATTTCACATGACTTTTCAGAGCTCAAAATTAAGGATTTACCTAATTTATCTCTAACCACATTAAAAATAAACAAAAAAATATTTCTTAGTCACACATTTTAAATGTCAAAACAAGCAAAATATAGCTGTATACTATACTTTTTTTATTTAACTAAACATTTCTTAAAAAAAGTTGACATTAAAAAAATATATTATTATTATTATTATTATTATTATTATTATTATTATTATTATTATTATTATTATTATTATTATTATTATTGTCATGTATCTAAAATATGCACAGCAATCTGTCCTGGCTAAAGGTCCCAGATCACCAGTTAACTACACATAAAGAAGTTAATATATAAAAAATAAAATAATAATATTAATTAATATTAATAATAATTAATAATAATAAAAATATTATTAAAATAATAATAATTAAACCACATTAACAAAAATAACTACGCAAAAGAAAGCAGGTGACAAACATACTGTGTGACAATGAATGATGAATGATCACGCGCACACGGTTAATGTTAGGCCTATTAATAATCCGATCAAATAATGGTTAAAGCGAAAGCAACCTGTGCTGCTTACAAAAAGACAAATCTGGAGAAGCGCAACTGTTTAAAATGCGTGCGCGCATCACATCAGCTGTTAGCGCGAGTGATCATCCTTCCATTTGGTATTCACCTGCTTTCTTTTGCTCGCGCGAACACTAATATTTTTGTCGGTCATGCTGCTTCTCGATTCTAAGATTTGCATGCATGTTGGGCCATCTTTATTGTCGAATCCTGCTTTTAAGAAAACTAGAATTTAAAAATTATTTTCAACCAGCTAAAGTGGCTTGTGGGAGCGGCTGTTAATGTAAAGCCCTGATTACAAACTACAGGAGAGGGCATATTCTTCAGCAGGATATCGCTCCTTCTCATACTTCAGCGTCCATATCAAAGTTCCTGAAAGCAAAGAAGGTCAAGGTGCTCCTGGATTGGCCAGCCCAGTCACCAGACATAAACATTACATTAGATGAACAACAGATGGAGGAGGCATTGAAGATGAATCAAAAGAATCTTGAACTCATTCCTGCAAGAACACTTTCTTCGCCATTCCAGATGACTTTATTAATGAGTTATTTGAGTCATTACAGAGATGTATGGATGCAGTCCTCCAAGCTCATGGGAGTCATACACAATAATAATTCTTTATATATATATCATACTAATCTCAAGAACTGGACAGCATGCAATCTGAGATTGATACAGTTTGTTACCATGTTTTAATTGAGACTCCTGGGCTTACTAATAATTACTGGATCTATTCAACAAGAAAAAGCACGCACTAATCTTTTATACTTGCTGTTTTCAAACAACGCGACAGACAACACTGGTCAGGCATCTTAATTTGTCCGCTGATGACTTTGACCAGGAAACTTCTAATTAATTTAAACCCTTCTACGCTGAAGTTTTAATTAGGGTGGCCAGTGCGTGGCAGTGATATAAAACATAGCTCCAGCCACTGCTTCATTATTGAGAATAATTGTGTCGCTTCCAGAACACTCCGGCCAGCCTAGTCTCTAAATGTGCAAGCCTGGAAACATGCAGGGGAAAAACAGGTGTGTTAACAAACGGTCCCAGGTGCTGCAGTATGAGCTGGACGAACTCTACATCAGCATGGCATTAGATGCAGGTTGGCACACTGCCAGTGATCCTGTCACCCTCACACCACACTGGGAATAAAATAATCCGTAAGCAAGTGACAGCGGCTGTGCTGTTTTAACGAGCTTACAGCAACCTTATAGTAGCAGGTTGATGGCGAGCATATAAAAGAAAGGTGAGCTGCAAGGGGAGAGAAGGTAATAATGGTTTGAATTAGTCGAGTCTGTCCTCCTTCCAGACTCTCTGTGCCAAAACCTCTATAATTAGGCACCTCCTCACCCATCTCCACCCAGCGCCCACCTTCCCAATCCTCTATTTTTACACACCTTCTTGTGATTAGTGTCACACTAAGGAGGCTGTACTGCAGTAATTAGTCGCTCCGCTAAAATGCTTTTAACCCCACAAGCTTTCTCAAAGCATTGAGCCTAATATTAGATTAGGTTAATTGCTGTTCCATTAATTATTATTAATTCATTCAGCTCGCTTTCTAACCTCCAGGCCATTATGTTCACTGTAAAAGCAACGTGTGCGAAATAAATGCAGATTTATTTCGTCATGTATTTATGTCTCTCACCCATAGGCATGCATCGGCACCGCTGATGAGTTCTGGTAATGATCCGACATCGGCAGCTGAAATTGCGGCATGTGTTTTTCGGGATGTTGGGTGGTGAATTGCAAGGACTTTGCCATCAATTCCCATGATGCATTGGTTTCCCGCATCCCCCATGGCAAGTCTGTTTGTTATATGTCAGGCTTGTAACACCATCCTGCTGCTAGAGCCAGAGCACTGTTAAATGCACCACATGTTCAATGCACATGCATACAAATCTTACTGTGCAGAAAATGGAAACAGTCTCTGCTTATCCTGAGAGAGGATCCTTAAGGAATTGTAGCGTTCCCCTAGAATGCGATTACACCTCAGACGCATGAATGGAGTGACAAACGATCCACTTGATGGTTCTGGCTGAACTGGCAGCTGAAGATATTTCGCTAGAATACTGTAGATGAGATAAAGGGGCTCTGTGTCGATGCCCCTATGTCTTAAATGCTCATAGATCACGTATACAAAAAATGGGCATGTCAGCTACCAATTTACATGTCTATGATTTCAAATTGCTGCAGTTTATGTTATGGGTAGGATTAGGGACAGGTTTGGTGCACTTTCAGAAATAAAGGTACAGGAGCTGTCACTGGGGCAGTACCTTTTCAAAAGGTACATATTTGTTCCTGAAGGGTCCATAATGGTACCTCAGAGGTACTTTTTAGGTACATTTGGGTACAAATATGTATCTTTTTAAAAATGTACTGCCCTAGTGACAGCTCCTGTACCTTTATTTCTGAGTGTGTGGTATGGGTAGTTTTAAGAGTGGGTTGAGGTGAAAGGATGGATCAACAGTATAATTATAAATGTATTCACATAAATTGTTTGCAGATGTACAGTAATTTCATGCAGGTATTTAATCAAGCTTAAAGAGCACCTATTATGAGTTTTTGAAAATGACCTTCTATGTAGTGTGTAACACAGCCCTAAGTGAAGTGAAATATCCAGCTAAGGCTTAAATCTGAAAGTGAACAGTGTTTAAAACTATTGATTCATCTATAATATAAAGAGTCGACTCATAGTGGCTCGAATGAATCGTCTTGATAACGAGTCTTTAGCTGTTTCGGCGTGACGTGGATATGAAACATAAGCCCCGCCCAATTGCTCGCAAACCCAGGAAAATTTAAACCTGCGGTCCCGCCCACTAACACTGCAGCAAAGACAAAGAGGAAGATAAACAGATCTTAAAGTCATGAGTCAGGAAGACGCTGTGCTTAGCTGTATATTATTGGAAGTGTGAGGGAAAGTTTGTGTTATATTCTCTACCCAAAGATGAAGCTGTGAAGAGTCAGTGGTTGAGGTTTATTTTTGCAAAAAAGGAAGGATCAGAAAAGACTACTGATGTATGAGACTTTGACAGAGCTCCACAGGAACTATCAATACACAGCTCATGGATTAGTTTCTTCCTCCATTTTGTGATGAGGGTTGGTGATCGTTGGGCAAAGCAGAGTACAGGTAAGCCCTGAGAACATATAACACTGTTTTTAACACTATTGTGCAGGTAGAAACACTTATCGTGTTTATTGTGACTGTCACAACCGTGTTTTCCAGATGAGTGGGTGGGTTTTTTTTGCATTTTGGCAGGTTTTGGATAGTTTTTGGGCTGGAATCAGTCAGCTACATCTGGCAACACTGAGGTAGAGTGTGATGGGCTAGGAGACTCGTGTCGATCTCCTCCACAGTTCTTGGAATTTTTGCTCAATAAAATAGTCGTCGGTATTTTCAAGTCCATCGTCTGTATTTACATTCACCCACTGCCGAAATCCACGCCTTACACTAATATAATGCGTGTATGCACTCTGACTACTTCTATATTGTTGATGTGCTGGGCATTTCACTCTGTCTCGAGCTGAAGGCTTTCAATGGTCGCAACAGGCTGTCATCGGTCCAATCAGCGCAGATTAGCTTCGCGCTAAGGTGGGGTTTGGGAACAAATTAATCGCTGAACGATTCATATGGGAGTCGCTGGGATAATTAGGTAAAAATAAATGCATATTATAAGACCATGAAAGTGTTTTTTGACCTTTACAACCAAAATAGGACCCTATTTAATGTATAATAGGGGCTCTTTAAGTACAATGCATTTAAGTACATTTTAACAAATTATTATAATGAATAATTTCAGTGCTAGTACATATTAGTTAAGGACACTTTATAAAGTGCACTGTAAAAAGCGATTAGCTACTTGCTAGTAAACCCGTTGCCTTAAAAGAAACGAGTTGATTTTACTTTAAAAAAATTCAGTAAACCCATTGACTTTTTATAATTATGCACATTTGTTTACTTAATTAATGTAAGGCCATGAATTTACTCTCAGGAACGATTTTATTATGCAAGATTGCCTAAAGGGTTTCAGTTTAATCAGACACCGAACTGGTCAACATGTCAGGAGGCATCTCTGAGAATGTTATATACATTCAGATCGAAGAGCAACTCTACTGAATGAATCCTTATTTCATTGGAAGTTGCACAGCCACCAGATTATCCTCAAAAAGTAGACCTGAATCTGTGGTCACGGTACATTGCCTCTCCATTCATCATACTTAAGGTTCGCAATTCAACAAATATGCCTGCAGTTTAAAATGATTAATTAGATTATTAATCAACGGCACAATCAGTGAGAGCTTTATTGGCGGATTGGATTAATCTTTCAAACTATTAGGTTTTCATACAATCAATGCATTACTGGTTTAATGCAGGCGATATAATTTTTAATATCCTTATTTCTCACCGAAGTGGCTTTTATAAAAAGAGGTCTGACATAGATTATAAAGTCTACAAGAAATTGGATTTGTTAATGTGTGTCATAATTTAACTTAAACATAATTATTTGGCAATCAAAATTGTTTTATTATAAAGGAATGCAAAAAATAAATAACTGAAACACAATGGCTTTAGTTTTATGGTAAACACTGCTTTTTTAAATGTAATTCATACATTAAAACTTATGCTGGGTATATCAATAAATAAAGTTTTGCAGTCATGTAATTATAACATTAACAAAAACAAACAATAAAAGCTTGCTGTTTCAATTTAAAGGGGTTTGTTTACACACTAAAAAATATATAATTCTGTTATTAATTACTCACCCTCATGTCATTTCATTCCCCTGAGACATTTGTTCATCTTCAGGAACATAAATTAAAATGTTTTACTCGCATCATCCATAGACAGCTAGAGTCCACAAAAGGAACCACAATATTGACAAAATATTCCATGTGACTTTAGTGGATCAACTGTAATCCATATTGTTATGACACTCCATCCTGTTGCATCTCCATTCCCCCGAACTCCATTTCCCATAATCCCTGCGCTGATTACGCTCACCTGTTTCCAATCAACCTCTATAAGACTTTCTTGCTCACACTCTCATTGCAAAGTTTTGATTTGTCCCGGCTGTCATCTTTGAGAGTAATTCCCTGTTATTTCCTGTCTGCCTGGTTTTATTCTTTAGATTGCTGATTGTTTGCCGCCTGCCTTGACCTCTCGTCTATTTTGTGGATTACCCTTTTATTTTGACTTTGTGTTTGCCAGTGCCTGACCTTGACTTTTTTGATTACTTAAAATATAGCCTGCATTTTGGTCTCCAACTATGTTTTCACGTCCCATATACACGAAAAAACTCCAAGAATATTTATGTTAACAAAATCACATTAATTTTTGATGTGCATGCTGAAATTTATTTATTAAATGTAATTCTATTGTAGTTTATGCACACATTCTCCTATTGGATAAAAGGTTTATCCTACTCAGTTGTGCACACGTTTCACATTTTTGCGGATGATGCACTTATTCAACCAGTAAAAATAAGTGTGGAATGATAGACACTTCACGCACTCAACGGCCGCTGCTTTGCTCACGTAGTGGAAGGGGCGGAGCTATCGGGCGCTCATGTTGGATTACTTTATTTATTTTTGGAAAGCAAATTTGTCCTGTGGGAGTGATTATAGTGGCTTCCGATGGTGAATTTGGTTATACTAATGGCAGGTATTATTTGGTAGTTTGGTCATTTATTTCACTAATTTGTCAACAGTCAAACGTCATCAGAGAAACAATTTGAATTTCCGCTTAGTAAAAAACATTAGTGTTCTATTTGGGACGACACTTCATACATATGCACTTACATGCTAAACAGCATAGTATAAGTACATAGTGCACAGTGTATAGTGTGCTATTTGGAACACAGCTCTTGACTTTGAAAGGGTTTTGGGTGTCTTTGGTTTTATAAATCATTTACTTTTGTTCCAGTTTATTACATTTTGGCACAAAGTTATGTTTGTTTGTTTGTTCGTTCATTCATTCATTCATTCATTCATTCATTCATTCATTCATTCATTCATTCATTTTACTTCTGCTTAGTCCTTTTTAATAATCAGGGGTGGCCACAGCGGAATAAACCACAAACTTATCCAGCATATGTAAACCCACGCAAACACGAGGAGAACATGCAGACTCCACACAGAAATTCCAACTGACCCAGCCAGGGCTTGAACCAGCGACCTTCTTGTTGTCAGGGAACAGTGCTAACCACTGGGCCACTGTGCCGCCCTGTTAAAATTATGTTCATTTAAAAATAATTTCATATTTCCATGTTAACTTTATAATAATTAAATAAAGGTGCAGTGCACCCAGAAATAAAAAATTACTATAACATTCATGTTGTTTCAAACCTGTATGATTATCTTTCAAGTTATTTTGAAGACGTTGGTAAACAAACAGTTTTTGGGGCTGCAATAATGGTCTGTGAATATTTACTAGGAATGTCCAGATCCGATCACGTGATCAGAAATTGGGCTCGATCACGTGGTTTCAGACTTAATCGGAATCAGACGTTACCTCCCAATCAGGATATATATATATATATATATATATATATATATATATATATATATATAGACACACTGTATATATACATATACACACAGTTGAAGTCAGAATTATTAGCTCCCTTTTGAATTCTTTTTTCTTTTTTAAAAATTTCCCAAATTATGTTTAACGGAGCAAAGAAATTTTCACAGTATGTCTGATAATGTTTTTTTCTTCTGAAGAATCTTATTTGTTTTATTTCGGCTAGAATAGAAGCAGTTTTTAATTTTTTTAAAGCCATTTTAAGGACAAAATTATTAGCCCCTTTAAGCTAATTTTTTTTCTATAGTCTACAGAACAAACCATCGTCATATATATATAACTTGCCTAATTACTCTACCCTGCCTAGTTAACCTAATTAACCTAGTTAAGCCTTTAAAATGCCACTTTAAGCTTAATAGAAGTTTATTGAAAAATATCTAGTAAAATATTATTTACTGTCATCATGACAAAGATAAAATAAATTAGTTAATAGAGATGAGTTATTAAAACTATTATGATTAGAAATGTGTTAAGAAAATCTTCTTTCTGAAAAAATAAACAGGGGTGCTAATAATTTACGGGGGCTAATAATTCTGACTTCAACTGTATATATTCTCATTATTTTTAACACATCAATAGTTATGCGGTGGCACAGACTTAGACCTCTTTCTTAACTTCACACAGAAACAACAAAACGTACGGCAGGACATCACTTTGTTGCAGAGACTCTGTTGGTTAAATGCCGGCAAAGTAGAACATGCAAGCAGCTTGAAGCAGAAAGCACGGGTATGTCTGCGGTCTGGACGTATTATAAAGTTGATGATGACAAAATTGCCATAGCAAACTGTGAGATATGTAAACTTGGGATTGGCTGCAGGGTATTTTAAGTGGAGGTGCTATTTGTTTTTATATTATTTATTTTATATTTACTGTTGCACTAAAGTCCAAAAGTGAAGAATTTATGTTATTTATTACTTGCTTGTTCAAGCTACCTCACGGAAGTGCTTGGTCTTCTTTATACTTTATGTATGTATTGTAGAAGTATCGGATCGGGTATCGGTAGATACTCAAAATCAAATGACTCAAGGGCTTGAGGGCTAAAAAACCTGATCAGGACATCCCTAATATTTACCATATTATTTACTATCTTAATACTGATGCAGATCTTTAGGGGAAAAAAGTGCCTGTACAAGCCTAAAAGATCATGTGTAAACATGTCTATGTTGAATAAAATAAAAAGAGTTTGAATTTCTATTGCTACTATTTTGTGTAACGTATACATTTGGGTGTACTAGTTTTTGGATCATTATCATAAGTTATTTTGTTAGATAAGCTCCAGGTTTGGCTTCAGTACTGACTAAACTAAATGCGCAACTATAATATTGTATAGCTTCCTATTAAAAATATACATTTTAAAGTAAGATTTCTGAGGAGTGTACTTGTATATGCTGAGCACTGTACAACATATTACTGTGATTTTTACTGTTAAATCCTGTGAAGTGATACTAATGTAATTTACTGTGAAAAATTACAGTAACATGAAAAAAATGTTTACAGCACACTGTGCAGAGGCATCCACTTTCAATCAGGTTCAGGTCAATTGGAGGTCAATTCCAACATAAAAATAAAAAATTATCGTAAACTTGGACACCAGCAGATCTTGTCATTGACTTGTGTGACACTATAAGAGCGGACAAAAGGCAGCTTTCTACATAATGTCTTTAACTCGTGTCCTCCTTGTCTCTTCGACCACACATCTGAACAAGAGTAAGAGGTATTGATTGCGTGACTGTTTCCCTGCCACTTTAGCAAGCTGTTCCTACTTGGCAACTAAAGTACCTTGTTTAGATGTAATTGTTGTTCTCTGAATACATCGCATGGTGGTCTTTTCTCCAAATGATCCCACAACAATAGCTTTACCGACCCTTGACTTAGGCTGCTATCATGTAAGGCTGGTATCCATTCTTACTTTGAACAATAGCTCTAGTTGTAATGTACTAGCCGCTAGGCCTGTTATCAGAGGTGAGCTACGGGGTGACATAAAGGAGAATGGAGGAGGTCTAAGCAGCCATAAATCAGGAGGCTTTCTGGCGCAGTTTAACACTCTCTTCCCTCCGTCATCTAAAAACCAGTGTTGTGAAGACAAACGTGTCTGATCGAATCTACTTCAAGCTGACATGCTCAAGCCCTTTTAATTTCCTGTCTTTGATTGAAATACACAATCTCATCAAGATAGAAGGAGCTTGAAAAGGGCTCATAAATGACAGCAATTAAAGAAAAACACTCTGTATCCAAATCACCTCGCTCAGACATTCATGTGTGGTCTTGGGTTTTCTGAATGCATTGTTCTTACTAAAATGTAATGTTTATAGTTTAATGTTGTTCAAATTACAATATTAAAAAAAGAGTTATTATTAACAGTGTTTATAAAAATTGTTTATAATAATCGTCAAATATAGCTGACAGTACGATTTTTCTGAATTTTGATGAGCTCCTTGGCTATTTGCAATTCAACTGATACTGTTTAATTTGGGTCAGAAATGAGTTTGCGAAGTGGGAGACATAAATATCCCTTCTAGTGCTGTTTAGAGATTTCAGACCACATTCATTCATTCATTCATTCATTTTCCTTTAGCATAGTCTCTATTTCAGAGGTTGCCACAGTGGAATGAACTGCCAACTATTCCAGTATATGTTTTAATCAGCGGATGCTCTTCCAGCTGCAACCCAGTACTGGGAATCAGACCATGTAAATAACAAAATTGTAACTGAATGGTTTTTGCAGCTCTTGCTATCTGAACAAACACATATGCTGGGTTTTCATGTTTTATGTGGTCTTTTCATAGTTAATAATAATTAATCATCATAATTAATAATTTTTATACTGTACAGACAGTCTTCTTCCCCCAGTTCTACCCCTAAACCCAACCAGGAAACATTCTACACTTTTACATTTTCAAAATGCTTAATTATGCATGATTTTTGAGCAGTTTTCCTCATGGGGACTAAAAAAAAATAAAAAAAATTTGGTATGAACAACCTGATAAGTTTTAGGAACAACAAATAATAACTTCTAGTTGATCATTTGGTATTAGAAGTGGCGTATATGAAAGGCAAAGGCCTCTAGATTACACTTATTTTACCAAAATAAAATATGATCATGCCTTGATTTTTAATTATTTAATTAGGACAGTAAAGTCTGACTTTGCTCAGACAAAAGTCTTGTCACTTAACAGAAATAATGTACAGTATAGAATATAAAGTCATGGTGCAGTGGAAAAAGAATTAATATTGTGTATGACTTCCATGAGCTTGGAGGACTGCATCCATACATCTCTGCAATGACTCAAATAACTTATTAATAAAGTCATCTGGAATGGCAAAGAAAGCGTTCTTGCAGGACGCCCAGAGTTCATCAAGATTCTTTGGATTCATCTTCAATGCCTTCTCCATCTTACCCCAGACATGCTCAATGTTCATGTCTGGTGACTGGGATGACCAATCCTGGAGCACCTTGACCTTCTTTGCCCCAAACCATAATTTAATCCTTCACCAAACTTGACTGATTTTTACGGTAATCTTGGGTCTATGCGGGTTCCTATAGGTCTTCTGCAGTATTTATGATGATTGGGATGCAGTTTAATAGATGATTCATTAGAAAATCTGTCATCTGCCACTTTTCCAAATGATGAACTAGAAGTCAAGTTATTATTTGTTGCTCTTACAACTGAGATCGACGACAAGACCTGTCTGGCAGTGTACTAGCTATACTACATATTTGGTCTTCATAACGTAATGAATACCACCCCAAACCCCCCCCCCCCCCCCCCCCCCCCCCCCACCACCACCACCACCACCACACACACACACACACACACACCAATCTCTAAACATATTAAAATCTTAATGAATTTTAGTGATTATGTATGCAAACATCGCTCTTAGTAAGAAATAGATAGCTCTGAATGTATTTCTAGGCCTTAGGGCTACACATGCACCTAGCGTCTCTAAATACTGCACTAATTCAAAATATAAAAAATCAAATCAAATGCTTTTATAATTTACATATTGGAATGCATGATTTAGGTTAATGTTTTAATATGAAACCCCTTCTAAATACAAGATGAGAAAAAAAAACATTATTAATATTGAATGTGTGTAGTAGATTAATTTCATAACAAAATGACATGATTATTTGATTATGGTCTGGTCAGTTTTGATTGTGAATAACACAAGCGTGCCTCCTAAAGTAACTTTTACTGCTCTTTCAATCAGTTCACTTCTTTAATGTGATGTATTTATCCAGTATTGCATGGATTTTATCCATGGGAAATTGATTAGATTGTGTTTTATGTGTCATTTATGTAACATGTTTATAGGGGGATCAAAAAGAGAGGTGGAAAGTCATGTCAATGCTTAATATTACATAGTTTGTTCTTTGCTGGATTTCTTTGCATTTGTTTGCTGAAAATAGGTCTGTGGTTTACATTACAGTACTTAAAGAGGCTTCTGTGCTTTGTTCTACAACTTAGAGGGTGTATATGTGAAACGTTTGAAACTTTGGATGCAATTTAGCTGTTTATTTATGCCTGAAGGAAAACTTTCTGAAACAGGTTTTAAAGTGCAAGTCTTTGAACATTAAAATGTAATTGCCAATGTGTACACTACAAAAATAGGATTTAGTAAAAACGTTGTGTGCATACTTATTGTGTTTTTGGTCTATGCAATACTTGACCACCAAAGCAGCTCTTTGCTTTTAATGTACACAGCATTCAGCTGCATTCAGACCAAAACAGAAACCTTATCTTATTTAAATACAAAACCCTTGGCTCAAAAATTCCAATTCTCTTTTCCAGGCTCTAGGACTACAAGTTATTTATTTAGTTTTTGTTTCCGATCCACATGGAGGCATCTGTTGTTCGATTTAAAGTTCAGTGTTCTCCCTTAACATGTTGAAGATCTGAAGTTGTTCCTGCAGGTAAAGGGCAGGTTCATTGTCAAGAGCTATTTTCTTCCTTTACTGCCAGTGTGTCGTCTCTCGCTGTGCTCTCTCTTAGTGACATTAGAGGTGTCACTAAACCCAAAAAGGCCTTGACAGGTTGGTAACAATACCTTCTTTCAAACCACCGTGTCCAAAAAAAAAAAAAAACGAATTGAAAGGACAAGGACCGGGAGTTTTGAGATAAGGTTTTTTTTTTTCTCCTAAAAAACACAGCCCTGGAGAAAATGTGAAGCGTTGTGCTGAATAAAAGAGGCATTCAGATGCTCCGACATGACTAAGTGAAAGAATTGCAATACAACTAGAGCATCCTGGGGGTTTTAGTATTAAAGTTTTTAATTTGGGTCAGATGTGAACTCATAAAATGTATGAGACAACATCATGCGTTTAAAAAGTGTGTCAGCACTTCCAGGCCTGCTTGAAGATTAAAGAAGAGTGTAGCTAATATTTAGCAATTTATATAGGAAAAGTGATAAATATGTGATATTTTTGGAGGAAAGGCACATCAATCAATACATGCAGTAAATAAAAATAGAATCTGAAGATTTGCCTTAATTTTTATTTATATATAAATAGTTTTTATTGACTTTTTGAATTTGGACTTTAAGCATTAGATTATGTCCGGTTAAAAGTATAATACTGCGGTCACACTGAGTTTGAACCTGCAAAATTCTGTTGCACGACGCTGCAAAAAAGGGGGATTAAACAAAATGATTAGACAATTGCTCCATATTTTAAATTTCTGTACTGAGAGGTCATGTTTTGAACTTCGGTTGGTCTCACTCAGTCACATGATGCGATTTTTTTTTTTTTTTTTTTTTTTTTTTTTTTTTTTGCAGATCAGAGTTTACCAAGATTGAATT
The DNA here is from genome assembly GCA_903798195.1 of Danio kyathit. NCBI lineage: Eukaryota > Metazoa > Chordata > Actinopteri > Cypriniformes > Danionidae > Danio > Danio kyathit. Next base: position 22,100,124 of record LR812539.1, on the reverse strand, counting down.
TTGCAATGCAGCAAACTGCGAAACTTGTCGCACAAGCTTGCGTTTTCAGTCTGCCACATTCACAAGTGTATGAATGGAAGCCTATCGGGCGAAAAGTGCAGTGTGATCGCGCGGCTTAACATTTACCACGTAGTTCAAAGATGGGATTCGTTAGCTTCGTTACCTAAGTAGATTTTTCTGGTATCAGTACTTTACTCGGTCACACTTTATTTTGATGGTCCGTTTGTTGAATTTAGGTTACATTGCTGCTACATGCCAACTAATTCTCATTAGATTAGGTTGGGGTAAGGGTTAGTGTAAGTTGACATGTACTTGCAAAGTTTGTTATAGTCAGTTAAATGTCTGTTGGAGCATATCAACAGATATTAAGCAGACAGTCTACTAATACTCAAACGGACCATCAAAATAAAGCGTTACCCTTTACTCCTATTTTTTGACAACTTTTTACACCAATATCTGTACTTTCTACTCCTTACATTTTTAAACCACTGTTACTTTATTTTCATGTGTTTGGTGGCGTGATCTATATGATTTCTTGTCTTTGCGCGATTTGAGTGCCTTTTTAATCCAATCAATCTATTTTTCGTCATTGCATGCTGCAGTGCGCAGCTTTTTCAACCAAGGCCATCACGCACCTTATGTAGGTGTGTTCATGAAGATTACCATGAGAAAGGCAACAATTACTATGCAGATGAGACAGAGGGAGTTGGTGAATTTAACATGACTGATGCTCCCCTGTTTACACAGTAACAAGACACATTTTGCTCGTTTGGATCACAGGTAAACAAGAGACACATTCCAGTTCAGCAATATGCCATTTAAATGCTTTAGCCTTTTGTCCACTTCCGATCATACTGCACAGGTTTTTTCTGGTCTTTCAATCTAATACCGTGAAAAAAAGTGCTTTTTTGTGTAAAAATTTGTAAGTTTATATTTCCTAATACAGCATTTATGCAGTTTTTTTCTTTTTTTATAGACTCTTTTTTTTATTGACTATATGATTTTCATATGGGCCTATATTGCTGTCTTCATTTTTTTTTTTTTTTTACAACTATTTTACAACAGCAAAAGTAATTATACTGGGCAATTTATGAATAAAAATATAATGCAAAAGATCCTGCATTTGTCATGTGCACATGTTTTGTAGGTTGTAATTACGCTTGTGTACATGTATGTTGCTTTTAGCATAGAATGAATGCATTAACAGAATTAATGTTTATTCATTAAATAAAATATCCACAATACCTTTGTGTTTGAGATGCCTTTTATGTATGTTATGTATGAGAGCTGCTCTTTGAAGAGAAAAATGCAGCTTTAGCCTAACGCAGAAAAAATAGGTGCAGTCAAATGTGATAAGTATTTATTTTAGCAAAAGAAAAAAATAAATATAATTTGGACTTCAGAATTCAATGTAAAATGTAAGACGTTATTTATAAAGATAGACAGGCCTACAGAATTATTTTTTGAGTGTATTAACATGAATGGCAGGTTTTGTTTTTGATCTAACAGCCACTAAACTACATGCTAAACGCTGTGAGTTTGCATCAGGATGATGATACATGGGCAGAATTTTTGAGCTATGTTGTTGGGCAGTATTCACACACACACACTTATACACTATGGCCAATTTAGTTTATCTATTCACCCATGTCTTTGGACTGTGGGGGAAACTGGATATTTAGTGAAACTAAAACCTGTAGGGTACTTTTTACTTGAGCACATTTTGAGTCCGTACTACTTTATTTTTTAGTAAAAAAGTGTAATCATTACTTCAACTTTTACCAGAGTCTGTTTAAACATGACTATATGTGCTTCTACTTGAGTAAAGGATGTGTGCTTTCGCCATCTCTGATGTCTAAAAAGTCTTTTAAATGTCCATATGAGGTCAGCTGATGCTCAAAACAGAATTAGTGTGGTACTTTAAGTCCTTTTAAAATCACTTTTCTAGCCCTCTGCTTTATGGGGCACATGATAAAGTATCTCCTAGTAATATAATAAAGGAGCAATTTCTTTGTGTGTGATGCTTATCTCCTGAATTATTATCTAAAATGATGCTGTTTTCTCGTTTGTTGACTGTTGGAATGGGCAGTCATATTGATCAATGAGGCAGGCAGGCTGTCTCTTTAAGTCAGCATAGTTTTCATTGTGGTTATTTTTTACTTTCATAGGGCAGTTTCGATTTACTTTCAATGCCACAGAACACATCCCTTTGTCCTTGAGCTGTTTGCTTTAGCGCTCAATTCTCCATGCACGCGCTCCATCTCAACGCCTATTCAGCCACAGGAAGAGATTAATTAATGCCCAGCTGACATTTCTGTCTGTTTGTTTGTGTTTTTCACACTGTAATCTTAACCTGTCCGACGGGAATGCCCATTAGGCCTCGGCTGGAGCTGCGGATTTGGCTTTCTGCGCTTCAGGATAAAAATGTAGTGCATGGAAAATATGGAGTAAACCAAGCCAAGCTTCAGTAAACATCTGTGATGTGCTGAATTCAGTGCTCAGAATTTGAATTTCATAGACATACAGTGGAAATCAAAATTAGAAAACGGTTTACAATTTCATATACTGTGGCTGGTGGAGCTGCTCTTTAGTGGATCGTCCTTCAGCAGTGTCATTTGTATTGAATTGAACTGAATCAGTTTTATTTGAACTAGAACTACACCAGCATTCTATCACTACTCTCCTTCCTGCCTGATATGATGTAATCCACAATCTGAAATATTGTTATGCTCTTTTATTCTTTTTTCATCATCTGTTAAGCTGCTTTCACACGATCTCCATTTTAAAAGCGTAATGACCTGACTTGAAATTTAAGGACATTGCTTAGTTCAAGTTGTTCTAACACAGGGGTGCCCAGTCTCGGCCCTGGAGCGCTGGTGTCCTGCAAAGTGTAGTTCCAACCCCAATTAGGCACACTTGAACCAGCTAATCAAGCACTTCCTAGGTATATTAGAAACATCCAGGCAGGTGTGTTGAAGGAAGTTGAACCCAAGCTATGCAGGACACCGGCCTGACTGAGTTTGGACACCCCTGTTCAAACATCACCTACTGGGGATTTGCTTAATTTTCTGACCACTCCTATTTAACTGGCAGCTGAATTTTCTAGTTTTACTGACGTCATATGATTTTGGGTCGTTTTAAAGGGCTGAAACTCTCCTGCAGGTTGTGTAGATGTAGGCCAATGGGATGAACCTTTCAGCCAGAGACATTTATTTTGTTTAAAAGTCCAAATTTGAAGTCTTCGCTAAAAAGACTACATATAGGCTGTCCATAAAATCTAATAGACTTCTCACAATATTCCAAAAATAGACTAGTCATCAAATAGACAGGAATGAATGATGTGTGAAATCTGTCTAAATGAACAGTCTAAAACCTAAATTTAGTCTTTATTTTAGCCAAAACCTCTATAATTGGTCGTCTATTTAACTTATTTTAAACATATAAATTGCTTCAAGGGTAGTCATTCCAAATCTGCCATTTCTAGAAAATTGCATCTTCACAGTGTCAATGGCTACATTTACATGGACACCAATAATTCGATTTTAATGCTATTTAAGACAATACTCTGATTAAGAGTCTACCATGTAAACAGCGATTTTTGATTAATCAGATTAAGGTCATAATCGAACTAAAGAGAAGTCGAATTAAGACATGTGGAGTATGCTGATTTTAGTCGCATTATTGAAGTGCAGTACAGACATGTAAACACCTTAATCGATCTATTACCGTCATGTAGGACTTTAAGCCACTTTTTGAGACAGGACAGTCCAGACACACAGACACACACGCATGGCGGACCACTCTTTGCACCTACCGAGTCAGTGCAGACCACAGACACCTGCATCGTGAAATGCGGAGGTTTTTTCTTCCATTCAGCATGCGGTATGATCTTCCATTTAAAACAACTCTTCCAGCAGTTCATAGTTGCATCCAATATCTCGTTCGTCACTGTGGGCGTGCATGAAATGTTCGTGAATGAAAGTGAAAGTGCCAAACTGCAGTTAAAGTCGACAAATTAAAAATAAAACACCTGAAATTACTTGAAACTCCGGAGGAAATCCGTGTAGCGTGGTGACGCAATGATGTTAATTGAATTATGTGCTATAACATATAAAACGGGATCATGAAAGTAACACTCAAAAAGAAACCCATGTAAACACTTTAGTCTTATTATTCTCTTAATTAGATTAAAGCAAATAATTAAATTACTGATGTCCATGTAAATGTAGTCAATAACTCAATCAGGTCCCCCACGCAATTCAAATGTTTTAATGGGTAATTGCTTTAACACTGCAGCTGGATTTGCTCACCGGTTTATGAACAATAAGAATCTGAAGCGTTCAGATGCAAAAACCTCAAAGTGCCACCTAAAATGTTCTTTTAAAATTAGCTTTTTTTCTCAGCTTCCTGTGTTTATGAACAAATGCATTGATATAAAATAGGCAGGAATGAATGACTACACATGTGAAGTCTGTCTAAATGGTCTATTGGATGAACAGTCTACAGCCCAAATTTAGCCATTATTTTAGCCCAAACGTCTATGATTGGATGTCTATTTGACTTCTTTTAAACAAATTGCTTCAAGGGTTGTCATTACAAATCTGCAATTTCTAGAAAATTGCATCTTCACTGTGTCAATAACTCAATCAGGTCGCCCAAAAAGGCTGGTCATCCACGAAAGGAAAGGTTAAAGCAGAAATTTAATGGGCAATTGCTTTAACACTGCAGCTGGATTTGCTCATCGGTTTATGAACAATAAGAATCTGACGCATTCAAATGAAAAAGCCTCCAAGTGCCATCTGAAATTTTCTTTTAAAATGAGCTTTTTTCTCAGCTTCCTGTGTTTATGAACATATTCATTGCCATAAAATTGAAATTACTGAACCTAAAAAAATGCTAATTTTAGAAGAAAACTCTTCATCTGTATCTACATTTGAGAGAATTTGGACTGAAAGCCCTGCAGTGTCCAAACCTCTCATCAGCACAGAGAATGATTTGTCTGATCTAGTTGAACTTCACATGAATAATCCACACTTTAACACCTGCAGTTTAACCATCAGTCCTTATGTGCAATCCTTCAGTTACTCTACAAGCTTAAGTTTTTTCCTATGCATTTTTTTTCTTATATGAACACAGAATGAACATGGAACCCTCTTTCTCTGTCTCTCTCTTTTATTTCTCTTTCACTCCTCAGCCAAATCAAACTCCAGCAGTGCATAACATTAAGAAACTTTCAATAGAGTTTCAGAAAGGTCTCTGACTGTGCAATGTAAGTCTTGAGTGTTACTTGTGCCAAGAAATTAATACTATCTTTGTTCAGGCTAGAAAACACTTCTGATTCTCTATTACTTTAACTTCCACTGAAGATGTCTGATGATTGACAGTCTGTGTTCAACTTACACCTGATCAGAATTGGAATTATGTTGCATTACATGTAGCAGTGGCTAGTTTGTAGGTCCCTGTGCAATTTCTTTGACATTATTAGATTGTTTGTTTATCCAAGCTATTATTTGCATGGTATTTTGGTATAATTATTAGCAAGGACAGCCGCCAAGCAGATGGTGCAATTGGTAGTCATCTGTTGCTTTGACATTTCTCCATCACAAAGCTCAGCTCTGGTGCTTTTGTCATTTACATGATATAAATGTTCTCATTTAATTGTCTTTCCGAATATGTCTAAAAGCGGCTTTTGAAGTCGGGCTATATATAGAGCAGACAAATAGGATATGACTTTGGGGCATGTGTTTTTTTTGAATGAGGATCTGCTGACTGACGCAAAGAGGACATGTTGTTTGCTCAGTTTGGCACATGATTCATTTACACGGTCACGGAGAGAATGGATGTATAAGTGACCTCAGTGCATGAATGGCAGATGACCATACAATATTAAATATGACATGTAGACATTGACTCATCATCTATTTTAAGCTGTTGTTACCTTTTTCTTTGAAAGTCATACACAACGGCTGACAAAGTGAAAGAAAGAGCTCTGTGTAGTTGAATGAATGAATCATGTAAGTTGAATGAATGATGCAGTGACTTGCACATGCAGACTGACTCTTACAGTGAGTTCATGTTTCACATTACATTGCATTTTTTCATTTAGCAGATGCTTTTATTCAAAGCGACTTACAAATGAGGATAAAAGAAGCATTTTGTATCACCAGAAAGCAGCAACCAATAGATACCATGACAAGTCTAAATTTGCCCGTACTGGGGTGTTTGTAGGAAAGAGACTGGAGAATATAAAGAGGAAAAAGGAAAGATTGTGTCTCCTACAGGTGGTTTATTAAGCCCTCTCAAAAGCATGAAGTTCTCAGAATTCCAGGCAGCACAGTGGCTCAGTGGTTAGCACTGTGGCTTCATAGCAAGAAGGTTGCTGGTTTGAGTCCAGGCTGGACCAGTTGCCGTTTGCATGTTCTTCCCATCTTGGTGTGAGTTTCCTCTCAGTGCTCCAGCTTCCCCCACAGTCCAAAGACATGCGCTTTAGGTGAATTGAATAAACTAAATTGTGTGTGTGTGTGTGTGTGTGTGTGTGTGTGTGTGTGTGTGTGTGTGTGTGTGTGTGTGTGTGTGTGTGTGTGTGTGTGTGTGTGTGTGTGTGTGTGTGTGTGTGTGTGTGTGTGAGAGAGAGAGAGAATGAGTGTGTATGGGTGTTTCACTCAAAAAAAAAAAAAAAAAAAAAAAATATATATATATATATTAATAAAACAATAAATTATAAATATAATATAATTATAAATAAATAACAAAAATGAATCCTAAATGTAACTGGAAAACCATCTAAAGACACAACTGGAGTGATTCTAAGATAATTTAAGAAATCTTTTGTGTGAATATTAAATTTTATTAGAATGAAAATCTATAGACAATTCTATAGAATACAAAAAAAAATATGTTTTATAGAATTATCTGTTGTGTGTTGTCTTAGACCCGACTCATGGCTCAATTAGGTTTATTAAGTCTTATCTCCCTGACTCATTCCTCCTTTTTGCTTCATACAAAAAATCTATCAGGAGCCATGCTTAGTCTAAATAAGATCACCATCATATTATTTAAGCTTTGTTTTGTCAACTTGCAAAACTCACTGCGTTTTAACACCTCCGCATAAAAGACGCCGGGACTTCAACCGGGAGCAGAGCAGCGTCAGCATCAAGTAGGTGCGTGAGGTGCCAGTACTGTATGTTTATTTTTTATTTTTTATTATTTTTTTTTTCTGCGCACATTACTTTCACCAGCGTTGGTTCGGTTGCACAGAATAACGTCTTTATTCTGGGATTACCACTCTTAATAAACACACTTGCCTAAATCGTATCTCAAAGCAGTTATTGGGGCACTGGCGATTTTTTTTTTTTTTTTTTTTTTTTTTTTTTTTTTTTTTTTTTTTTTTTAATTTATTTATTTTTTATTATTATTATTATTTTTTTTTTTTGTACTGGGGCCTGGGGCACGTTTCTAGCAACACCCCTGGTCAATCCATTGACTAACTGATTGAGTGACAATACAACCATAATTGTATTTGTTTAATGAATTCATTTTCAAAGTGAATCTGCTTTTATTTTTTGTTTTACACATTTGTTCACTATTTTGTCACCACCTACTGATCGTGCAGACGAGTATTGATGATCTGTCTGAAAATGTGCAATTACAATAATGCTTATGGTGCAAAAATATATTTGTAGACATGAAATTTTAATAAACAGCACTTCATTGATAACTTTTCATGGTGTTTTCTAGACAGGATAAATCTGCCTTCGAAAGGCACTTTAAAGTGACAACAATCATGTCCACCATATTCAAGGGTCATTCCATTGATTGTAACTGGCCACTTTAAAGGAGCAAAGGAAAATACTTCACTTCTGAAATGTACAAGTGCTGGACAAAAGCATTCTCATGATTCTTTGAGAATGTTTATTTTGTGAAACAGATTAGGCAAGAGAATGCAGAAATGCATCGCAAGGGTTTTTGTTATTGCGGTTTCCTTTATCCCATTGAATCTCTCATTCTTGAAGGTAAACTTTTTATTAGAGTATACAGGATGAAGCTTTAAGAATGGAATGGAGCCTCAGTATTTATCGAATCAAGTGAGCAATTGTTGATCTGAGAATCCAGTGAATCACTGTGCCAATAAAATACACAGTGATAAAGTACTCAGTGACTGCCAGTGGTACTGGTGTACTAATGTAACCACATTCTGTTTCGGTGAAGAGAATTAAAAGATTCGAGTCACTGGTATGAATCAAAATAACCAGCACTACAAAGCGCGCAGGGATCCATTGTTCTCATTATAATGGGGCACAGCTCTTGCTCGTTCCTCGGCAGATCTGAACGCTACAACAAAGTACTTTTTCATTTGTCTTTCCCTCTGTGCAAAGTGTGTATAACAATTATACAATATTTAGGGCATGAGATAGACATGTTAACACTGTGTTGAATTGTAAGTACTCTAGATTAGTACAGTTGTGATAATCAGGCCTTTGAAACGCTGATGTGCTTGCGGTGCTGTCTTTTGAATTTTAATTATAATGAGCTTGGGAGAGAAAAAAAAACAGTTTATATTTTAGAGATACAGCCAAAGGAGTTTGCTCCTGGCAAAATTATACTGCATGTATGTTTAATAGGCTGTCAGTGCACTCCTGTGAATGAGTAATAATACAGTCTAATACTGGTGCACTTTAATGCATTAGATAGATAGATAGATAGATAGATAGATAGATAGATAGATAGATAGATAGATAGATAGATAGATAGATAGATAGATAGATAGATAGATAGATAGATAGATAGATAGATAGATAGATAGATCGATCGATCTAGTAACTAGTATATTAATACTCACAATCAGACTACAGTTACTCTTTAATTGATTTATAATTATGAAATACTGTGTCTTAATTATATACTGTAGTGGCATTTACTAATTATGGATGCTAAAAATCTTGACAAATAATGTTTCATACCTTGACAACTTTGGCCATGTAATATCATTTTCATGTTAATTAATGTCTGGGCATCTAATACAGAAATTCCCAAACATGTTTTTCAGGCCAAATCTCTATTTCAAGAGTAAAATATTTATTTTACCCTTGAAGCTTTATGGTAATGTGTCAATTTAAAAACACATTTGCATGTTTCCTAGTTCTCTGGCAGTAAAATGGTATTCAGGAAAACAAATATTTAACCTTTTTCAGTGTTTAGGTGTTTTATTTTGATTCAGATGATTTGTTTTAATTTTACATTGTTATGCTTTAATTATCAGTTCACAATTATCAACTCCCTTGCACAAACTTACAGTACCATTTGGGAAAACCTGATATTAAGTGAAGTTTATTTATAAACTAGTTTCGAGAGGATCACATGCTTATGATTGCTCACGGCTGGTCCCCAGTAGCTTACGATTAATTCAACAATCAAATATTTCCTAACTTACTATAAATAACCAAAGTTTCTTATCTCAGTATCTTCGTCTTGAAGAATCCTCCCTCCCACCCCTACTCCCCTTCCTTTCTAAATGGGCAACATGGCGGCCCAGTGATTAGCACTGTTGCCTCACAGCAAGAATGTCTAGTTAAAGTGCCTACTAAACCAGTCTTCTGTGTGGAGGTCACTCGTTCTCCCCATGTTCGCCTGGGTTTTCCCTGGATTCTCTGGTTTCCTCCCACGGTCCAAAAATATGCAACTTAAGTAAATTGAACATACCAAATTGACATCATAGTCAAGCTCCTAGCAAGCCGTATATATCTCCTTAGCCATCCCTATATCTGTCATTAGCCAGAAATAAGTTGGGGGAGTTCATCGAGATCTACCTGAGCTCAAACTTCCCTCTCGCCCTGCTAACAGGAGGGAGCCCAGGGCTCAAGGAGTCTCATAAGCTCAGGGCTCTCTGCCAGGACAGCATGCCAAACAGGTTTTATCAATCATCAGCTAAGTGTGAACTCTTGAAGAGTTGTTTAATACATTAATGTTGGTAGTAAAGAATAGAATGTATTTTCAATATGGAACAAAATAATCAAAAAAATTATATTAAATTGGGCTAAAAGTAATCTAAAAGTACAAACATAGATTACAAATGTCTAATCTAGAATGGTACTTTCTACAATTTTAATCATATATTTTGTTATCGTTAAAAAAAACTACAATTTCCCTACAAAGGATGGCCAATTAGTTGGTTGATTGAAAGAAAATATAGTGATTGACTGATTTTACATGTTTAGCTAGGGTATCAGTACTGAAAATATACACTGTTAGGAAAATAGTGTTAAATCTATTTTCACTTTGGTTTTATAGAAATTATTAGATATATTTTTAGATTTACAAGAAAATGACAAGCAACACAAACAATTTTATTCACATTATTGAAGTGCAGTACAGCCATGCAAACACTACAATCAAACAATTACTGTTGTGTAGGATTTTAGCCACATTTAACGACAGGTTAGTCTAATCACACACTGTTGTTTGACACAATTCTCTGCACCTACCAAGTCAGTGAAGGATCACAGACACCTGCATTATAAAATTCTGAGTTTTTTTCCTATATGACATATCAAATTTAATTAAAACAACACTCTTCCAGCAGTTCATGCTCGCATCCAATATCTCAGGGCATGCATGAAATGTTCCTGAATGAAAGTGAAAGTGCAAACTGCAGTTAAAGTCCACAAATTAAAAATGAAACACTCAAAATTACATGAAACTCTGGAGGAAATGTGGATAGTGTGGTGATGCAAAGACGTTAATCAAATTATGTGCTATAACATGTAAAACGGGGATCATGAAAGGAACATTCAAAAAGCAACTCATGTAAACAACTTAATCATATTATTGTCTTGTTCAAATTAAGGCAAATAATTTGATTACTGATGTCCATGTAAACGTAGTCAATGTCAACTTTGTATTTGTTAACAGTTACAAATGTGACCAAGAATAAAACCTCATTTGACCAACACAATATCAAAGGAGGCATTAAGTTTTTCTTAGGCAAGTCTAAGTAAAATGCATATTCTCAAGTTGCAAAGATAATGGGGTTAAATGGGCATAAAGGCTGAAATAGTGTCTTGTAAAGTGTACCCCAATCTTTATCTTATGTAAGTGTGTGCAGTACATTCACAATTGTTGCATATGAACTACTTCAAAGTTCCAATTTACAAAGTCTCTTAACTTTGCATTCAACATGAATCCATCTTCATCTCGCATGTATTATGAATGTTGATTGGTTTCTTTTCTCATGACAGCAGGCTAAAAGGCTCTTGTAGAATTTTAATGATCCTATTAGGCTGTGAAGACATTGTTGTGGCCCTTTGAAAACAAAACCTTATTTAACCCATCCATCCATCATCAGTATGACCAGAATCTAATATGCTTTTAAGTATTCCTTTTACTTAACTCTGCCTTGTCACATTGACAGAAGGTGGCATTATAGTGAAGCAGTGCAGTTTCTTAAATTCACTGGGCTCCATGCTCCGGTCCAAAGGACCCCCTCTTGTCATAAGTACATGCATTCATGAACTGAAAGTTTAATTCATTCCAAGACAATTCATTTCCCAACATTTAAATTGTGCGAAATTACAATTGTTTCTCTCTTTTGTAAGGGATATACATGCAGGGAGCCGTTCCATTAAAGCTGATGTTAACAGAATTAAGTACGCCAAGTTAACTTTTTCCCTCTAAAGTGTATGCTCAGCAGTCTTTTCAAAACGTCAAGTCTGAAGCCGGTAATCACTGGATGCCTGCGTAAAAGGGAAGTTATTCATCCGAATTAGAACCCTTGATGATCTTCAAACTGATGCATCTGGATTCTTCTTGACAGATGTTTCGTTTGTGGCTTTGACCATGCATTTGATTACCACATGCGAAGGAAAGGATGTCACGTACTTGACACCAGTGATCCTCTGTCCTCTTCCCCCACACCATCTCCATTAATCTTTTTCCGCCTTCAAACCATCATCTTTCTCTATACATCACGTCTCCACGCATCAGTCTCCGCTACTTGGTGTTTTTTAGTCAACAGATCTGCTCTGCCGCTCCTGTCCTTCATTACCTGAGGCCAGCGGCTAATATTTCATATGTCTTTGCAATACATTTCAGGGTTGTGTCCCCTGAAATGTGCGTTAAGCTTAAAGCCATAACTCTGTAATGTGCTGGCTCGTGATTAAATGATAAGAGCTCTTACGGGCTGTCAGGTGTGCCATTCCCTATGATGTAAGATTTACCCTCAGCTTCCTTTAGATCACTCACTCATTTTTTTTTTCTTTACAAAATGTCTTTGAATATGAAACTCATATTGTGGTATTAAGAATAGGCACAAAAGAGTTTAATAACTGAGTAAGAATTAAAGGTCACACCTACAGTACATCACTGTATTCATGCTACTGAGTAAACCGACTGAGTGCTTGTATTTTATGTGAAACAAGATTTCTCTTCAGAGCACAAAGGATGTTAGAATGTTGTAGGTGGTTGCTTATTAGCTTAAAGTGCACTTTTTTTACATGTTAGCGTACACAGACAGTTTAATGCTAGACTTTCGAAGTGTATTTTATCTGATAGTGTGCACTTGACACTGGGTTAGTTTCTTTAGTGTCTTAGATTGTCATTGTAGACTTTTGAAAGGGGTTGTAAAATAAAATGAATCAATTCCTTTTAGAGATGTAATGGTATAAAAAAATAAATATTACAATTATAGTGACCAGAACTATCATAGTCATCAATATTATTATTCTTTTGTTAAAAATATACAATTATATTGAATTCACCACCACACAAGTATGAGTAGCTGTTCTTAAAGTATTATCAATATTGTTTCGCCTATTTTATATGTAGTTTATTTGATGTGTACTCGGTAAATGACAACAGAGTCCATCTATAAACAGGCCCGTAGCCAGCCTGGTGAAAGGGGTGATTCTTTTTTTGTCAAAAAGTGGATTTTTTTGCGGTTATACTGTAGTCCTCATTTAGGCTACTATTTAATTATCAGATTTAAATGCTACATTTTAAGTAGCGATGTCCCAATCAGGTTTTTTTGCCCTAAAGTCTGAGCCTTTTGATTTTGAGTATGTACCGATACTGAAACCCATTCCGATACTTCTATAATACATAAAAAAGAATAAAGAAGAGTGAAGAAACAGATCCAGGATGTTCCTTATTTTTCATTTAATTCACCTTATTTTAACATTTAACAACTCTGTTAACAAACAGAGCACTTCCATAAGGTAGCTTGAACAATCAAGTAATAAATAACATCAATTCTTCACTTTTGGGGCAACCCAGTGGCGCAGTAGGTAGTGCTGTTGCCTCACAGCAAGAACATCGCTGGGTCGCAGGTTCGAACCTCGGCTGGGCTGGGTCAGTTGGCTTTTCTGTGTGGAGTTTGCATGTTCTCCCTGGGTTCGCGTGCTCCGGTTTCCCCCACAGTCCAAAGACATGCAGTACAGGTGAATTGGGTAAGCTAAATTGTCCAAAGTGTATGAGTGTGAATGTGTGTATGGAAGTTCCCAGAGATGGGTTGCGGCTGGAAGGGCATCCGCTGCGTAAAATCATGCTGGATAAGTTGGTGGTTCATTCCGCTGTGGCGACCCCGCAAGGGACAAAGCCGACAAGAAAATGAATGAATTCTTCACTTTTGGACTTTAGTGCAACGTTCATTCATTCATTCATTTATTCATAAATTCATTTTCTTTTCGGCTTAGTCCTTTTGTTAATCCGGGGTCCACACAGTGGAATGAACCGCCAACTTATCCAGCACATGTTTTACGCAGCGGATGCCCTTCTAGCTGCAACCCATCTCTGGGAAACATCCATTCACACTCATTCACACTCATACACTACGGACAATTTAGCCTATAATTCACCTGTACCGCATGTCTTTGGACTGTGGGGGAAACCGTAGCACTCGGAGGAAACTCACGCAAACGCAGGGAGAACATGCAAATTCCACACAGAAACGCCAACGGACCCAGCCGAGGCTCGAACCAGCGACCTTCTTGCTGTGAGGTGATAGCACTACCTACTGCGCCACTGCGTCGCCACTGTAGTGCAACAGTAAATGTAAAAAATCTAATATAAAAACAAATAGCAGTCAACTTATGTACCCGGCAGGCAATCCCAAGTTTATATATCTCAGAGTTTGCTATGGCAATGTTGTCATCATCAACTTTACAATATCTCCAGACCGCAGACATACTCGCGCTTTCCGCTTTAAGCTGCTTCCATGTTCTACTTTGACGGCATTTAACCACTTTGTTGCAGAGACGTTGTTGATGTCATGCCGCACACGTTGCTGTTTATGTGTGAAGTCAAGAAAGAGGTCTAACTCTGTGCCACCGCATAACTATTGATGTGTTAAAAATAATGAGATTATAAACATGTATATTCGAGTCCTGATCGGGAGGTAACGTCCGATTCTGATAGAGTCTGAAATCGCGTGATTGGCTCGATTTACAATCACGTGATCGGATCTGGACGTCCCTAATTTTAAGCACTAAAAATAGATTGTCAGATGGTAATCATAACCAAAAAAGTACACTTGGAAATTAATGGATAACAGCAATAGCCAAAATATTTATAATAATAATTAAATATTTAAATAATTAATAAATAATTAATATTGGTTGCTTTTGGTGCTTCACATCTTCATTCATTCATTCATTTTCTTGTCGGCTTTGTCCCTTGCGGGGTCGCCACAGCGGAATGAACCGCCAACTTATCCAGCACGATTTTACGCAGCGGATGCCCTTCCAGCCGCAACCCATCTCTGGGAACTTCCACACACACATTCACACTCATACACTATGGACAATTTTAGCTTACCCAATTCACCTGTACTGCATGTCTTTGGACTGTGGGGGAAACCGGAGCACCCGGAGGAAACCCACACGAACCCAGGGAGAACATGCAAACTCCACACAGAAACGCCAACTGACCCAGCCCAGCCGAGGTTCGAACCTGCGACCCAGCGACGTTCTTGCTGTGAGGCAACAGCACTACCTACTGCGCCACTGGGTTGCCCCGCTTCACATCTTTTCATTGGTTATTTTTTGTTTTAAGAATAAGGTCCAAGATTTAGAATAAAAGTCACATGTACAATTTTTTTCTATATTTAAAAACAATACAGTAGCGAAAGATGACTTCACTTACGTCAGATTGTATGTTTTCCTGCACCGCTGGATGTTGAACTGATTAGCTGAAGTCACAGCGAAGCAACACCCAACAGAGGATTCCACTTGGTCTTAAAACTTTTTTCGACAGGTTATTTTCAATGTTTATGAAGGCATAGCAGTCAAAATAGGACAAATGAGCTCATGTAAGGGACAAATTCGTCACCTTTGTCAGTGAGGGGTGGGTCTTTCGAACCACCCCAACCCCCCTGGCTAAGCGCCTGATGAAGGATGTAGGCTGTCAAACATGCACGCATAAATTTACATCAGTGGGCAAACAGCTGTTCCTTCCGGTGTCTAGCAAAACTTTATCTTGGAAGCAAAGTATTGACAAGTTTTAAATATGCAGATTTGATAGCCAGTCATAACAGTGGGTGATTACAATGAGTCTACAGTCTGCCACGCTTATTTGAATGGTGTGCTCTGATGAGGGGGCTCAAACAGGACAGAAAGTAGCCTTTTACTTCAGCTTTTTTATGTAAAGCTCTTGATAACAATGTAAGTGGACCTCAGAGAACATTACAAAATAAAATAAAAAAGGCAGTCCATAACCACCACCTGTGGTTCCTTTTTATTCCCTCTCATATGCACTCATCAACTGTGTTTTTGCCCTTTTCGATACTGTTTTTTGTCTTCTCCATTTTGAGATTTTGAAACAATGACCAAGCTACCGGTTTACATTATACAAACTAAAAAAGTTGTGCATAAACAATTCAAAGTGCACACACAATATCATTGTCACATTCCCTTTAGTACTGTACTTGATAGTGTATTTGGATAGTTTGCTGTTCAACACCCATACAGTATACAGGTGCAATTTTAGTTTGTTCCCATAAATAGCTATTGTAAATATTGAATAATTCTGTGATCTTGTACCAAACAGCCCAGCAAACTTTTTTGTTTTTAAAAGATGTCTAATAGTAGTCTAAACATGGTTGTCTTGGCTAAATCAAGGCTAAATTTGGGCTGTCAGTGAAAATCTAACTAGACTAGTCATCAAATAATCAGAAATGAATGAGTAGTTACACATATCAAGTCTGTTTGTTTGACGACTAGTTTAGTTTTGGGCTATTCTTAGATGTCTATTAGATTTTCACTGACAACTCAAGTTTAGCATTGTTTTAGCCAAGATGTCTATGATGTAGACTTCTATTAAACAAAATTGTTTGCTGGGAGAGAGCAGATGTCGATGTTTGGGGGTTGAAATAAAGTTTATCATACTAAATTCATCACAAGCAAGTTTCAGAACCTTAAAGCATAACCCAACCAATATTCATGAAGTAAGCTTCGAATTAAGTGACGTCAAAACTGGAACGTCTGTAAGAACACCTACCCGTCATCATCACTTTACAATGTTCCATTCCATTTCTAGTCTAACATGATTTAGGTATCGCACGTTGTATGATAATGTTAATGTGATTTAAACCTTAACTTGTGAACAAAATAAAAACGCGCAGGTCTGGACGACAGTGCCCCCGCAGAGCCCCCCTCCCATCAGGGAAGTAGGCTATACAAGTTCTCCTCGCTCTTCACGCGCATCAGTCAGTCCGCTGTGTTCGGCGTGAGCGCGCGGTGCCTCTTCTCTGACAGCACGCGCACTGATCTCCAAGGGCTTTGGATTAAGACCGAGCGAAGACGTTTGACTTTTGGTCTTTTGGGAGTAAACGCTTACACACCTCATCTTTCAGGCAGCTTTGACAAATCGTCATGACCACTGTGAATGACATTTCGCTTGGAGACACAGATCCCATAGGAAATGTATTGCCCTGTATGTTGGTCTATGTGAAATGTGTTTCACGTGTTTGCGCACTACAGTGAGGTAGTTTGACTGACGCGCGTTCCAGAGGACCGTTAAATGCCCGGGATCCGGCTTTGGGTGATCTATACCGTGGATGCGGCGGAAAAAAAGACCGTTCTGTGATAACCGGGAGCGGGGACAATATGAAGTCTCTTAGAAAGTGGAATTCCGCTCGGACCATTTGGATTATTTACCCAGAGATGATTCTTTTCCCAGTTCTTTGGTTTTTATCTCAAACTCGGGCGGCCCCTTCAATAACAGCCGAGCAGATGGATATGGGGGTGGTAGGTGCTCTTTCAAGCCTGTCTTCCGACTAATAATTATCATTTAGGGAAAAAGGCGTGAAATAAAAACCTGTGGCCTGTGGGTATAGATAATTGCACGTATTAGACATGGCTGTGAAATCGAAAACGTATTCTCACCCGCACTCCCACACGTCTGAATGGACGCACAAAACGGATTGACTCCGTTAATGTCTTCACAGAAGTCAAGTTTACCCGCGCCGATTTAGCTGGACCAAATGGTGCGTGTGCGTCTTTAACAATATAGTTTTTAAGATTTAAAATCCTGTCATCACATACTGGCTAACGCATTCACCGTCATTTTCATCCAGACCTGACTTTCTGACACAGAACCATTCACATTTTTTTAGTTTTGTTTGCATTTGATGAAAGTGATTGATTGATTGGATATCACATTTTTTATTCACACTGGTCTGAAATAACAGTAAAAGATGACAGAGTAGGTGAACTGTCTCTTTAAATATCAAGCAGTTCAATTTTTGATTATCATTTTTACATTAGAAACTTCATTATGTGTGAATTCCGTCTTGATTTAACACTGTAGGCTACATGTCATGTCAAGAGTGCTTTTTGGTTTCGTATGGTCTGGTTACGCAATGCCGATATGTTGAACTTTACATGGCCACATTCCCAGTTGCAGTGCATGCAAGACATTATTTTTGTGCCTTATTTTATTTTCTGATGTACTTTCCCCCTCAAAGCCACTTTCATGCTGTGCGCGGTCTCTGAAATACTGGTTGACGTGACATTTTCACGCGCGCTGGTCTTTGGAAAGCGCGTGAACTGTGCACATTTGTTGGTTTGAATGAGAAAGTGACTAGTAATGTTCGCTTTTTGAATGTGAATTGGATGGTTATCATCAGGTAATTTGTACCCAAATATATTATTGTTAGCATTTATTTGTAATTTACTCTGCCCTTCAGATCAGAGTTAAATCAGCAACAAAAACCAAAAAAAAAAAGATGCTGCTTACTCGGTTTTATAATTGTATTCAGTCACACTTCAACATATCCATCTATGAACCAGAGCTCTTTTTCCCCTCAGTATGAACTTGGTTCACTTTGCGCCTTAGGTGAGTAATTTTTTTAACAAGTAGTATGTGTAAGTGTAGTACAGTTTTCATTTTGTGTGCAGTGCAGAGATCTGAGCTCAGATTTTAATAATGTAGTTTCTCTATAGTTAAACCAAGCAAAATTGCAACTTGACAGCTTTGTTTTCCATGGAGAAAAGTTTTGTGCTGTAGTAGTAGTAATATTACCATACAAAAGATATTTTTTCAGTGAAATATTTTAATGATCTATAAAACATCCAAAGAATCTTGTGTGCTTTGAAAGGGTTTCATGGATGTTAATAATTCTTCGTGGAACCGTATATGCCAATAAATACCTTTGTTTTACATGAGTGAATACTCTTGGCTTTAAAATCTCAGGTGACTTTTATTGTTGTGATCTGATGTTTTTATTTGCCTGTGTGTCACTGATGTACATCAACGGCAGATGCTTGTATTTTCAGTTAACAAGAGCACTCCACTACTCGCTTGTTACGTTATTCTGTTGTAAATTAGATTTTCTTTTTAAAGCAATAGATTTTTTAAATCAATATCCTTTTATCTCCCATATCCACTATACCTTTCCGTAAAGCTTTCCTGGCATAAACATGAAGTGTGCATAAAGAAGTTTAAGTGCTAAGATTATTTTAATGAAAGGAAACCAAAGTAATCAATATCCTTAATCACTTGTGGTCAAATAGTCCTTCGTTTAAATAACCTCTTGTAGTTGAAAGCCCAGTACATTTTTTTCAGTTAAACTCGCAAATGAATGGCAGCTGGTTCAAAGGCTTCATAAGAACCACCTTCTTTAATGACCCACACAAATCTAATCTGACGCTACTGAGCAGTTGGTCCCCACATATAATGAGGCTGTTGATGTCTGCCAGCGTGTGACACTGCATGTCATCAAACCTCTGATCATTAAATGTGGCATAGAAGGATCTCTGACGGCTTACAGTGCACTGTGACAGCAGCTGGTAATAACAGAAAGACACTCATGAATGACATCTCTCACCCCACCCTTTCTTGCAATGTCCTAAACTACATTATTGGCTTAACACTCATGCTTGAATGAACATTTAGGGAGTCATGTTCATCTCCAGGGAGGCTGGTTGTGGTTCTGCTGGCATTACAACACCTGATGGCTGCAGATGCTGCTTTTAGAGATCTAAAGTAATGGCACAGATGGTGAGGGTATTGTTGTGGACGCGTGTTAAATAAGGGCGTTGTGGTGGAGCAGATGGACATGTGGTTTCATGATTGGTTTTAAGAGTGTTGCTTGGACTGCACAGAATGGGTCAAAGCAGGACAATATTGACTTCAAATATAATCCGACACAGGGGTTCTCCCAGCATCACTGCCCTTGAACACTAATTATTTGGCTTTTGAACACACTATTTTAGGCAACTCTGATTCTGTTTCTGGTATTTTAAAATATTTTATATTTGTCAGTGCCGAGATACTTGTGGTCAGGGCAACTGTGCTTAAGAATCCCGGATTGTGGACATTTCCTTTTGTGCTTTCCTTTTCCCCTCTTTTTCTCCACCTTTGGTTCTTGTTCATATAATGTCCTAACAGCAAAGGCAAAAACGGCAAAAATGAAAGTGAAAAAAATATATATGTAGCAAAATATATATACATTTTTATTTGTACATAGCATGGTTAAAACTCCATGCTTGAAGAAAAGGTGGCGGCAACCGATGTATGTTTTCAACCACTTTTATAATAAAAAAAATCAAAATAAAATTGTGGCAGCAGCAATTGTAAATATTACAATTTTTATTTTTCCTCACACAGGTAAAAAGAACAGCACCAGTAAAGTAGTTTTCTAGAAGTTAATAGAATTAAACTATATATTTTAAAAATTAAATTTAAGTTTTACACTGATTAGATTTTAAATGTAAGATTTTATCTTGTTTAATGTATTTTTACAAATATTTTACATGAATAAGTCTACTGTACATACTCTAGCTCAGTGGTTACCAAAGTGGGGGTCGTGGGAAAATGAAGGGGGGGGGGGGGGGGGGGGTTGCTTGGTGATTCTAAAAATCAAATAAATTGTATTAAACTATTAAAATGACCATCTTTTATCCATAACCTTCAGAAATTTACAAATAGTATTAAATAGTTATATTAAAAAAACAATGTGCAAATAAAAAAGCCATCAGCCTTTGGATTAGTTTGGATTGTGATCTTTTCCATGATTATGTTATACTACACAGCAATAGCGTCGGCACTCACATAAAAAATAAAGACCATGAATGAACAAGGAGGATGATTTCCAAGTGGTGGTCTCCAAAATTAAACCAAGAATAGACTTTTACTATAAGCATTATGCCCACCAGTCTCATTTGGTGAGGTTAATATTAAAATAAACAAATGAATAAATGGCTATAAAAATTATCTTGTTGTTAGACACTTTGTTGTCAATATGCCTGTGTTTATATAGGCTTTTTATTGTGTGTGCATCGTTATGTGCAATGTTTATATGTTTATAACTACTTCCGAGAATAATGGGGGGCGCGAGTAACTGGAATTGTTATTTATAATGATCAAGTAAATATTGCTGACAAAGGGCAAAAGTGTAGATTTAAAATGGTTTTGTAGCGTAGATTTCGATGGTTACAGGTTTCTTTAGAAAATCTTCTTTTATGTTTAACTGTCGAAAGGAACTCAAACAGGCTTAGAAGAAGTGAAGGGTGAGCAAATGATGACAGGATTTTCATTTTTGGGTGAACTATTCTTTTAAACCAGGCATATTCTAATGTAGGAAGAATTAAAAATAAATTGTTGTCTTTTACGTTTCACTTTCTATTGTTATCATTCATTCATTAATTTTCCTTCGGCTTAGTCCCTTATTTATCAGGGGTCGCCAGTCGCCACAGGGGAATAAACTATTCCGGCATATATTTTATATAGCAGATGCCCTTCCAGTCACAACTCAGTACTAGGAAACCTTTTTATTGTTATTTTTATTATTAAAAAAACAAAAAAAAAAAACAAAACCACCACCTCGGTGGTTAGCACTGTCGCCTCAAAGCAAAAAGGTCACTGGTTCGAATCCCCACTGGGTCAGTTGGTATTTCTGTGTGGAGTTTGCATGTTTACCCTGTGTTCGTGTGGGTTTCTTCCGGGTGCTCCGGTTTCCCCCACAGTCCAAAGACACTCGCTACAACTGAATTGAATAAGATAAATTGGCCGTAGTGTATGAGTGTGAATGTATGGGTGTTTCCCTGTAATAGGTTGCAGCTGGAAGGGCATCTGCTGTGTAAAACATATGCTGAATAAGTTGGCGGTTCATTCTGTTGTGGCAACCCCTGATGATTAAAGGGACTAAGCTGAAGAAAAATGAATGAATGACCAGATTTACCAATATACTCCAGATGAAATATGTAAACTCAGTTTTTTAATCACTTTGTTTAGCATGCTGCAAAGGTGTTTATCTTGCCTTTTTAATTCCATATTAAGTCCCATCCTGTTTTGAAACCCTCAGAGTCAAACTGCCGTAATGTCTTTAGCGAGAATACCAGCTGGACCATCAACAGATGCACACCGCAGCGCGAGAGTTCCACTGTCTGCCATTCTCACCCATGCCATTCTCATTATAGTACACATCGCATATTAGCTCACAAGCCCAGAGTGACACGTCCTCATCTGCGAGTCTGCCACCTCTGCTGTCACGAGCCTGTCCATCATTCACAAATGTCAATCAGACCAATGCGACTCATAGGCTCTCGTTTCTAATTACCCAGAAAGACTTCAACATGAGCGGGGCGGACAATCCAAAAGCGAGGTGGCCAGGAGCCAGCACAGGCCCAGAGCAGAGTAATCAAAAGAAAAGGATGAGTTTAAGAGCACAGCCTTGGAGACTAAAAAAAGGCCACAGCATTTAGAGTACTGGTAAACATTAAATCAATAGCATTGCACTTTGGCTAAGATAGACCTGTCTCTCTGGAATAATGTAGTGTGGATTGATTTGCAGTTGCAGTAGTTCAGGTGATTTTTTTTTTTGGGAGGGGAGGGAAGAAACTCCCATTAATTAAACCTGTCAGTTGGAATCGGTTCTCATGTGCATTTCCTCACTGCTAACGCAGTGACATAACAGTCCAACAGGGTGTAGTAAAAGCATCAATATGCTTTGTTTTATGGGTAAAGCAAAGTTTGAAAAACTATTGCAGCGTTACGCTGTGAGCAAACATTTAAACATCCCCAACATTTCTTGAAGTGACGTTTTGGTTAAAGGTGCAGGTGATCTGCCAAAACCAGCATAATATCTTTGAAACACAGTCCCTCCCCTGCCATCCAAAGCCACGCCTTCTGATATCACGAACTCACAAATTAAAGATGACAGAGACCCACTAGATCATGTCATTCGCCAGTTAGAAAACTTTTAGTACTTTATAATACTACAATTCTGAATGAGAAACTGTATTATATCTAGCAGGTTTTCAGATGTGTAGCAAGCAAAACTTGTCATGATATGCAATATTTCATGCATGCATGGATCGCTTGTCTCACTGTCTTACATGATTGGTCCTAAAGTGACTATTCAGAATATTCAGAGTAGCATGGTAAACAATATAGGGAGCGCAACACAGGTTGTCATTGTTCAAAATTGAACCAATGTGAATATAAAAACAACTTCACCTCAGTAAAGCAGGCTAGGGGGAATAGCGTTATTTACTGATGTTTTGTTGTTAAATTAAATCAAAATCTACATTATCGATGATGTAAAAGGTACCTTAGGAAATAATCAGCTTTGCGTGACTAAAAGAGTTTTAAAACATAACATTACCTGTCAAAGAAATACTTCAGCCATGGTGTCATCCTTCCTCCAGTGTGCAAAAGTAACTCCAATATTCATTCAGGATTTTAAAAAGTTTTGATTCAGCATTTGTTTTAACCGCTGTCACTCTCTTTCTCGTGTGCACATGAATGTGGCATGCATGCATACGCAAACGGTGGATCTGGGTGAACGGGTGCGCAGATGTACACATCCACATTTGCTGACAGACATTTTGGGCTACTTATCAGAATTATGGGAATTTTTTTTTTTTTTTTTTTTATGCCTTACCTAGAATATAAAAATACAAATAAATACATTTAGATCATTTACTTTAGTCAGTACTATTGGAATGTGAAGAGACTTTCAACCAACACAACAAAAAATGTTTCTGAAGACAATCACCTACTGCACCTTTAATACATAATAATGTACTGTGTCAGTGAGTTTTTTTAACTGAGCAAAATAACAAACAAGTTGTTCAGATTCAGAAAGGTCAGATCTGAATGGAGTGCTGCAATTTGAAACTCTACTCAAGTTATATTTGTTTATATTTATAGCACTTTAGGATGCTTTAAAGTTGGTCTTCTGTAAATCAGCTCTCCATCCATTGTTTTTCTTCTTTTTTTGCTTGATGATGTCTAGGGCTGGTCTGAATACCATTATTTGAACTTTGAAGCTTCGGTAGTAATCAACATAAAATATTCAAAGCTTCAAAATGTGCTAAAGGCTGGAATCTCTTGTTTGTCTGTTTAGATTGTTAATTGGTTATTATGTTGACAACCATTCATTTATTAGACTTCACATGTCAGGTGTGTTGCTGCAAACAAATTGCAGTGTCACATTTAGTGCAATGGAATTTAGTGGAAAATGCAACATTTAGAATTAGTTAAAAAAATGTATAAATTGCAGAACATAAAACATAACAACATAAAACAGAACAAAACATAAAAATTAGACACAATACATTGCTGTAATAGTCTTTCAATTCAGCTGAGTCTAATGTTATCACTCGATTGAATGGGCGTTATCAGTGGTTATCAGCTGATAGATATGGGCCAGTGTGGGCCTTCTGCACCTACTAGTAGGCTCAGAAGTCTGTCATCATCCATCCACATGGTTAATCAGCTATAGATCACATACAGCTGTGGTCGGAAATAAACAAGTTTTTTTTTTACATTTTTTTTAATCAAATTTCCCATTAATTTTATTAACGTCTACCCCTAACTTAACCCTAAACCCAGCAGTCACAGTAATGTAAAAACAGATCTGGATCTGGAGTCTTCTTTATTAGTATAGCTGATTAACCATGTGGATGGATGATAACAGCCTTCTGAGCCTACTAGTAGGTGCAGAAGCCCCCTACTGGCCCATATCCATCAGCTGATAACCATTCAATCGAGTGATACCATTCAAATCAGGTGTTCAATTAAAGCGAAGCTGACATAAACAAAAACAACTGATGGAGTGTAATGTTGCACTAACTTGTGCAAAACTGACCGAATAAACATATTATTTAAGACAGCAAGTCAAAGAGTCAAAAACTGTGGCATGACAGACAACATATATGAATGTGAACATGGGTCTATTCACTGACGGTCAAGGTGATTTGAAGTTTCACTGTAAAAAGACTATTTGCCTTTAAAATTTTAAGCTGAATAAATTTAACCTCACGAGTAATTTTAACTTATATTATATTAAACTGACTTAAAACAGCTTGTGTAACTTAATTAAGTTAGAACATGATTAACTTAGTTTAATAAGTTACAATTAACTAAAAACATATGCTGTCATGATTATTTGATCATATACTTTTTACAGTGTGGTTATTTAGAGGTTGTTAACTAGGAATAACATACCTAGGAATGTTGTGATTGACCAATTAGAATTAAGAATTCCAGACAGTGGTGTAATTATAATACATAACACAAGTCTGTCAATACTTTTATTGAAATAGCCTAACATTTAGCATACAACTCACTCCCAAATCAGAAATGAGCAGCAAAGTAGTTAATGACATGTTAAAGGGTGAGCATAATTAAATAAAACAAGAACAAAAAATAGATGAAAGTAAATATAAGAAAGTGTATTTAATAAGAAAATATATGATAACATACTTTCAATAACAAAATCAGATGTTTTAATTAAACACTTCAAATAAAAGTAAATAAAAACTCTTACATAGAATAAAACGGACTGTGATAGACTAAACAGATTAAGGTTACGTGAGGCTGAAAAGACGGCTCACTTTGCAATAAACAAACTTTTTCTTCACATAGTCAACTTTTCAAATAAACCACAATCAGGTTGCATGTTGTGCTTTGTCTACCTACACTCTGTTCATGTTTTCATGGGTTGTGAACTTTTCCAGAAAGGTTAAAACTCTTAATCAACTTTGCTCTTGCCTGATGTTTAAACTTGTGTAACACCAGTTTGTTCTTCGATTTCACTTGAAGCATACCTAAGACATCTACTACTTTTCTGTTGCTGGGTTCTGCAGTTTGGTTCATGTCCTATTTTCAGATGTTGTTCTCGATTTCTGTGACCTCTAGACCATTTTCTGGCATCTAGAGTTTGGAAAATTTGGGACGTGGAGATTATTTCAGGAATGAGGTCTGTGGAGAGGTGGCGGAGGTGTGGATGAGAATAGATCTGGCACAATGAGGCAGCAGAGCAATATGTGTATGCACCTGCTAAACCTGTATGTCAGATTTTTGGGTCTATAGTGATATTTTTAAAGGCCTAATTAGATTAACTTACAACCTGGAAATCGAATTGTACAATTCAGATGGTTTGAAGCTTGGAAATTTGGTGTCCATACTGAATTTGACATGCAACCAAATAAATTGTTATTGGTTGGATTTGTGACCCTGTAAGATAAAACTTAAGATTATCTTTGTGTATGTTGTGCATGTATATTTTGTCAGTAGCCAAAAATACATTGTATGGGTCAAAGTGTTTTGATATTTTTATGCCCAAACTCATTACTACATTAAGTAAAGATAATATTACATGAAGATATTTTGTACATATCCTACTGTAAATGCATTTATGTATCTTTTATGTAATGTATACATCTCAATTTCACAATATTGACACTTATGACTGGTTAACAATTAAATCAGTCCATTTGAGCTTGATCTAAATGAAATTTTAATTTGATTGGAAGAGGTGCTCTGGACTTTTTATAATCCAATCAAGAGAGGACGAGCATTTGAGATGTTGTTTTTCTGGAATGAAGTGTCATAAATGACATGTTATTCTAAAAGTCTCCCTCCACATTTGAACTGGAGCAGAAGAACTTCCCGTCAGTCCTCTCAGCCACAGACAGCTTGTGTTGGTGATAGAAAATGAGCAGTTTTACTACCTGATTAATATAAGCAGCACAAAATTAATGAAGAAAAGTAAGCAGGAAATCCTGTACATTCAAGCAGTGTGTTAATTCTGATTTGAAGCTTGTGACATCCATCCATGGTTAATTAGCTAGAGAAGACTCCAGATCCAGATATGTTTTTACATTACTGTGACAGTTGGGTTTAGGGTTGGGATAGGGGTAAATGTTAATAAAATACAATTAATGGGAAATGTAATAAATAATATAAATAATTCTTGTTAACTTCCGGCTGCAGCCATATGTGATCTATAGCTGATTAACCACAATAGGACAATATACAGTTGAAGTCAGAATTATTAGCCCCCCTGAATTTGTTTAACGGAGAGAAGATTTTATTCAACACCTTTCTAAACATAATAGTTTTAATAACTCATTTCTAATAACTGATTTATTTTATCTTTGCCATGATGACAGTAAATAATATTTTACTAGATATTTTTCAAGACACTTCTATACAGCTTAAAGTGACATTTATAGGCTTAACTAGGTTAACTAGGTTAACAAGAGAGGTTAGGGCAATTAGGCAAGTTATTGTATAACAGTGGTTTGTTCTGTAGACTATCGAGAAAAAATATGGCTTAAAGGGGCTAATAATTTTGTCCCTAAAATGGTGTTTAAAAAATTAAAAACTGCTTTTATTCTAGCCGAATAAAACAAATAAGACTTTTTCCAGAAGAAAAAATATTTACAGACATACTGTGAACATTTCCTTGCTCTGTTAAACATCATGTGGGAAATATTTAAAAAAGAATAATTCTGACTGAATATATATATATATATATATCGTATGGACAAAACAAAACTTTATAATTTATATTGTGGTTTCACAAAACACATTGTTTTTGGTATTTTTTTTATCATTTATATGAGCGCAATATTTCATATCATTACAGGGATGCAGACAGAAACATGAATAACAGCATCATAAGGAAGTTGCTTTCTTAAAAGGTACAACATTTTGCATTTTATTTAGTGATATTTTTTATTTAGTGATTTTCATATTGTACCTGTAATCATGTTTTCTGAAAGCGTTTGATATTTTATTAATTATTTTATATTTCAACATTTTTAATAAAACATTTGCCCTGCAGTTGTAAATAAAGTGAAAATATGATCACATAAATGAGTACATTTCTGAGTATATACTTTAAAATGACAAAAGAGAAAAATTTTTATAAAATATTATTAAACTATTAATTGTTCGAATTTACATAAAGGGTACTATATCAATATATTGTTATGAGGATATGAGATGGCTTATATTATGATATGAGATTTTTTTTTATATCAGCCAGCTAGGGCTGCATGATATTGCAAAAAAACTGACATTGCGATTTACTTTTTTCCCCTGCGATACATATTGCGATATTGAGTGCAATTTCACCAAATGACTGGAATAGCTCTATTTGGGAAAAAATCATAATTTTAGAGAAGTGCATCTGCATAAAATACAATAAATCAATCACAATTGTTGGTAAATATGGTTAAGCAAAAATACGAGTAAAATAAACCATTTTCTAGGAGTCAAAGTATTCAGGTACACAAATTGAATAATCAAATGTCAACTAAAACATAATTACATTAATCTTTTTTTATTTTACAGTTACAAACATTATAATTTGTTGTGCCTGAATGATTTACATGGCTTGAAATGTTCACACAGTCACAAGCCCTTAAAAAACACTTCAAGCATTCAAGTAACTTTACAATTAAACTTTGCAATACTACACAAATCCTGGGTGCTTTCAACTGTGGCTCCTTGTCAACTATAATCTCGATTCGACATTTCAGATCCTGCGATGTGATTATTGCAGATGCAAATATTGCAATATTGATGCTGAAAAGATATATTTTCTAGCCCTACACTAGCCTTCCATCAACCTAATAACTTTATTAAGCAATCATTGTAAACTCTACATTTGAATTCATTAATCAGAATGATTTCTATAGATCTCTATATAAAACTAGCCACAGTGTATTTGTCCTCAGCTGTCACACTCGTTTTGATTGTGTCCAGCCCAGAGTAAAGGAGGAAGCACAAGGGAAGAGTAGAAAGAGGTGGAAGCTCATCACTCTCTTCTCACTCCTATATTGTAACTCATTCGAAATAATCCCTGGATGGTGCCTGTAGATATATAGAGTATCAGACAGAGACTGGGCTTTAAAGATCACTGTTTCTTATTGGCACCCAGTGCAGCTCATCTCCCTGAGACAAATGCCTTGCAGGGCTTTCTGACCCTGTTGCTGTTGCCTGTTGATCTGTTTGACTTGAGCAGCAATCTGGATGCGAGGTCAGCCTCATGGTTAGTGTTCTGTAATGAGAAACATCCCTGGTGGCAAACGTGTAAACTGAATGGCTTTGGTAATAAAAATGTACCGACAATGTACCTAGAAGGGCACAGCAACCAAACTCTTTTTTTATATATATATATATATATATATATATATATATATATATATATATATATATATATATATATATATATATATATATATATATATATATATATATATATATATACCCACAGCATATTCTTTATGCATTTGTTATAACCTTCGCAAAAATGTTACAGAATATTTTGTTGTATGAATTTGAACAAAAGCAACTACAGAAAAAGCTCAGATTTTTAAAAATGAATGAGTTCAAACATTGAACTACATCAAGTTTACCAATACTCCCAATGCTTGCATGAAATTTTATTCAGTAAAATGAGACAGTTTTATTTTATATGCTGTTGAATGTTTGATGATTGTGTTAGCTTGTGCATACTGTACCATTCTGGTTCTTTTTGTTTTTGGATTTCATTACCAAACTTCATGTTTGAAGTGTAAACCATGTTTGAAACTTCAATACCATTTCAGATGGTATACATAATATTACTTCCTCCATATCATATATCCATATCATCAGAGAAAACATGGACTACTGGAAAAGTCTGATAATGACAGGCAAAGTTTGTATCATAAATGGCAGAAGATTCTAGTTAGGTATAAACGGATATCGGAGCCAGATCCAAGTTGGTGGTACTTGAGCTCCATGTAAGCTGTAGAAGCCTCATAGGAGTTTTATTTATTTGTTTAATGTCTTGTATGTGACACAGACTTCAACCTATTGTGCTTTATTAATGTCTACACCTACCCCAACCCCAAACCTATATGTTACAGTAACCTATTGTGTTTTTTTTAACGTCTACACCTACTCCAACCCCAAAACCTATCCTTTACAGTAACCTATTGTGTTTTATTAACATCTACACCTACCCCAACCACAAACCTATCCTTTATTGTAACCTACAGTATTGTGTTTTAACTTTTACACCTTCCCCAACCCCAAACCTATCCTTTACAGTAACCTATTGTGTTTTATTAACATCTACACCTACCCAAATCCCAAACCTATCCTTTATTGTAACCTATTATGTTTTGTTAACATCTACACCTACCCCAACCTCACACCTATCCTTTACAGTAACCTACAGTATTGTGTTTTAACTTCTACACCTTCCCCAAACCTATCCTTTTGAGTAACCCATTGTGTTTTATTAACATCTACACCTACCCCAATCCCAAACCTATCCTTTATTGTAACCTATTATGTTTTGTTAACATCTTCACCTACCCCAACCTCACACCTATCCTTTACAGTAACCTACAGTATTGTGTTTTAACTTTTACACCTTCCCCAACCCCAAACCTATCCTTTACAGTAACCTATTGTGTTTTATTAACATCTACACCTACCCAAATCCCAAACCTATCCTTTATTGTAACCTATTATGTTTTGTTAACATCTACACCTTCCCCAACCCCAAACCTATCCTTTACAGTAACCTACAGTATTGTGTTTTAACTTCTACACCTTCCCCAAACCTACCCTTTACAGTAACCCATTGTGTTTTATTAACATCTACACCTACCCCAATCCCAAACCTATCCTTTACAGTAACCTACAGTATTGTGTTTTAACTTCTACAACTTCCCCAACCCTAACCTATCCTTTACAGTAACCTACAGTATTGTGTTTTAACTTCTACACCTTCCCCAACCCCAAATCTATCCTTTACAGCAACTTATTGTGTTTTATTAGCGTCGACACCTACCCCAACCCCAAATCTATCCTTTATAGTAACCTATTGTTTTATTAACATCTACACCTACTCCAACCCCAAACCTATCCTTTACAGTAACCTACTGCATTGTGTTTTATTAATGTCTACACCTACTCCAACCCCAAACCTATCGTTTACAGTAACCTACTGTATTGTGTTTTATTAATGTGTACACATACCCCAACCCCCAAACCTATCCTTTATAGTAACCTGTTGTTTTATTGACATCTACACCTACCCCAACCCCAAACTAATCATTTACAGTAACCTACTGTGTTTTATTAACATCTACACCTACCCAAACCCAAACCTATCCTTTACAGTAACCTATTGTGTTTTACAGTATTAACGTCTACACTTACCCCAACCCCAAACTTAACCTTAATAGTAACCTACTGTTTTACAGTATTAATGTCTACACCTACCCCAACCTCAAAGTAATCCTTTATAGTAATGTGTTTTTATTAAAATCTACACCTACCTCAATCTCAAACCTATATCTTCAAGTAACCTATTGTGTTTTATTAACATCTACACCTACCCCAACCCCAAACCTGTTACAGTAGCCTATTGTATTTCATTAAAGTCTATAACTACCCCAATCCTAAACCAATCTCTTACATTAATCTTTTTTTTATTAAAATGTATCTACACTTATCCCAACCCTAAACCTTCCCCTCACAATAATGAAAAACAAAGAGTAATTGTTGTACAGTCAAAAAAATGACACTATATTGACGTGTACATGCTCAGTAGCTGCAGCTGTAACCCTTCTAGCCTTAATTACCAACCCACAGTGGAAGTCCCTGCTGCTTAGAGGTCTCCCATCCTACAGTAGATGTGCCATAAGTCTCTCCCACTTGGGGGGGGGGGGGGGGGGGTCTCTGCTGTAATGATATATACTGTTGGAAAATTTCTTTTATGTATTATGTATTTATGTAAATTTCCTTTATGTATTTCCGCCTGACATAACTTGTGTGTATAGGGTAACACTTTAATTTGGTCTAAATAGTTGTCTATGTAGTTCCAGTTATGTATAGTCAGTAACATATCTAAGTGTAAACTTATAGTGAATTGTGCATAATTTTGAGCAATCAAGTAACATTTTTGCTATTTAACATGTACACTGACCAAAGAAACTCCTAAAATAGTTTCTCTGTATTTTAGTATTCATGATAATGATGTATTTTTGGTATGAACATATGGGTTAAGGTAGTGATTATACTAAAAGCCTCAATGGATAAACCTCAGAAAACAGTGCTCTGTAATAAGCTAAATGCAAGAAGGAATGAAAAAAGCAGGACCCTGCGCCAGCAACAAGCTCTCAGTAGTAGCAGATCAAACTGTGCGGTAAAGGAAGTAAGAAGAACGCACTGTAGCTGCACGCAATGCTACGTGTTTTTTGCTAAATCAAACCAATTTCAGCACTTCTGAACCAATGCAATTCCAGTCCAAATCTCTCTAAAGAAAACCCCAAATTAACTCCATGTGCTCCTTTGGTTTTATTTTAGGCAAGGGGTACCCCTATCATACCCCAGGCACACTGAGATCAAGGACGCCTTTCCTGTGGCTGTCCAAACAACTGACTCTGGCTTTTATAATTATAGTGGTTTTGTGTTGGGTTGGCATTTTCCTTCACTGCTCAAAATAAACCAAGAGTCTATCTAGAAACAGACAACCATAAAGCACCATCAAAAACCCAGCAACAACAGAGCTTGTCTTCAGTTGCTTGCAGAATTGTTTAAGCAGTTGCTGTAAGTTTTTGATTATTTAACAGGCCTCTCCACTATAAACACGTCGGCAAAAGGCCAGGTAATTTATTTCTTTATTTTTTTTTTTTATTCAAAGCACCCTGTAGATTTTGGTGACAACCCCATTATGGCCTCTACTAAGTCTGTTCGTTTTCCAGGCCTTCAGAGACACGCAGCAGGTGCTCCCATGGTTTGTCTCTCATTTGCATTTTCTTCCAGTTCCTAACGAGACGACAGAGCAAGTGCAGAGAAGGGTGAAAGAAAGACCTTCTTGGATGCAAGGAGTGCCAGAGAAATCATTTTGCGAGAGTGAAGGCTTTTGATGTACACACAAAAAAAATTCAAGAAGCTGTAAAGTTTAAATGACACGGCTCCCTCCTTGTCTGCTCCCTACGAGAATGGCAGAGTGAAATAATAAATGTTTCAGCCAGTAGCAAAGTTTTTTTTTTTCTGGTTTAATAGATTTGGGCATAAAACCTGTAAAACATAGGTCTCAAACTTAATTCCTGGAGGGCCGCAGCTCTGCACAGTTTTGCTGCAACTCTAATCAAACACAGCTGATCCAACTAATTAAGGTGTTCAAGACTACTAAAGGCTATTAAGCAGGTGTGAGTTGTAGGTGGTTGGAGCTAAACTATGCAGAGCTGCGGCCCTCCAGGAACTGAGTTTGAGACTGTAGAAGATGCATGACCTTGCGGTGGTCAAAAAGATAAGAGAGACAGTGTAAAACATTTATTTTGCTCTGTTTCACTTAAAATTAATGACTTGCAATGGCATTTGATTGTTTTTACAGCATTGTTATATTTGATAAATGAAGATTTCAATGAAATTACTTCATGAATACACATGATTTATTGATTTCAATGGGAATTGCATGAGGAAAGTTCACTGTAATAAATGCACATTCCTTCATGTTGTCCCAACACAAATAGTAACTTAATTGTTTTTATAAATTTAAGTTGATTGAACATAAAACAATTAAGTTATCCCAAAAAATCTCAAGAATTCAGCTCATTATAAATAACTAGTTTAAACAAGCAGCAAACATATTTTTTTGAGTGTTAGTAAAACTTATGCTTCAAAGTGTCATGAGTCATGCGAGTTCAGACTGCACGATTTTTAAAGTAGTCGTGTCACAGATGTTTTCACACTGCGTGACT
This sequence comes from Danio kyathit, assembly GCA_903798195.1. Lineage (NCBI taxonomy): Eukaryota > Metazoa > Chordata > Actinopteri > Cypriniformes > Danionidae > Danio > Danio kyathit. The sequence continues at coordinate 22,066,627 of LR812539.1, read as the reverse complement.
ATCTGGGCTAGCGTTTCGTCGCTATTTTGTTTACACTGCAAGATGGATCGGCGACACAGAGTTTCACACAGCATGACTTTACAAAAGAAAGAATCGCTGACAACTTTGTATGCAAATTACGTTTCTCACAACCAAACACATGCGAGAAGTGACATGAAAATCACGTGAGGTCACGAAGTACAGTATGTCTTTTGTTATTGAGGCCTTTCGTGGGGTAGGCTCACCTGGGCTTTGAAGAAAATTAGCAGTTTCTCCTCAACTTTTTTCTTTCTTGACCCTGTTGTGATATTGCTCAGATGACACATCAAACAAACACTGGTGCTCCTGACAAGTTGACACTAGTTTTTCCTCCATTTCCTGTGTCCAAATAGACTGAAAAGAAGCACTTTAACTCCCCCAACCTCCCGCTGGCCTGCAGATACCCACACTAGTGGATGCTGCTTTCTCATTGGTTGTAGGTGATCGCTGATGTTATTTTCAATCAGAACTCATTTCACACGGCATGATTTGAATTGCCAACAGCTCCAGATATTTAGCATGCTCAATATCTCATGACTGTCAGCGACTCATCTGCGATTCTCTCAGATTGTGTCTTTGATAGTTCACACTGTGTGATTGTTACTCGAGTGAACGATTACCGATTTGCCTGTGATTTCAGGCATCTGTCAGCGATTTCTCAAAACCTGTCAGCGAGACAAAATCGGGGCTAAAATCATGCAGTCGGAACTCTGCATAACTTCCGATTTACTCCTTCAGTTAAATTTACTTAAATTACTATTGAGATGCATAAGTCAATTTAAGCACAGTCATTGTATTTTCAGCACAGTTAAGCAAATCAATTCTTAGCACTGTTCCTATGAGTCCCAAAATCTTTATACTGTATATACAGGCCCAGATAAATAAAAGAATGCATGATGAAGATTAGACTTCGGTAAATTAGATTTAGGTAAATAATGATTTTACACAGTATTGATTTTTATCTCACAAGTGTCAGCTTCCATCAGTGTGAGGCGGTGTACTAATGAAAAACTTGATCCATCATCAGTATGCCCTTGAGCAAAGCTCTTAACATCAGGTGTCCCCATAACAATTGTCTCTTTAGTAAGTGCATTGTACAGTTTTGTGGGATAAAAGCTATGTAACCACTTTACTACTCAACTTTCATTACTGGAGGACAGCTGTTGTTTCATTACTGGGAAAACGACCACCTTCAAATGTCATTTGTAACAACCTTTTTGTTCAATTTAGTTGGATCTATTGAAACAATTTAAGAAAAGTATAGGCATCATACTTTCAGATCACCATTTGACATGACATTTTGATGTGGAACTACCATCCAATATTTTTGAGTGCAGAGTGGAAGATTGAATTACTATAATATATAATATATAAATGATTTTTCAAGCGGCCTTGGTTCCAAATTGTTGTTATCACATTCATTTTTATAAATAAATCAAAAGGAGACATTCAGAGTATGAGTATTAAAGAGATAGTTCACCCAAACTTTAAAATGTACCCATTATTTACTCGCCCTCAGGTGGTTTCAAACCTTTTTGTGATCATTTATTGTGTTAAACACAAAAGAACATACTTCAAAAAATGTTAGAAACCTGCAACCACTGACTTCCACAGTATGGGTTTTTCCTACTAAGGAAGTCAGTGGTTACGGGTTTCCAGCTTCAGAATATCATTGTTTTAGTTCAACAGAAGAAAAAGAAAATCAAGCAGTGAAGTAAAGGGTGAGTAAATGATAACAAAATGTACAGAAAACTGAAAATGCAAAGAAATAAACAGTGCAGTAAGTAATTTAATGTCCTGCTACATTTGTTATTCATAATTTCGTGTACACATAACAAAAATTTGTGAATGAGGACTTTTCTCCTCCTCAATCCCCGGGTCTGAATGCAGACACAGTGGATAGCAGTGCAGCAGGTTCCTTGCCCTGTCTATTCCAACCATTAACTCTCCCAGTAGTCAAAAAGAATTTTAAACATAGGCGAACACAGCAGCACGGATATAGGCAATGTGTCTGAATGGTAACAAACTCAACTGATAAAAGACAAAGTTCACCATTCTCCAGTTCTCGTACAGCTCTCCCGACAAAAATGCTTGCTGTTAACCAACAACTTTGCTGTATCGGCCCTGACAGCATCATGGGGAAAAACATGCAACAAATCCCGTGGCTCATGGAAATAAAAACATATGACCCTTGCTGTGCGCTGACGCATTCTCACCCAGTCATTGGGTCTCACAGCTTGGCAGGTCTGCCTTGTCTTCGGAAAGCATGTGCTCTCATGAATAATTAGGAAGCAGGGTCTTCTCATAGGATAAGAAATCTCATCAGTGAATAATAATGAGAAATCAATGAGTCATCACTCCACTAGCAGATTCGCGCTACGTCACCGATTTTGATTCCGCTCCAAAAATTATTTCTAACCCGGACGATGAAATTTGCTGAGAAAAGCTCAAAATGATCCAGTTTCCCTACAATTAAAGCTGACAGGTGCTAACGTTGTCTTAAATTATGCTCAACGCACCCAAATCTGTTAATCTCAAAAAAACTACTCAAAGGTGTATTGAACCTTTAAGGTATTTATATATAAACTTGACCTTGACCTTAAACTGTTACATTTTACATACTATGATATACTGTAGGCCTACTGACAGATTTTAAAGATTGGTTAAAAAGTACATTTATGAATTCCATGGCACAATAACCCTAAGAGAAGTTTTCAGAACAATGTATGGCCCTTGATTGACCTTTCCACAACATTTGACACGGAAAAAAGGGAATTGCCGTTGGGGGTTCTGCTGAAACTGTTGTTTCTCAGTTCAGTGATGAGTCAGTTCCAGATGAGTCAGGACCGCATGCTGGCACCTTTGCTTTTTAGACTCTGGGTTGCATACCGACCCTCAAGCATCCTGAAGACAATAGTGGAGTAGTGAACTTTAGGTTAGATGGCAACATATTCACCATAATGAGGTTTCATTCAGTTTTCAGAGAACGATCTGTAAATCCAGTATATGTTGAACATACGCTCACATCATCCAGCAACAGATTTGCCATGATGGTATGCAAATTGTGGAGGTAAAAACAAGACAAATGATTCAGTATGCATTCATTCAAACTCAACTAGCCAAGTACACTACATTTGCACATCTTAGAGATTTTATGTATTCCTCCAGATTTATTCAATGGTAAGTATAGTGGTACATTCCTGTTCAGTTATATAAAAAGGCAAGGAAGCATATTATTATTTTCTTCTGTTTGTTTGTTTGTTTGTTTGTCTGTCTGTCAGGAGCCTCTTGTGGCTGTTCTGCACTCTTTAGACTACCTGTTTGTCATGTTAATGTCCCGCAGTTGCTAAATGAGAGCCTTTGGGCAATTTTTTTCAGGTAATTTCTTTCCTCACTTGGATTACTGAATTGAATAGTTGGGTCAATGGGTCTGTCAGGAGAGAAAAGGAGCATTTTTAAGAGTGCTTTTATGATAATTTCATCTCAGGGAGATGGAATACAGAACACATAAAGTGCCCAAATAAAAATTAGAGTTCACAGCAGGCAAACTAAGGTGAATATCTTACCTCTTAATAGTTGTCTGGAGTAAGTAAGCCAAGTGTCTTATTTTCTGCCTTTGTTGATGTGCCTTTTGAGGGGCGTTAGTTAGTATCAGTGCAAAAAAATCCTTTTAACATGTCTCCTGTTGTGTTTATGAGGAATGTCATGGAATTGTATCTGGTTGGATTGATCTCAATCTCTTGGGGGAAATGAAAAATCTGTGGAACATGCTATGAGTGATTGATATTGTTGCTCTATTTTTACCAGAAAATAAAACATTTGAAATGTGCATATTGCCACGAGTTTAGATGATCTCATTTTAAAAGCTGTGACATAGAACAAAGTGACATTTGGAAGCTAGAGTATTTGTCGCGAGAACTAAAGATTTAGAAAACTTAGTGCCATCATATTACTCATGCTACAGAAATCTATAAACTATAGAGACAATATCAAAGCATGACAGAAGCCGTATAATCAATGCTTCAGCAGACAATATCTGTTTTCTCCATCTCTTTTCATTTCCAAGGTCAGAAATCTTCTGCAAGCGATGTGCGTACAATGCTCCATGACAGTTTTATTACTCTTTGTGCCCATTCGGCTTCACAGATAAGTATAAAACAAAACCTTTGCTTTGTTGATACTTATCTTTTTAAATATTGGAAGATGGCTCAATGCAGTTCCAGTGCACGAGATATAAAATGAGTATGACGACACAACTACAAGCTACTGTAGAGGAGTAGTAGAGGCTAAATATCACAAGGAATATAAATAAAAGGTTTTGAATAAGTGGTTTTAAAATTGGTTTAAAAGTTCATCCCTTTAAATTGGATAGAATTTTGTTACCTTGTTTTGCCTTCACCAATTTAAAATAATTTTAACATTATGATAAATGTCAGCTCACATGTTTTTTTTTCATACCTTTAGCTTAAATGTTTATAATTGCTTGTTTGCATTGTAGCAACGCATGTCATACAGCATTACAACATACCCTAAAAGGCCAATGTGCATTTAATGAACTGTATATCTATTTTCTTTTTGGCCAATAATGCAACATACAGCACCGTATGGTAATAACCATATCTGTTATAAATGCAGCTTTATTTACAGTAATTTGTCTCATAAAAATGTGTTTGTCTCCCCATGATGCTGTATTGTTATTTAAATGTAGTTTTCTATCTTTCAGTTATATGTAACAGTTATGATTGGGTTGTGTTCACACAAGTAAACTAAACTTAAAAAAAAAAACTTTTATTATCTATATTTGGCTGTGACACTTAACAATAGCTATGTTTCCAACATAGGCTCATTCTGAAAATGTAGCCCTATATACATTTCTGGAGATCGCGAATTATGTAGCCAGAGTATGGTTGCATTTCATCTTTAAAATGAACGCTACGGCTACAATTGCTGTTCCGTTTTACTTACCAGCTGACCGCTTGACTCCATGTGGACGGCTTTTTTGCTGTTACCAGTTTGTCCGGTAGCTTGACATGTACCTCAGCGGACTTGAGACACAGAGAAGAGTTCAAGTCCAGCAAAGAATGGTTCCAGAAAGCGAGTAAGACAAAAACAAAAGCTAAAAAATTAAATAAACAAGTAAATAACAGGGTGAGAATGTGGGGGCTTTTGCTTTTCAAAACACTGCGGTTGGGTTTAGGGAAGGGGGTGATCGGGCCAATCGGTGCTCTTTAAAACACTATTGGTTGGGTTTAGGGAAGGGGGAAGGTGGGGGTATTGGTCGGTTGGTCAGACAGTAAGTCAGTCAGTCGACAATGACCGCTGATGGATTTACGTGAGAACAGCAGGCATGAATGGCACTCGGCTGAAAAAGAGATCGGAAAAGGCATACACAGCAGCCTCTGCTGGATTCGCGAAAAGAAAAAATCCCAAAAAAAAAAGACGTAGCTCCTGGGATGTATTTCGGAATATTGCTTAAATTGCTTAATGAAAATGCCAAGATGCATATAAATAAAAAAAAAAAGTGAAAAAAATACACAACTGAGTAGGATAAACATTATAAACATTGCAAAATTGCATTTCATCTTCATCTTCTGAGACACAAGTAATTTATTACATAAGAAAAAAAGGCCCACGTTGGCTTCTCCTGCCACAGCAAATTCTATTTTTGCGTTTAGATATGGCACCAGTTTATCAGAAAGTGATGATTTTGTTCTCTTTAACTCATTGGATGGAAACAGTGCTTTATTTGCTAATATTTTATGCAATATTCTAGTTTTAAGCATGTTTAATTCACATCTTTGGATGGAAACAGCTAATGCTACTGTTGGGCTGAATAGAGAGGGAAAAAAAAAAATTCTTGAACATTTTCTGGTCACACCATGTCTGTAGATGTCTTTTGTCCATGCTGCGTTTCTATTTCAGTTGAACTGCACCAGAGTTCAATTGGAGGAGCAATACTCACCTTTTCTGTGGTTTCAGTCTGCTTGTTTCTTGTACACCTTGCATTGGATGGCTTTGTTTGCACATTCAGCTGAGCCACACTAACAAAGCAATCACACCAGAGTTTGCTTTTATTGGAATCATGCCTGCCAAGTTTGAACACACCTTTAATTTCCCCCAATGGCAAACTTTTATCTCAGAACATGATTTATTTCAGAACGTGGCTTTCTTTCTTTCTCTTTTTTTTACTTTTTAATATTGTACATGCACGAGTGTACTTTTATAGCTATGTGCTGAAATTGACTTTCAAAAATTGCTTACTCTGAGAATAATCCACTGAAGTAAAAGGGCTGACAGGTAGCCTACTAGATGCAGAAAATAATCAAAAATAATTTTGCCCTTTCTCATGTTTTGCAGATGTATTGATGTATTTGCTGACATTTACCTATCGCTACGTCTTGAATTGTAAAGTCACAGACTCTTGTTTCAATTTGCAATTTTTCATTACCTAACAGAACCTTTGGGGGCTCTTGGTAATTCCGTAAACTGATTTTACTGTAGCGTTGACCTTCTCTTCTCGGGACTCATTTGGTTGACAAAAGCCAGCATTAGAGAACACATTGGTTTCCAGGATGGCCTTCTCATCAATCACCTGTGTGCTTCTGTTTTGCACAATTTTTATCTGCTTCAAAGTTATGAGCATCTGTGGTTATGCTTTGTTAAAAGCCCCTCCAGTCAGGCCTGATGCTTACATCACTGTACTCATGAGTCTGGCCCCCAAAAAAGATTATGAGCTAATTAGCAGTTGTTAGTAGCTTGGGGCTCTGGGATGATTCGGAACATGAGGATGGATGAGACTTTTGTTGTGGTCTCTCTAATGATATGACGGACCTTCCCTGATTGCACAGGCTCATCCACAATATTAAAAAAAACATCGCCATCATTCTACTAGAGGATACTGTATACAGAGGAAATAGATGTCTAATTTCATCTGGTTCGCAGCTTCCTGCAAAAATTGATTTGCTGATTTCGACAAGCACACAAAAGCTATTTTTACGGGATCCTAACCTAGTCACTTTATACAGCAGGGTGTGCGTGTTTGCTTGGGATAAGCTAAAATATTATTACAAGAACGATGAAGCAGTCAGTTGTATACCTTCAGATTGTTTCTCAATTCCCACTGGACTGATTTAGTGAGAACGCTTCTCGTACAATTCTCCCAAAATGTATTTCTGTGAGTCATTCAAGTAAAAGTAAAAGCTTCCTTGGTTGATGGAGAGTAAACGAGTAACAAAACATGATGTGTTAATACATTGTGCATTCAGTAGATATCACACTGTGACATATGTCAGTAACTATTGAATTCTACCATGGAACTTAATAGCTGCATTTCCACTGTCGGGCCAGTGCGAGTCAAACATTCAGCCCAAATGCTCCGGAGAGACCTAAAACATAATAATATTTCCCTAGGCTCTATGACACTTAATAGGTAATACTCCTTTTTTTAAGAAAATTATTTAAGGATGTTGCATATTGGCGATGCAGTGGCGCAGTAGGTAGTGTTGTCGCCTCACAGCACGAACGTTGCTGGGTCGCAGGTTCGAACCTCTGCTGGGCTGGGTCAGTTGGTGTTTCTGTGTGGAGTTTGCATGTTCTCCCTGCATTCGCGTGGGTTTCCTCCGGGTGCTCCTGTTTCCCCCACAGTCCAAAGACATGCGGTACAGGTGAATTGGGTAGGCTAAATTGTCTGTAGTGTATGAGTGTGAATGAGTGTGTGGATGTTCCCAGAGATGGGTTGCGGATCGTGCTGGATAAGTTGGCGGTTCATTCCGCTGTGGCGACCCCGGATTTATAAAGGGACTAAGCCGACAAGAAAATGAATGAATATTGCATATTATTTGGTTATCTTAAGGAAACCGTTAAGTGTTTCAGGACATAAGAGCAAGTAATAAAATATCTTAGAGCCTATATTTTCGTGCTCAGCAGCTATCCACTAATACATTTTAAAATTTTACCACGTCATAAAAAAACATAAACATTTATTTGAGGACATAAAATATTTTTTTTTGCGTGCAGTTTTTCCCCAATCCGTCTGTAAAGCAGCAATGCTCAGGACTGGATGACAGAAAGGAATTGAAAGGTAGTTTCTGGTGGTTTCACTCATGCTCTGTTTGCACGATTTGATTAATATCATCGTGTCCAAATACTTTATAAAAAATGTTTCAAAACTGTTGTTTATTGTATTTAGAAAATATCTAAAATCTTTTTTCAGATAGGCCTTTGTAAAATCAAAGTTTAAAATGGCTTGAAACGGTTTAATTTATGTATTGTATATACCTAAATTGTTTTAGCTTTTGTTTGTTTTATATTGGTTTATTTATTCAATGTGATTTCATTATATACGATATTTGTAATTCAAATGATTTTACTATAGCTTAGGCTATTTTATCTAGATATGACACTATTGTGTTAAGCCTACAAAAGTGGACGCATCATTTGTAAAGTTTTATGTCTTTCTGTTGTATTATATAGAAAGAAAGAAACCCAGCCGCTCGCGGCGTCAACAGAGCTGTGAAGCGAGCGCTCTTTCAGACGGTCTCTCACACATATGTATCTAAACGCGCATGTTTCATGCACAAACACACCTTTTAAACTTGACAAACTCTCGACAACTGAAAGTTACTCGCTGCTGTGTCTTTAATGTGGTGTAAAGACTATTATGCGTTATTGAAACATCGAGGACACAGCAAGGAAATATCACTTAATTAATTAAAACTACTTTATTATTTTATGCAACACCCTTACATTTAAAAGGGAAACATAAGGGTGATCATAAGCAAAAAGACCCCTAGCCTATAAGTTGTTTTATGGAATAACCTATCTTAAACTGACCAGCTATATATTTTTCTTTCCCTTATTTATATTTTTTTTTTTTTGCCGCATATTGACCTTATTCTAAAATGCGGAAGTGCGCTCATTTTGGCAATTGTTTTAAAACTTCCGATTCAGTCGCCTATTGGAGAAATGACTAAGAATAATAAACGGCAAAAAACAGTCAAATTACTTGCTCTACAAACAAGTGTTTGCATGATTATACAGACAGAATATAATAATATAATAGTAAAATATCAGTTTGCAACATTAAGCAGCAAAACAAACTGTTTTTAACGTCTAAAAATGAATGGAAGTGAATAAGACCAGAATAAGACGCGGAGAATAAGGTGAATACTCTTGTGCGATCGGGAAAACTAGTGTAATGGCGGCACACCATCTTTACCAGACTTGGGCGAACTCTACCTCTCCTTTCACTCCACCTCGAAGCCCCAGCTGGCCCTCTTTGGCCAAAGGTATTCGGCGGGCCAAAAAAGGCCAGCCGCTGACCCAGAGGAAGCCCCGCTTTGGTCCTATCAGGCCCCAGAAGTGACAGTGGAAACGCGACTAGCCCTGACACGGCCTGGCATGCTCACTTTAGGCGCAATAGTGGAAACGCGGCTAATGGTTACAGGTTTTCATATTTCTTCAAAATGTCTTCTTTAGTGTTGAACAGAATAAAGAAAGTCATAAAGGCTTTGAACCACTTGAGGGTGAGTCAATTATGAAAGCATTTTCACAAACTATAAGTAATAGTTCACACAAATATGAACATTTCCGCACCATTTTCTTATACACAAGTGGTTCTTAACATACAGTGCTCAGCATATATTAGTACACCCCTCACAAATCTCTTATTTAAATTCATGTTTTCTATAGGATGCTTTACAATATTACATTTGTGCATATACATTAGATTAGTACTGAAGCTAAATCTGGAGCTAATCTGACAAAATAACTTACAATAATGATTAAAAAAATGAGTAGCCCAAATTTATATGTACAAATTTTTTGCATGAATTTAATTGTCTTTCAATTTCGAAATATGTTTGGTGACTAAAATATTACTTTAATAAATATATCTCTTTAATAAATCTGTTTTGTTAAAATGCACCAATATATAATACCCATATTCACTGAGAAATGGATAAAAATATTCATTTTCAAAATGGGGTGTAGTCCTTTATGCTGAGCACTGTATATTAACATATCTTAACAAAATATTATTACAAGAACGAAGAAGCAGTCAGTTGTATACCTCCAGATTGTTTGTCAATTCCCACTGGACTGATTTAGTGAGAACGCTTCCCGTACAATTCTCCCAAAATGTATTTCTGTGAGTCATTCAAGTAAAAGTAAAAGCTTCCTTGGTTGATGGAGAGTAAACAAGTAACAAAACATGATGTGTTATTACATTGTGCATTCAGTAGTTATCAAACTGTGACATTTGTCAGTCTAATGCAGAAAACAGCAGGTGCACATGGAAAGTTAAAGTTGACTGCAACTTTTCATATCTTCCTAGGCGTTTGTTCATGTCTATGAATACACATATTCTCCTGTCAACGCTCAGCCCCAGTTGCCACCATTTCTCAGGTCTGTCTCAGACAGAACGCTTCCAGGCTGTGTGTGTGTGTGTGTGTGTGTGTGTGTGTGTGTGTGTGTGTGTGTGTGTGTCTGTGTCTGTGTGTGTGTGAGAGAGAGAGAGTTAATCTCCATCACAATGATGTGTGTGACCGCGACAGCTGCTCTAGAGCTGCATTGGTGTGTCACCACCACATATAGAACCCCAAGCAAAAGTGTTTTTGTAAAGTATCAGTCAAAAGTTTGGAGACATTCTTTATCATTCTTATTTACCATGAATCTAAAGTTACCAGAATATGTAATGTGTATCTTGTCCTCCAGTTGACTTTAACCTCATTAATGTCTTTGAGATGTGCTGGAGTAGACTTCACCTTGGGGTCAGATAGTTGCCATCTTCAGCTTTGATTACAGTCTGGATTTGTCATGGCATTGTTTTGACAACCTTATGCAATGTCAAAGTTTATTTCCATCAATAGTTGCTTTTATTTTTCCTATATTGACACTGGGAGAAGCTCCACTGTCTGACCCTATACAGAAAAACTACTAAAGCAAATCTCAAAGAGTTTGAAGCTGAAAATTCTGTCATTGTTTACTCAAAGAAAAAGATATATTGAAGAAAGCTGAAAACCTGTAACCATTGACTTCTACCATACAACTCAATGGTTACAGGCTTTCATCTTTCTTGAAAATGTCTGCTTTAGTGTTCAATGGAATAAAGAAAGTCATAAAGGTTTTACACCACTTGAGAGTGAGTCAATTATGAAAGCATTTTCATGAAGGATATAAGGAATAGTCCACACAAATATAAACATTTCCGCACCCTTTTCTTACACTCAAGTGGATCTTAACATTTATGAGTTTCTTCTGTTAAATAAAACAAGATATTGTGTAGAATGTTAGGAGGGAAATGGCCATTTACATTCATAATAGGAACAAAAAATACTATGGAACTCAATGGCTGTTTTTTTCCAAACATTCTTCAATATATTTTCCTTTGTGTCCGACAGAAGACAGAAACTCAAACAGGTTTGGAACAAAAAATGATGAGTATATGATGATCAAGTTTTAATTGATGAATTAATGAACTATGGTTTTAATAGGGTTCAGGTCAATTTGGGGTCAATTCATGAGTGAAAATTGAGCCTACTTTCACAGTTTGAACCTTTTGAGTTTAAATCTCGTCAACACTGTAAAAAATGTAGGGTTCCACAAAATTCAATTAAGTAAACTTAACAAATTTAAAAGATATGAGCATAAAACAATTAAGTTTTCCCCAAAAAACTCAAGAATTGTGTTATTTCAACTCATTTTAAATAAGTAGTTTTAACAAGTAGCAAAATATATTTTTTGACTGTAAGAATATGGTCATGGGGCGTCTTCTGACATGTTTTAGGAAATTGTCCGGTACATCATTGCGGTTGTCTTTAAAATGTTTTGACATTCTGCCCAGTCTGTATTTCACAAAGCATAAAGTGATTGTGCTTTCAACCGACATTCACATAACAGAGCTTGCATTTTGTAGACAGTCACATCATCAGAAGGAGTAATTCAAAGAAAACTGGCCTCAAGTCACTCTTCTCTCTGCCATCTCTGATGAAATCAGCTTGGTTTTTAACATTAACTCTGTTTTGATTTGAACTGATTGTTTGAATGCATTCACTTACTCAATCACTAGACATAAAACATTCGCAGAGTTTTGCAGCTTAAAATGATCTGATTCCAAACTGAGATTCTCAAACAATTTAAGGTGTTACAAAAGAAATTTCCACCTACAGTATGTGACGGGATTTACAGGTGCTTGCATCATTGTGTATATCCAATTGCATGACATCAGTTATGACAATGTTGCAGTTGTGTCCTTAAGTACATTGTATTAACTTTTAATGAATTGCAGAAAATGTTAAACAGTATGGAATTTTTGACACCAGTGGTTGCATATTTACAACAAACAAAGGCGCAGTTTGATGAAGTCATGACTGAGTGTGGAATCATAGAAGTTGTCATTTTCATTACATGCTTTGAGAGAGTTGGGCGCTAAAATCAGTATCGATATTCATTAACCGAACACCATTGTCAATATTGATAAAAAACGATTCAGTAAGAAGTTTGGGTATGAAGCGCTACAGTTTTTTTAAAATGTGGCAGCTGAGTGTGCACTTTGGAAGCAGTGCCAATAAGCTTAGGGTGTAAGTTTGTTATTTCCAATGGTGCGCAACTTCCACAACGCGTATATGGGAGCGACACATACATGTTGTGCAAGTGGCACACACGTGAACCGCGCACATTTTCCAGCTGCACCTAGTTAAAAACATCTGGACTTTTACGAATGCCCCAAGTACACCCCGATTCATGTTAGTAGAACTAACCAATCTGCTTCACACTTTGTATGGAATATATACATTTCATTAATAACGGCAGACTAATTACCTCAGACAAACACAGCGCACCCAAAGACTGCAGAGCTTTTTACTTTTCTTCATAAACTTGCATCAACTGAGAAAATGGTTGATGGTCACCTTGTTATGAGAAACACCAGGGGATCACAAACGCATAGACCATTGTAAATGGTCAAGGAATCCACGCTCGTTTGCTTGTCACTTCAGGTTAGAATAACAACATATGCGAAAATGAGTGCCATATCGAATGATATAAAATATGATATCATGATATACATATTTTTTTTCAATATCGCCCAGCCCTACATTGGGACTCCTGATCACAGATATTATGTTCATGGATGAGCTAAACAATTCTCAATTTATTATCAGGGTAGAATAAAACATAGGATGGCTGTCGGAGCAATTTATTTATTTATTTTTTCCGATAATGTACCGAACAAACTAAAGTTATACAATGACTTGCCTAATTACCCTAACTTGCCTAGTTGACCTAATTAACCTAGTTCCGCCTTTAAATGTCACTAAGCTGAATACTAGTGTTGTACCTTGAAAAATATCTAGTAAAATACTGTAAAAAAATAAATCTGTAAAATTTACGGTAAAAAACGGCAGCTGTGGTTGCCAGTATTTAACCGTAAAAAATACGGTACAAATCGTAAAAGTAATTTCTAATTTTTACAGTAAACTACTGTATTTTATTAATTTATAGAGGTGATATGTCTGTATTTTAAATTAGCAACATCTACACATCTTTTGTTACACAGATAGGCATGATAGCACAGCCATATGCAGGTGGTGATGAGAAAGTTCATGCATAACGAATCAATGCTCATCACAAACAACTTTTTCCACAATCAGAAAAGTGTATCAGTGTAAAGAAGGTGCTCAGTGTCATTCACACAGCTACTAAACACCAGTATGGTAGCATGCATAAAACTAAAGTCATGAAATAAACATTATTTATCAACATTAGATGTAACATAACTCACTAATATTTATTACTGATGGGGAAACAACTAAAAAGATCCACAGTAATGTCAACAAAAAGCATAAAAGTGATGTGCTATGCAGGGAATTCTGGGAAAGTCAATTTACGGTTATTCACCGTATATATTAAGGAAACATACTGTTAACTAGGTTACAGATTTGTACTGTAGCATTTTTACAGTTTTTTTTTACCGTTGAAATCACGGCCATTTTCTGTCATCATGGCTAAGGTAAAAGAAATCAGTTATTAGAAATGAGTTAAAACTATTATGTTTATAAATGTGTTGAAAAAAAATCTCCTTTCTGTTGAACATATATTGGGGGAATAATTCAGAATTCTTATAATAATTCAGAATTAATATGTTTAATCTATGTTTAATAGATTAATCTAGATTTAAAAAAAAATTAATCTATGCCCACCTATAATATATATATATATATATATATATATATATATATATATATATATATATATATATATATATATATATATATATATATATATATATATATATATATATATATATATATATACACACACCACCTGTGCAGAAATCAACAGTGCAGCTCGGTTGTAATGCAAGTTGTCAGATTGGTTAAAATTGTGGGAGGTTATGAGCTTCATACAAGGTCTGGCAATTTAACAAACATGGACTAAAAGTGATTTTTTTTTTTTTTGTAACTAAATTGAGTTTTCTGGGAGAAATAATAAATCAGGAGGGGGGCAGGAAATGGGTGTGAAATATGGGAGTGTTGATGGATGGATGGATGGATGGATGTGCCTTTAATGCTGAGAAACCTATGATCACAAGTAAATTTCAGCCTATTTTGTACAAAATCTTGAGTGCAACTTTATCCAGCAATAATACCGCTCGCACAAAAGAGTCTCCTCTTGTCTTTGAAGATTTAGTTTTCCTGCTTCAATTCTCTGGAGCTTTATTAAGAGCATATTGGAGAGTCTTGTCAGGAGGCCTGTGTTTCCGTATTACTTTTTATGCCCACCGTGCTCTATGTGAAACATGTAATAAATAACGCAGTCGGTCCTCTGATTCAGGCGTATCCTTCCTCCTATTTGTGGGTTTTGGCTACCTGCCATTTCTGACTGCTGGCCAAAAGGGATGCAACTTCAAGTGCTCAAAAAGATTGGGGCTCACTACGGCACTTAAATTTAACTGCTGTAATAGAAAATTGTTCCTAGAGTCAGGGTTTGTTTATTTGAAACCCTATGCCGGCTCTTGTTTACCATCCTCTGCTTCCCGTTGGGAAAAAAAAAGCTGAACGTGAGCGCACATGAAAAGTGACTGCTAGCTGCTTTGATGTGGGATTTCATCATTCCATTCTGACTAAATATTTGATTGGAAATATGTTGTTTGAAAGCCCATATATGAGCGTTGGAAATGCCTACAGAAACTGACGGATCAAATGCTGTTAACTTCAGTAAGGATTTTTGTACAGAAGTCTTGAAATACGTGAGTTGCCCAAGCTTTGCTCAACAACCTCGCTCACTTTCTCTCTCATAAAAGAGGAATAGGAATTAGAGGGAATATGTCAAGTGACAGAAGCAGGAAGCGTGGCGAGGAATGCCAAGGAAAATAGGTCTGGCTTATTTAAATGCGCCTTGTTCCGAATGGCTCCTGCTCACCGTTGAATATGAATTGATTTTCAGCAAATGTGATTTTCGTAATGGCATTGTGCTTGGCGTTCTCTTTAGGGGAAATGTATAAAAAAAAATTGTGTTCGCAGTCTAAGGGTAGGGCTTTGAAACTCATTCGCTGTAAATACAATTGCCTCCAGTGACCCATCATTCACAGCTGTTTGACAGAAGATCAGAGACCAGAATGAGGTTTTGGACACAGCTGGGTGATTTAAGAAACTTTACCTGCTGTAAATTAGCCTTGCTGGCCTTGAAACTGTATTTGCATTATTCTGTTTGAAAAATATCTGTATGTGTCACAATGACTGTCTTATTTTATTTATTTATTTTTATGTGTGTGTGTCGCTCACAGCGTATATGAGTCACTCGCTCTGACTGTGAAGCTGCAGTTGGCATAAAAACATTGACTTAATGTAATGTTTGTAATGTAACGTTTATTGTATTAAAAGTATGTGCTAGTATTTTAAACTTCTGATTGACAACTTCTGATTCAAGTTTTAAAGGACATTTTTAATGTAATTGTTTGATGCTAGTAAATTTATTAGCATTTTTTTTTTTCTAAGTGAAGTAGGCATGGGACGATAACCGGTTTCAAGGTTTACTGTGGTTTAGAAAAGTCAACGTTTTAATACCGCTAAAATATTCTGTTATACTGTTCCCAAGGTATATCTAAGGTTTTATAAATGTATTTTTTATGTGTTGTAAAGAAATCTGTGTTTTTGAAACTAATGAGGAGAGCAGAAGTCAATTTATTAATTTTTTTTACTGTTCCAAAATGTTATAAATGTTTCTTAAAAGAAAATAAATTGTGTTTGATGGGAAATTAATTTTTAAATTTTTCTTTATTTTTATTTTTTTACCCAGACATTTAAAAAGAACTTATTTTAGAGCAGCAATCACAATATTGTGATGCTGTGAAACTGTGGTATTTTTATCCAAGGTTATCATACCGTATCATAAGTCAGAATTATTAGCCCCTCTTTAATTTTTTTTTTTCATTTTTAAATATTTCCCAAATGATGTTTAACAGAGCAAGGAAATTTTTACAGTATGTCTCATAATGTTTTTTTTTTCTGGAGAGCCTTATTTGCCTTATTTGTTTTATTTTGACTAGAATAAAAGCAGTTTTGAATTTTTTACCAAACCATCGTTATACAATAACTTGCCTAATTACCCTAACTTGCCTAGTTAACCTAATTAACCTAGTTAAGCCTTTAAATCTCACTTTAAGCTGTATAGAAGTGTCTTGAAAAATATCTAGTAAAATAATATTTACTGTCATCATGGCAAACATAAAATAAATCAGTTATTAGAAATGAGTTATTAAAACTATTATGTTTAGAAATGTGTTGTAAAAAATCTCTGTTAAACAGAAATTGAGGAAAAAAAATTAAAAGCGGGGCTTATAATTCAGGTGGGCTAATAATTCTGACTT
Source organism: Danio kyathit (assembly GCA_903798195.1). Lineage (NCBI taxonomy): Eukaryota > Metazoa > Chordata > Actinopteri > Cypriniformes > Danionidae > Danio > Danio kyathit. Next base: position 22,049,742 of record LR812539.1, on the reverse strand, counting down.
CAAGTGTATATAAACACATTTTTGCGTGAACAATTGTTTTTATTATTTCAGTTTTTGTTTAATATAGAAGGGATACAATATAATAATATAGAAAGAGAGGCCTCATTGATGTCTACTATTTGAGGAGGGATCCAGCAGCAGACCAACATTTTCTTAGCAGCTGTGAAGGTAAGAGTAAGTTCTTTTGTTGCATTGAGAGTGACATATTAGAAAAATATATTAACACATTTTGAGAGGATTACATGCAGTGTAAAACCTAAAAAGTTGAGGTAACTCAAACCATTTGAGGAAACCGATTGCAAAAATTAATTCTAATAAAAAAAAAGTTCAAAAACTAATTCTAATAAGTACTGTAAACTTACTCCAGTAGTACTCCAAAGTAATGAGGTATTTAATTAACTCATTACCTACCACACTGAGTTTAATACTCTTTTTACATGAGTAGAATTAACTTTCAGTAAAGTGAATTAACTACACTCATTTCATTTGATAAAGTTGACTGTTGGGTTTTAGAGTGTGCTTATGATTGACCACAGCTAATCTTTCATCAACAATCACATGACCAACCAATTAGATGAATTTAGACGCACATAAATAGTTCACTTTCCTTACCTTAGTGATCTTTGTTTTTGAAGAAACCCCCCATTTACCGGACTCCTTCCACTCTTTAACAGGGGAGTTCTCGAGACTTACCTGAGCTCAGACTCCCCTCTCTGGGCTGGTGGATCCTCCGAGCTCAGGGCTCTCTGTCGGGAGAGCATGCCAAATATATTTACCTTTATCAAGCATCAGCTAAATGTGAACTCTTGAATTATTTTTTTTTAATTAGTTGGTACGTTTAATTAGGATGTATCCATTTATATACAACAAATGCAGCCTTGGTGAGCATAACTTTCTTACTTTTGTTTTAAATTATAGATTGTTGAAGGTTTTAATTAAAGGTGCAGTAGGTGATTGTCTTCAGAAACATTTTTGTTGTGCTGGTTGAAAGTCTCTTCACAATCCAATAGTAATGGTTAAAGTAAATGATCTAGATGTATTTATATGTATTTTAATATTCTGGGTAAGGCATAAAACAAAAGAATGATCATCCAATTAAATATCGTTGGGCCGACAATTCCCATAATTCTGGTAAGTAGCTCAAAACTGTCTGTCAGCAAATGTAGATTTGTACATCTGCGCACCCATTCACGCAGATTCGCCATGCACGCCGCACGTTCATGTGCACACAAGACAATCACATTCGAGGTAAAATCAAATGCTGAATCAAAACTTTTAAAAATCCTGAATCAATATTAGAGTTACTTTTGCACGCTGGAGGAAGGATCACACCATGGCTGAAGTATTTCTTTTAGACAGGTAATGTTATGTTTTAAAACCGTTTTAGTCACGCAAAGCTAGATTGTGTTGAGGTTATGAATGGGTTATATGCACAGAAGTGTTGTTCAGCCACTGAAATCTACCAGCGAAAGTGATCTTATTATTTTCAGTTTCAAAAGGGACCTTTTACAGCATCGATAACATAAGTAAATAGCGCTATTCTACCTAGCCTGCCTTACTGAGATGAAGTTGGTCTTATATTCACATTTTTTGAACAATGACAACGTGTGATGCGCTCCCTATATTCGCTCAGAAATAGCATGCAAGTATGGCTTAGTAATGAGTGAAATTCGTTCATGCCACCGGCCAACTACTAACTACATTTCTAGCTGGCGAATGACATGAACTAGTGTGTTGTCTGCTTTCATCTTTAAGGTGCGCGTGTTCGTGTTTCAGGAGGCGTGGCTTTGGACAGCAGGGGAGGGAATGTGTTTCAAAGATATTATGCTAACCGGTTAGCATTTTGGCAGATCACCTACTGCACCTTTAAGTTTAAAATGTCACTGCCCACTATAAAAAAAAAAATTTATTTGAAAAACTGCATTATTACAATCAATTACATGTATGAATTAATTTTTTAATTCATAAATGTATTACATTTATGAATTAATTAATTAATTACAATATTTTTATGAAGTTCATTCTCGTATTCAGCTAGAATGCATTTAATTGGCCAAAAGTAAAAAAAAAAAGATATATTTACAAAAAAATGTAGTTGTTTTAAACACAAGTCGCCTCAGTCAATCGGTGCTTTTGAAAACACTATTGGTTGGGTTTAGGGAAGGAAGGAGGGTGGGTCAGTCCATCAGTCAGTCCATCAGCAGCCTCTGGTGGATTTACATAAGAACAGCAGCATGAATGGCACTCACGATCAAAATTTGAGATCTCAAAAAGTGCACAAAGTGACCTCTGGTGGATTCGCAAAATCAAAAACTGCAAAAAAAAAACTTACCTCCTGGAATGTATTTGGTGCTCTCCAGAAATTTATATATGGGTATGTTTTTAGAATGAGCCTTCTGAATACTCATTTTATCAAAAATAAAAAAACTTCAGAATCCTGACAACATTGTTTTACTGCAGTTTAATCTCTAGTAAAATGCAGCTTTATGAGCATAAAAGACTTTCTCCAAATCACATATGTATTATTTAAATGGCATTAGTATTATTATAATCATTGTGTAATTATTTTTTTTATTTTGAATAGAACAGATACTTGACCAAAAGAAACAAAAGCATTTCTATTGTTACAAAAATATATATTTCAAAAGAAAGCAGTTCTTCACAATTCTTCTCTCTCTATTCATCAAATAAATAAATAAATAAAAACTCAATCACAATCCTGACAATATTACTGTTTTATTTCTTTTTTTTTTTTTTTTTTTAATAAAAAACAGCCTTGATGGGCTCCACCAAAAGAGATTTCTTCATTATTTTTCATGCATAACTGTCTGTCTTTCTTTTAAATCATGCATTATCCTGCAGTTTTTAATGAACTTTAAAAAGTCGCTGTGAGTTAAATTTTAAAAGCTGCATTTGGGTGACTTTCCAAGTGCAATTTTCCGACAATTCTGCATCTCAGTTGTGTCTTCTTTGACCTAGTAACTCATCTAAAGTCTTTTTGCTATGCAGGTTGACCCCCATTGAGCTGTAAGGAGATAAAATTAACCTGGACCGTTAGCCTGACACAGAAGGTGGCCGTTTGAAGGATCTGACATATTGATCCCCTCCGAGGGTTTAATGAATCTCCTTGCATGTGTCCACCAGTGGATTCCACTCAAATTTAATGGAGTGTGACGTCCATTAGCCTTTGCTCGCTGATGTTTCAGATGAGACACATTTGACAAATTCTTCCTCTCTCTCTCTCTCTCTCTCTCTCTCTCTCTCTCTCTCTCTCTCTCTCTCTCTCTCTCTCTCTCTCTCTCTCTTGCACTTTATTGCCTTTTTGTTCTCACCTCTGTTGTAACTTATAATGGATGTTCTGCTCCAGTATTTGTTGACTGGCAAAGAAAAATCACAAATGGAAATAAATTACAGTCATGATAACATTTAAGGATTTATAAATGTAATAAATGACAAGCCTTTTTAAATTTGTAGCTTCAAGACAGTTTTTAAATGTGTCTAGTTATGATAATTGATTTGTTTACTGCACATGTCTTTTAAGCAGGTCTTAATTACACATTAGGTAATATATATAAATATAAATAAATATATATATATATATATAAATATATAATATATTAGGTGACATGGTGGCTCAGTGGTTAGTGCTGTTGCCTCACAGCAAAAAGGTCACTAGTTCGAGTCCCAGTTGAGTCAGTTGGCATTTCTGTGTGGAGTTTGCATGTTCTCCCCATGTTGACGTGGGTTTCCTCCGGGTGCTCTAGTTTCCCCCACAGTCTAAAGACATGCGCTATAGGTGAATTGAATAAACTAAGTTGGCCGTAGTGTGTGTGTGTGTGTGTGTGTGTGTGTGTGTGTGTGTGTGTGTGTGTGTGTGTATGGATGTTTCCAAGTACTGGGTTTGGCCACCCTTAATGAATAAAGGGACTAAGCTGAAGGAAAATGAATGAATGAATGTAATTATTTAGGGCTACTATTTCCAGTTATTAATGAAATTAAATTTATAGCAGTGTAAATCATAAACTGCAGATGGTCAGATGCTATGGCAAATTATACAAGATGTTCAGTAAGATAATCATCCGTTATTAAATTTATTCCTATATTTATTCCTATATATATATACATACACAACTCATCTTTGATAACATTCTTGATATCCCAATGAAAATAATTTCTTCATATCTTAAAATGTCTTGAATGTAATTCTGCACCTTTACCTCGTTTAATATGTACTGCAATGAGTGGATAACTTGAATCGTTATTATTATCGTGTCATAGGCTACTTCCAAAATCGTATACTTCAATACTATATAGTACACTAAACAGTATGTGAGCCAAATAGTATGTCCGAGTTTATAGAGTTTGAAAATCAGTATGCGAGAAGTACCCGGATGACCTACTACTTCCGGCGAGAGTCTGAAGTGTGCTTTGGGTGCAGCCATAAACTGGTTACTCGCTCTGGCGGGATCATTCAAACCAGTGAGTTATTAACCGCAGCTGTGCCCTAACTGGATCATTTAAATCATTGAATCATTTACTGGAGACTTGCTCTAACTGAATCACTGGAATCAGTGAATCATTAACTGGTGACTCATTCTGACAAGATCTTTTGAATCAGTGAATCAGAAACGTGCACTAACTGGATTGTTTGAATCAGTCGTTTGTTGACTGGATATTCACCCTGATTAGATCATTTGAATCAATTAATTATTATCTGGAGACTTGCTCTAACTGAATCTCTTGAATCAGTGAATCATTAACTGGAGACTTGCTCTAACAGGATCACTCGTATCAGTGAATCATTAACTGGAGACTTGTTCTAACTGTAACATTTCTGTGTGGAGTTTGCATGTTCTCCCCGTGTTCGCGTGGGTTTCCTCCGGGTGCTCCGGTTTCCCCCACAAGTCCAAAAACATGTGGTATAGGTGAATTGGATAGGCTAAATTGAATGGGTGTGTATGGACTTTTCCCAGTGAAGGGTTATGGCTGGAAGGGCATCTACTGTGTAAAACATCTGCGTAAAAGGTGGCGGTTCATTCCGCTGTGGCAACCCCAGAATAATAAAGGGATTAAGCCAAAAAGAAAATGAATGAATGAATAATCATTATTTGGAGACTCGCTCTAACTGAATCACTTGAATCAGTGAATCATTAACTGAAAACTCACTCTAACTCATTTGAATCAATGAATCATTATCTGGTGGCTCGCTCTAACCAGATTATTTTAACCAGTAAAACGTTAAGTGGAGACTCGCTCTAACTGGATCACTAAAATCACTGAATCATTCACTGGAGACTTGTTCTAACTGTATCACTAGAATCACTGAATCATTCACTGGAGACTCATTCTAACTGGATCACTTGAATCAGTGAATCATTCACTGGAGACTCATTCTAACTGGATCACTTGAATCAGTGAATCATTAACTGGTTACTCGCTCTGACTAAATCATTTTAATCGGTAAAACGTTCAGTGGAGACTCAATCTAACTGAATCATTTGAATCAGTAAATTGATGACTGAAGATTATCTCTGACTGGATCATTTAAATCAGTGAATCATAGCTGGGGACTCTCTCTGACGATTCATAATAAATAATTGTTTAAGAGTTTTAACAAATTGTTATTATTAAGAGAATATTATGCTTACTGTTCTGCTTACATTTAACACAATTCATTCCACTTAATACCATACACACAACAAAAGTACCACATAAAATGTGAGAAATGACCAAAAATATCCCTCAGACACACACTCACACACATTTAAATGTGCAGTCTGATATCTAAAGGCTTTCTGTGAGGCCTGGGGGCTTTGAGCTGATCAATACTGCACAGGTGTTGGATCAGTAGGGCATTTGTGCTAATAATAGATATCAAAAACTTCTACTTTAACCTCCTGCTGGAACGTGGAGAGCGAGTCTCCGCTGGTTTATAGCACAGTGTTTGTTCAACTGTTGTGAATGCTTTTCCATACGCGAGCCTTTTTATTTACCTTCATATATATTTTAGGTGTAGCAGAGAGGAGTGAGTGAGCGTACGTGAGATTTCTTTTAGCAACAAGAGTGGACTCTCCATCTCTGCCATTCAGACTTTGTTATCTTCCCACATGCATCCAGTATGATTTAAAGGGGCTCTGCTAGATTCAATGTTAAACCCCCTGTGTTTGATGCTGGAGATCTAGAGATAGGGGTGTATCTGTGTGCTAACACATTACTGTAAGCTACCTGTCTATACTTCCATAGCTGTTTGAAAAGAAATTTCAGAGGAAAAATGTATTCCCCAGACGTGACTCTGAAAGATCAGAAGGCATAATGAAAATATCAGTCACGTTTCACTGAAGTATCAAGTTTGTCTTGGGGTCCACTCTGATTTTTCATAATAAAGTTTTAATATTTTTCCTTGATTATTATATAGACACTATAATTACATAATAATTAAAAAAAATCACCCTTTATTTTAAGGTAGCCAATTCTTGCTAACAAACTGTTAAGTATGACTTCTAATTCACTGCTTATTAATAGTTATTAAGGTAGTAGTTGGGTTTATGTATTAGGTAGAATTAGAGATGTAGAATAAGATCATGCAGAATGTGTACTTTGAAAGTATTAATAAACAAGCAATATCTTAATAATAGGCAGGTGATACTAGTTAATAGGAAAAAAATGGTACTTAAAAAACCTTAAAAAATATGATAATATTCCATTAGTTAAAGTTAGTTAATGTAGTTCTTAACATGACATAAAAATAAAATCATTTACTAACTCATTTTGAATGATCTTAAAAACCATTGACTACTCTTAAATACAACTGGTTTGTTAATAATGCAATACTTAATTTAGTAATGAAAAGTAAATCATTAACAAAGTATGAAAGTACAATTATTAAGCACATTATAAATGTGGTTGTAAGTCAAGAATAGATGATTTGTAGCTGCAGTTATAAACTGCTTACTAACGCTTATTAATGTAGAGGTAATGATTAACAGATAAATAATTCACTAGATGCCGATGCTTAGTAAATAATTGATAGTGTGTAGTTATTATAAAGTGTTACCATGTGTAAGAAATCAATCTATGTTAAAAGATCAATTTAGAAATTATTAGCTCAGATCAATGACTCGGATCCTGAAGATTCGAATCATTGATGCGACTCAATTGAGTCAGATTGAATCAGATCAAAGATTCAAACTTGTCCCGCAAATGGAGACATCACATTTATTAATTCTCGTCTATATTATTTTCGTGGCCAAGCGATAATAACATAACACGGAATAGGGTTAACTTTTAGCAAGGTAACACGGTCTGTAGTTTGAGGCAGAGACTTATAAAGCACAGAAACAATAACACGGTTCTTTCAAATGAGAAACGAAGATTTATTGAACTATACTATTCGACACACGAGGCTAACTACGTAGTAATCAAAACAACAAATAACAAACAAACAAATGCACACACACGTTCACACACACACACACACACAGGCAGTTCAGAGGATGCAAAATGAATTGAACAAACAGTCCAGCCGATCTGTTTCGTACTAGATCTTGGAATCACCTGAGAAACCACAAAAGCAGAGGATTGACTTATCTTTAACTGCTTAAAAGCATATGCACCCGATCAGCTAGAAACAACAGTTATTTGTGTTACTTGCGAATTTGTTGAAGTCTTTCTTGATTCGGATTTCCCTCTCCGGGTTTGGAGGAAACACGTGGCGCTGCTGCTAGGTTGGTTTCCCTGTGACGTCGCTGGGATCCACTCGGCGTGAGTGAGCTGTTGTCCCGGGTACCGACTCCGTAAAGAGTCTGTTCGTGGAAGTTTCAGCGGTTGCGAAACTTAACAGGTTTTGAAAGGAAAAGTCTGTGATGTTGGCCTAACCGCGTGGTGGCGATTAGGGGCGGAGAAGCATCAGAGGCGTCTGCCGGCTAATGCTAAGAGGGGTTGCGCCCATGGTTGACGTAGCACGGAGGCTTTATAGGCTGGCTCTGAGCCATCCCTCTTGATACTGTCGTCCAATGAACGGCAAGATGAAGGGCGGGGCCACGCCCCGTCCCAGCGTAGGCAGGTTTACTAATTAATCCACTACAAGAGACTTAACGTGATAAAATCTCTGGTAAGATTGTAACTATCTGACATCAAACGTTACAATATGGATATAGTTTGTATCACAAAATTCTCATTTACAGCAATGTATTGCAAATAAAGAGTTATTCAGTTTAACACTAAACATGAGGAACATCAAACAAATACAGATAATTTCACCCTGTTATGATGGTGAAATCACACATTATGAACCTGGTTGGTTGAAATCAACACAGCACGTCAATACTTAGAAATGTCATTCAAAATATAAAATTTTGCCTTGGTTATAACATCTATACGAATCGTTTTCCTTAAGTCTCCTTCATTTCTCTTTGTTTCTGAATTCTGTCCATCTCGTGGTCAAACGCATGGTCGTCCACGTGAGGGTCCTCCAAGGGTCTCGTGATAAGAGAATTTGAAGGGCGTCTTTGTCTCGTTGGTTAACGATTAACCAAAATTAGCTGCAGCATCTGTCCGAGTTAGGGCCAGAATCTTGGGGAAAACAGTCGGATAACTGTTATGCAGATCGTACAAGCCCTGGAGCAAATAAAGCAATTTGCGCTCAAAATTCCAAAGCCGGATTCGAACTGGTTTTGACCAGCAAGTCTCTACACCATGTTTATTGTTAAGAAAGAAAGAAGAAAGAAAGAAAGAAAGAAAGAAAGAAAGAGAAAGAAAGAAAGAAAGAAAGAAAAAACAAAGAAAGAAAGAAAGAAAGAAAGAAAGGCAATTACATCATAGTTACTTAAAAATGTACTTACAATGGATATTAACTATGGCAGTTTTAAAAGCCCAAATGTGAAGCTTTTTTTTTTTTTTTTTGTTAAAGCATTTCATGAATTTTTTAGGCAAAAGCTATTGTTTGAGCTGTAAAGCTTGTTCAAAATCATCTGTTTTTATGTGCGACAGCTTTTCCAGGTGGATAAGCTTCTGGTTGGGTACTACAATACTATTGCAATTCCGGCGGGTGGAGTTTGTCTTAAAGTGATTAAACACACACTAGTTTCCTCAACAGACTACTGTGTGTCAAAAAGATAAATAAAAAAAGTTTATATATATATATATATGTATATGTATATTCTGTTTGGGGAGTTGTTTAATGATCCTGATGAGCTGAGATTTTGAGAGATTTATTGAGTTTTCAGTTGAGTTCCTAAGCCCATGTCCACACATACACAAATATTTTTCTCAATTTTCTGAAAAACAGACCCTGGTGCTTTTGAAAATTCTTCACCCTGACAAGAGTTTTCACAAATTTGAAAGTGACCTGATACTGTTTTTTTGTGCAGTAAAAAACTGCAATTTGGACTATACCCATGTTTGTGTGCACAACAGTGCCTAAGGCTGTGACTGAATTTGGTTGTGTTTTTCTTCAGTGATTCTGCTTTTTTCCAGCAAGATTTTATTATTACTCACTCAGCACTTTAACTCTGCTCCAGTGTTATTTTAACTCTTTGTAGGAATGGGAACAGTGGAAGATGTTCATTTTACTCTGAGGATTTTGCTGTGTATCATATTGTGTATCAAACAAAGTCTAAAATGTTAAAAGTTAAATGGTTGTTATCTTTACACGGGGTATTTTGAAAGCAAAAAATAATTAAACAAGGCTAATATCCTTGATTTATTAACTTATTAACGCATTATTCCCTAATTCCCCATGATTTATGTACTTACAAGGTATTTGCCCACCCGTAACTTTAGTTACCGCTTTAACATTTGACAAAGTATACAAAAAACAATAGATCTCTTGAAAGATTTGTTTTGTTTGGATGAATCTAGAGACCTTTATGGTTATGTTAATATATATTCGTGAACAAAAAATAATTTTTAGTATCATGAAAATTGCTTTTCTTTTCAGTCTCAGCCTTTTGGATATCGCTGCTTGTTACTGTAACATAAGCTTGACAGACAGTTCAGGATATTTCTCCTTTCACCTTATTTCTGCCACCTAGCCATGGTGGATGGTTTGAATCGACTTTCCTAAAGGGATTGTGTTGTAGTTAAACCCTGGTGCTATCATACTGTGCTCAGAAAATGTGAAAATGTTGCCTCCATCTCAGTCTGAGTTGCGGTTAAGTCAAAGAAACTGGAGGGAAATACACATATATACTACAGATATCTTGTATTTTTTCGGTGTTATTGATATATTGTGTTGTAGATGATTACAGAAGGATGCAAAATGCTTGTTTGACTTTGTAAAGGATGCTATTATTCTGTCTTTGCCATGCTCGATAAATATATAAGCAACGTGGCAGGTTGTTAGACAGAAGACCTCCGTGCTGGTGTCGTAGGTGGTCTGTGTCTGAAAGATGATTGATCACAGTCTCTTGATTGTGTATTAAAGCAGTTCTGTCCTGAATGCTTGAAGTTGTTACTGCATTGATTTAGCTGGCCTGTTTGTTTGTGTTGCCACTGCGCTGCCACTCTGAATATGGATGGCCAGGCAGCGTCCGACAGCTCAGCTTTATCTCCTGCTTTTTTTTTTCTTTCACTCAATCGCTCGCACTCCCTCTCCTAATCCTTCAGCCTCGTCATCTCAGCTCATGAAATTCAGCAAACATTTCGACAGCAAAGTGAATTTCCTACCCTGCAAGTCTGTGTGTGTTTATGCACTTTATGTGTTTACGATTGGCTGTTGAATTGTGCAAGCAGATAAAGCCGGTCTTTTTCCATGTGCATTAATCTATTTAGCTATCACCTTATTCCCTTGTGCTTGTTTACTATCTCCTGATCTTCTCTTGGTAGACTGGGCTGAGAATTGCGTTGAATGGATGGCTGGTTTTCAATCTCTGCTTCATCTCTGACGACGCTCAGATCCTTCCCATCCTCTAATCCTTTTTAATTTTTTGCTCAATCCCTGTAGGACATGGTAATAGATTTATGATATTTATCTGTATGGAGAGCAGTAGTCGAATCTTGCCCTCATGTACACCAAACACGAGGATGCACTTTACTACATTTGATATTTCTTCTGTGCTAAAATTGTACATGGTTTTGTTGACTTGCTGCCAAAAGATTTGGGACATCTGCTTTTACATGCACATCAACTTTAATGACATGCCAATCTTAATCCGTAGGATTTAATATGGAGTTTCCACACACTTTGACGCTATATCTGCTTCAACTCTTCTGTGAAGACTGTCTATAAGGTTTCGGGAATGTGTTGCTGGGAATTTTTGACCATTCATCTTAAAGCACATCTGTGGTGTTGGACGAGAAGGCTCACAGTCTCTACTCTAATTCATCTCAAAAGTGTTCAATTGGGTTGAGGTCTGGACTATGTGCAGGCCAGTCAAATTTCTCCACACCAGCTTATTTGGTGGTATAAGGCTTGTATGCAGCTGCTCGCCCATGGAAATCCATTTTATAAATCTGTCTATGCACTGATCTTGAGATAATCTGAAGGTCACACAAGGTTTGAAGGTCTGTAACTTCTGAGTGCCTGCTCTGTGATATTATGTGGCCTACCACTTTGTGACTGAGTTTCTGTTGTTCTCAATTGCTTCTACTTTGTTTTGATACCACTTACAATTAACTGTGGAAAATTTGAAGAGTTCAGAAGCAAAATCCTCTAAGTGCCATCTAGAATTTTCTTCTACAATGAGCAGTCTTCTTTGCCTCTTATGTTTATGTTTAGTTATTTCATGTTAAAATTGCTGAAAATAACCTACTCTTTGCCATAAAAGTGAAATTACTAAACCAAGACATAGGTTCGAAGAAAAAAGCTAATTTTAGAAAAAAAATTTCAGATGGCACTTTGAGGTTTTTGCATCTCAACTTTTCATTTATTAGCAAGACGGAGACGGATTAGTCATGAATGGACTGGAAATCTACCACGGTACTATGCTCAATTCTTTGAGCTTTTGAGAGTTGTGGAAGCAGTCTGCATGCCCAGGTGCATAATTTTATACACATGTGGCCATGAAAGTGATTGGAACACCTGAATTCAATGATTTAGAGGGGAGTCCCAAAGCAGATTTAGCAAAATAGTATATACAGTTGAAGTCAGAATTAGTAGCCCCCCTTTGCATTTTTTTTTCTTTTAAATATTTCCCAAAATGAGGTTTAACAGAGCAAGGAAATTTTCACAGTATGTCTGATAATATTTTTTCTTCTGGAGAAAGTCTTATTTGTTTTACTTCGGAAAGAATAAAAGCAGTTTTTAATTTTTTAAAAACCATTTTAAGGTCAAAATTATTAGCCCTTTTAAGCTGTAAATTTTTTTTGATAGTCTGAAAAAATACAGAACAAACCATCGTTATACAAAAACTTGCCTAATTACCCTATCCTGCCTGATTAACCTAGTTAAGCCTTTAATCGTCACTTTAAGCTGTATAGAAGTGACTTGAAAAATATCTAGTAAAATATTATTTACTGTCATCATGACAAAGATAAAATGCATCAGTTATTAAAAATGAGTTATTAAAACTATTATGTTTAGAAATGTGTTGAAAAAAAATCTTCTCTCCAATAAACATAAATTGGGGGAAAAAATAAAAAAGGGGGGCTAATAATTCTGACTTTAACTGTACAGTATATGTATATGTTAATTATTATTTTTTTGTTTTTAAAAACAGTTAACAATAAATTGCAGAAACTTATAACATTAGAAAAAATACAGATAAGGTGTTAATTTGCATAATACGTTTTAAAGAAGAGAGAAAAAAATGAAAAAAATATAAATTAAATAAAGTTAAAAAAGAGGGGAAATTATATAAGATTATACATTGAAAGCCATTTTTGACTTAAAATATTTTTTTTTTAGTTTTTTATGCCCATTAAAGACATAATATATGACTTATAGTTAATTAAAAAATAGCCAGAATTTGAGTCTTTTCCAAAAAATTACACTTGTGAATAAAAAACATACCCATTATAATAAAAAGATTAAGTGTACTGAATGCAAGATTTAGAGTTGTAATAAAAGAAAATTGTCTAAATTATTTAAACAAATTTCAACATTCGTGTTTTCTGAGAGATGGATGCATAGTTTCATCCAAAACAGTTTCACAAGTACATTCACACAAAAAATGAATAATGATTTCTTCCAAGTCACAAAATGTACATTTGTTTTCAATATTTAGCATATATTAAGTAAACTATTAAATGTATGTAATTTATTTTTACTTTGTTAGTGTTTATACATATATATATATATATATATATATATATATATATATATATATATATATATATATATATATATATATATATATATATATATATATATATATATATATATATAATGTTAATATGTAACAGCTACATGCATTAAACTGTTAGCATATCTAAGTCAGGTGAAGTGATCTACAGTAGATAAGCCAAGACAACTTTTCAGAAAATTTGAAATATAACAAATATAGCAGTGGCCACTACGAAATCCCCTTGCTTCAATTTCAGGTTTTATTTTAATTATTTTTTTTATTTATTTGTATGTCAAGATGTGAAAAAAAGATTCCAAATATTTTATTCGTATTCCTACCTGTGCACTCAGCATGCTTTTATAATCCAAAGCAGGATTGGAAATACTCATCAGGGAGCCAATCAGAAGTGAAGTGAGGTTAAGTGTCTGAGTCAATTGTGATTTAACAGGAAAGTGGCATCAGAAACTCTCAATTTCTTCAAGCCCTTCTGTGTGGAGTTCTGTAACCTTTATGTCAGCATACCCATATCATTCACCACAAGACTGGGTCATCAACCATTATAAATATGCCCATGTTATTATGTCATTATTTAAAAAAAAAAAAGAAAAGTCTTCTTGGCATCTGAAATTGGCATTTGGATTTATATGTCATTTTCAGAGGTACGATATAAAGGCTTCCCTTGAGTGATGTTCAGCTGGATTGGGGCCTTGGATTTCTGCCTCATATTTTCAGTAAAGCCAAGAGTTTGTTTCTGGAGAGGAATGGAGGTGATATTTGGATAGCCTTGCCAAGGATTTGCTCTCACTTTTTTGTTTCATAATCCTAAATAAATCTTATACAGTAAAATCTGTGGGCCAATAAAGAAAATGTGCTTTGGCATTCTGCCTTTGCATTAATTTTTTTTAAAAGTCTAAAACCCCTATTTTTTCATAGGTAAATTTCATTTACTCAGAGTTTTTTTTTTATTAATTGCACACTTTTTGGGAAGATTTGCACGTCTCAAAGGCTAACAGGAGACTTATTTTGGAGGATTAGATGGAGACCTTTCAGTTTGAACTTTTTCAAAGAGATAACTTTGACTTCAAAGCTTGATAAGAAATGTAATCTTAAGCTTAAGTTACTGTGAACCCCCCTACCCCCCCCCCCCCCCCCCCCCCCCCCCCCCAAGTCTCTTAGACAGGTCTGATCATCTTTATATATGATAGGTGCCACTTTAAAGTGCCCCATTATGTTATTTAAAAATATTTTATAGGTCTATTTCTATATCGGTTTCATTTTCTCATAATATAAGTCTCACATTTTCTCATAGGACATCCAATTATTGTTTTTCTCCTCCTGCTTTTCACTGGGCAACTCCGTTTTGATTGGCCACATCAAGGCACCAAGTCTGTTGTGATTGGTGTACAGCTTACAGTGCATAGCAAAAATAAATCACCTGTTACCATATCTGAATTTCTACTTTATACATTGAAAGGTAGTAGTAATAATAATAATAATAATATTGGTGACGCAGTGGCGCAGTAGGTAGTGCTATCGCCTCACAGCAAGAAGGTCGCGGGTTCAAGCCTAGGCTGGGTCAGTTGGCGTTTCTGTGTGGAGTTTGCATGTTCTCCCTGCGTTCGCGTGAGATTCCTCCAGGTGCTCCGGTTTCCCCCACAGTCCAAAGACATGCAGGTACAGGTGAATTGGGTAGGCTAAATTGTCCGTAGTGTATGAGTGTGAATGAGTGTGTGTGGATGTTGCCCATAGATAGGTTGCCGCTGGAAGGGCATCTGCTGCGTAAAAAACTTGCTGGATAAGTTGGCGGTTCATTCCACTGTGGCGACCCCGGATTAATAAAGGGACTAAGCCGAAAAGAAAATGAATGAATGAATAATAATAATAATATTAATAATAATACAAATATATATATATAATATAATAATGGCACTTTAAGCCACTCTTATATCTATAAATTTAACCAAATATGCAATTGTTGTGGCGATCTATTCCTTCCAGTTCTCCGCCATTTCCATAGGGACTCTGCACAAAGGATTTGACGCGTAAAACCACACACTTTCAATGTAACCGTTTACTTTTCGTTTGTCAGGATACAACAAAAATAAAAAAACAAACGTAAGAACTATTTACACTTTCCAAGCCTCAATTTAAATATGGTTTCGAAGAATGGTCAAAAGATCATGGTCTGCCATCAAGCCCCTTCCTTCTTTTTTAAAAATCTTTTTTTCCAGGTTGCTTATGCATACATAAGATGTATAACATTAGTTAACACATGAAATGTTATGTACATAATATAATATCACAAAATATACAAATCAAATGCTGTATCAAATAACAATAACTACCTATCTCAATGCAAATAATATAACATTATAGAAAAATATTACAAATCTCTTTTATGCTCTTTATGGCTCTAACAGAAATAGTGACATTTCTAAATGTGTTCCACTTTTCTGTTCATTACAAAGTCAGTGTCTGAAACTGAAGAGATGTGGATGGCAGTAGATGGCCTAAAAAAGTACACCAGCCATAGAAGAAGGATGTTTGATATGTGTCCAGGTGATGTAGACTGCATTTCGGACAGTATTCAAAATGCAAAAGATGATGCATATTTTATATTTTTCTATTAGATTTGATATTTTATTAATACACTGCTGTGCAAAAGATCAGACTCTGTGAGATATTTCAAAAGAAGCCATACTTTATTCAGTGAGGATACATGGAGTTGAGACACTAAAGATACAGTATTTGTAAAATTGCAAAGAAAGTGAGAGAGGTTTCAGCTGGAACTTTCAATTCATTAAGGAATCCTAAAAAAAGTTTGGTCACACTTTTTTAAAGTCACAATTCATGTTTTTAACAAGGCAATTAGCTCAATAAACTTCAAATGTGCTGTTTATGAATAGTATGTAGTAGCTAGGTTTAGGTATTATTGAGTTCGATTAAGGATGTAAAATAAGATACTTTCAACCCAGGCTTATTCTGATTATGTACCCCTATATACATTTCAGGAGAGAGCAAAATGCGTCCCAGGAGGTAATTTTCTTCTTTTTTTTTTTTTGCAGTTTTTGTTTTTGCAAATCCACCAGAGGCCGCTGTGTAGGCTTTTTTCATATCTCAAATTTCTCTAGCAAGTGCTATTCGCACCTGCTGTTCTCCAGAGGCCGTTATCAACTGAATGACTGACCAACCAAACGATCCCACCCCCTTCCCTAAATCCAACCAATAGTGTTTTAAAAGCACAGATTGACCCGCCAACCCTCTGCCTAAACCCACTCAGTGTTTTAAAAAGCAATCCAGAAAAAGAAAAGCCCCCTGATTTTTACCACATTTTAAGATTTTACCATGTTCTCACCCTGTTATTTAGTTGTTTATTTTAATTTCTGTTTTTGTCTTACTTGCTTTCTGGAACCGTTCTTCACTGGACTCAAACCCCGTTGTCGCGGTCAACTCCGCTCTGCATCTCAAGTCTGCCGGCGTACATGTCGGGCTACCGGACAAACTGGTAACAGCGGAAAGGTCGTCCATCCATACTGAAGTAAGCAGTTAGCTGGTAAACGAGAAAAGGAACAACGTCAAACCGCCCCGTAGCGTTCGTTTAAATGATGAAATGCAGCCATATATAGCTCTGGCTAAATAATTCGCAATCTTTAGAAATGTATATATAGGGCTATGTTTTCAGAATGAGCCTATGTTGGATACTTTGATACTACAGTCTAATAAACTGTTAATATCTTAATAGACCATTAATAAGCCAGTTAATAGCATGAATAGTTACTTTAAATAGTGTTTGCAAATGTATTGCAAATATATGGTTTTAGTGAAAATATTAAGCAGTAATATTAATAAAATAAGAATAATTGTTTCTTGAGTATTAAATCAATATATTACAAGTATTTCTGATGGATCATGTGACATTGAACTCTAGAGTAATTGTTTTATTTCACAATAATAGTAATACTTTTTTTACTTGTTTACTATTATTTTCAATTACAATTAAATCCCACTCCAAACATTTTAAATGTAAAGTAAACGGACGTGTATCAAACCAAATCATAAATTAAATTAAATTAAACCAACAAACATTTTACAGATCAAAATTTCTGGAATATCATGGAATTTTAAAAAAAATTCAATCGTTAAAAGTCAGGGATTTTTCCTTCCTTTTTTCCAAATTATGGAATATCAGGGATGTTTGTTGTTGTTTTTTTTGCTCATCATTGTGGTTAGGCTTTCTGAGTGCCATTTTATTTCTTTCCCGCTTGTCAACTGGCAATCAGTAACCAGTTAAATGAAGTCACCTGACTTAACTGTTATTGTACGGTTATAACAGTTATATTATATTAATATCAGTGCTTCCCACAGGTTTGAAATATACTTGCAATGGAGGCCGGATTTAAAATACACCATTTACCTACATGGCATAAATACAGTAGTTAACTATATTCAACAAAAAACATAATTTAATATTTAACAATGATTTTATTGATTTTATTATTTTTATTATTATTTATTACGCTGTTTATTTTCAATAGCTTAAAGTAAAAAAAAAAGACGGTTGAAATAAAGACATCCACTATTTCTGTTACTTTTATGCTATTCAGGAGCCATGTGCACACACTGACAGGGTAAAATCTGCTTCTCTCTCTCAAATTTAAAGAAAACTTGAATGCCAAAGCATTTTTGACATGTAAATAAAATAGCCTATGTGATATATTGACATCATCAAATTAATAAAATAATCAGCAAATAAGAAATAAATGACAGAAAAAAAGTTGCAGCCAGTTTAGACCAGTCATTCCCACCTGACTCCGAGTATATGTAAAGTTTGTCTGAGTCAGTTAGAATAAAGAATTAACTATTTTATGTTTCTCTTGCTCTTGTGCGCGTGCAGTCAGCTGCAAAGCCAAGCGATAGTAGGCTTCATTTTAGGAGATTTAGAAGTCCCAAAAAGGCGCGTCTCTGTGGGTCTGCAGAGCATGTGAGTATCTGTGGGAGTTTTGACAGGTCTCGCGGACACCGAACGAAACGGGTAAATGAGTGAAGATTTTGATTATATTGATATAAAAATGATAATAATAGTAAAAAAAATGTGTCACTAAATATACTTGGGCAGCCGTTAATATACCTGGGCGGCCCGCCCAAGTAAAGTCTATGTGTGGGAAGCATTGGAATATAATGGTTGATTTTGGTCTGCTCAGCTCTAAACCTAACAGCTGCCTGTTTTTTTTTTTGTTCATATAGGACATGAAAATTCAGATTTTAGTCAGTGAAAGTCAGGCAAGAAAGCTTTAAGTGGGAACCCTGCTTTTAAGGGTTTTATCATAGTGTGAAGAACAATTCGTAGTTTGGGAGTCATGACCCCAAGGTTAAGAAACTTGACCTTGTGTGGCTGTGCGTCTCTGGCGGGTCTGCGGAAGCCACTGTAACTAAAAATTTAGCAGCTTGAATATATCGCTCATCATCCACTTTCCCTGACATTTAGCTCTGTAAACAAGCTTTATTCTCTGCATCCATGAGCAGACACGATGACAAGCCTGACAGGGATGTCAGTGTCTGGGGAGATCCCGACTAATGACTCACTTCCGCTCTGAATGAGAGATGAAGGGCTTTTGTCAAATGAGCCTGTTGACTGGACACAGCAGACGCTCTGGGCTGCTGTTGTTGTGTGTTTAGATGCTGCCGATCACTTTTTGTCAGACAATTGTGCTCTTCATAGGAGAGACGCAGCTGACTGACTGACCGCTGTGACTCTCTGAAGTGGTCAGCTATTTAACTCTTCTGCTTGACCTTTCGGGGCTCTGTATGAAAGCGGGCCCTGTGACGACAACTCTGCTCAATTCAATTATGGATATAGCCTGATTTATGTGGGTTTTTTAATCAGAAGGTGAATGCATGGGGTCAAATAGAGAGCTTATTACAGTTTCTGGATCGCCTTTTCTCTCAGTTGGCAAAGAAATAAATAATGGGTGACGTAACGTTATAGCTAAAATATGACCTGTTTGTGTGTTGAACAACCAAGTCATTTTCATGACTTATTTTGGAATATGTTAATTAGTGATATATTTTAATTGAGGGAGCTCAATAGTATTTAGACATTGTTTAGACATTGTCTTTTGGTCTATATATATATATATATATATATATATATATATATATATATATATATATATATATACTTGTAATCAGTGTTGGGCAAAATTGCATTAAAATCAGTGGTGTAGTCGGGACTATACGCATGTATACTCCGTATGCTTACTTTTTTCCACAAGCTGTTTTGGTATTACAACTTTTGAGGATCAGTAATTGCGTATACCCTCGGTATACTCACTTATTTTGGTTATTAAATTTCCCTTCTTTGTGTGTATTCGCGTCCCCTTTAACTGTATACCAAATGTTTTTCGGATCTTAATGTGTTGCAATTGGTGAATCTTTAACTTGCGCCATTCCCCGCCCCCTGACGACTGCAGCAGCTGTGAGAAAATTTTGTGGGAGTTTTTTGAAGACGATGACAAGTGAATGTTGTCTCGCTGAAACGTTCAGGTAAAATTATAAAACAGCCTGGGCGTAGCTTTAGCCCCCCTATATTCCTATTTAGCCCCCTAAAAGTTTTGCGATTAGCTCATGAACTGTACACTATTAAATTATGGTCCCCTTTACTTTTGATATGAAAACGGCGGCAGATTTCTCTGTTTTTAAATTACTCTTTTTTTTTTTTCAACTACTTTTTCATTTAATCAGCAAACCACAACTGCACAGAGCGAGAGAATGTGTGTGTTTATTGATAGATTTTCATATCTGCATATTTGCAGTTCTTTGCTATAGAAACACTTATTTCCTCGGCGCTCCCCTCATCATCACAGCAGTTTCCTCCAGCGAAAATGCAACTCTTAAAACATTGTCTTTTGACGTTTCTTTGCCTGCTTTCATTTAAAATTTGGGTTGGGTGTAATAGTACACCACTTTTTTTTTTAGAACTACACCACTGATTGAAATGTATTTTAAAATAAAATACCAAATGCCTCCATTTTAAGTGTATCCAAATAAACTACAAAATACAGAAGCCACAACAAGT
Organism: Danio kyathit; assembly: GCA_903798195.1. Lineage (NCBI taxonomy): Eukaryota > Metazoa > Chordata > Actinopteri > Cypriniformes > Danionidae > Danio > Danio kyathit. The sequence goes on along the minus strand of LR812539.1, from coordinate 22,029,444 downwards.
ATCCAAAAGAAATTCAGTATTTATGTATTTTGAAAATATTACAAAATACTTTTACAAGGGAGCATGAAATGACATCGCAAACCTTCCATCAACAGGCCTATTCGATCAATCCCTTCACCATTAAACTGACTTAGTGAAGTAAACAATGATTTATAAATCTGACTCAACTTTATTATACCATTTAGGGAAACTAAAATTGCAGCAAGGTGCCATAACACAGGCGAAGTTCCATGTTCACATTGCCAAAATATTACCACAAAATATACAATACATACTTTTTTAGATGCATCTCCCTCCCTGCTGGACTCATTTAATGACCTAATGGCCACCATTATAAAAGAATTTCCAATTCTATTTGTCCTTCAAATAGGAACTCTAAAACAACGTCCTGATGGCAGCAGCTGAAACACAGAGTACATTGGGTGATTTGAGGTGCATAAGACACCCTGAGCTCTCTTTAAAACATAATTATGGTAAATTACCATTGGACCAGTTTGTGTAAAACCGATGATCTTGCTTGCCACCTTCACAAGGCTACTCAACCTGTTCTTATTTGACACACTCAGATTACCGTACCAATGCAGAAATGTAAAACGGTTTTATAAACAATAAATAAAACAGAAATACAACAGCTTGATGGCAAGAAACCTCCTCATTCACCATACTGTACATGAAGAGGTATTCATAAAACTTGTGTTTCTCTGGTTTTAGTATAGATTTTGTGTACATTTCATACAGAAAGTCCTGTCTTGAAGATGATCTTTTTAATCACTGTAAATACCATTTAATGCAGGTAATGAGTTGGATTATAGTACCATACAGTATCTTTTCTATTGTGAAAATTGCCACCATCTCTTAACAGTCTTGTATTTTAAAAGGGTTATATATGAAAAGGGTTATATATATATATATATATATATATATATATATATATATATATATATATATATATATATATATATATATATATATATATATATATATATATATATATATATATCTGAAATATAATTTTTTTTTTTTCACATATTTGTTAAATCTAGGTTTTTTTCTTCTTCAATATTTCTAAAAACTACTAAAATGTCCAATTGTACTCTTTAATACACAGTATAAAACACAATATCTCAAAAAAAAATTTGCTATCTGTTTTTGCTGCCATAAAACCTGAGTTGGGAGTTTTGTAGAGTTTTGGGAGTCTGTAGACTGGAGTTTTATTAAATATTTTTGTCTTATACTGATTAACTGTCAAAGTTTGTAATTAACTATTTATAAAGAGCACCTGCAGATCAGCTACTGGCATTTGAAACAGCCTATGAAGTTTTGTAGGCATTGCCACTGTAGGACTTTGTTGTTTTGTCTTATTTTGACTTGCTCCTGAATCTACCGCTGCTATTTGTCTGTTACTTTCTTTATATGCGATGCATAAATTCCTTCCATACTCCAAGCATTGATCAACCTCTTCAATATTAATCAATTTTGTAGTCTGATCTCAAGCTTGGCAATCATCTGAGAAAACACTTCTATTAAAGGTCACATTTTTATAATGTCATCATGTAGACTTCTTACAAAGTATTTGAGTATTTTAAAAATACAGAAGTACAAGACACTGAAGTATTTTGATACAAAATATTACGCCATTTTCGTCAACCCTATCCAATACAAATTACAAAATACTATTTTGTATTTACAATACATGTATCATAAATACTGCCCATCCCTGCTTGTAATGTAGTTGTGTTGTATGTATTAATTTTGATCATGTGTGTTTTATAAATGCTACATTAGGTGATTTCTATGGCTGATGGTTACTTGGGCATTAGAATGCTGGTGCAGTCTGGGTGGTTGCTAGGGTGTTATTAATATATTTACTAGCCCAAGTCAAAAATGTGATGTTATGATTTCTAAAATAGAGCCGACTCATGTGTGCTGTGGAAATATTTATGTGGGCATGGCTAAATTAGTTACTAACCCATTAAAAAGTATAATTAAAAATTATTAAAAAGCAAAAAAGTATAAAATAATTTAGCAACAACCTAGAAAAAAAATCTGCCAGATGTAAGATATTAATTTTTTTCCAGAGTGGTCAATAGGATATTTATAGAGATTTCACTACTAACCCAATTTAAATATGCCATATATATATTTTGACATCTAGAATACCATGTGTGCTTTTTTTTCTTCTAAAACATGGTGCTAATAGGGCAGTCTGTGTGGTTATGGCATTCCACTGGTTTTGATAAATTGCATCCTGGCCCAGGTAAACAGGTATGACAGGTATGCATTAAGGTATCATTATAAATTATTTAGGTATTAACATGTACTGTACTTCTCAAAAAGTGACATCTTTTGTACTCCTATTTCTTAGAGTGTACTATACCAAAATACCACACTGCATAGTACATCACATTGTAATATAATGCTTGCTTATCATGCACCACTAATACAATAAATATTCAGCACATCATTAATGAACACTAAGAATATTTTCCAACTCTCTCTTCACATTGTTTTTCTTTCTCTGTTAGATGTTTGCGTATAGGCATAATGAATGTTGCTGTTTATTAGAGCATGCTGATTTAAATGAAACGCCTGCTCAAAATGTACAGCTGTGAAGCAGCAGAAGTCAATGGGTCTCATTCGCTAATAACTGCGCACAAGTGTTCTCAATTCTGTGAGCAGAAACAAATCACAAAATGCAAAAAAAAAAAAAGAAAAAAAAACAGGTGCGTATGCACATCGATTTGATTATAGCCTCATTCTGATGTTGATGAATCTGGATTGTTGTAGATGAGGGCGCTCATGCTAGCAGCAATTAGCATAATATCTGCCACAAACGATCTCCTGTACACTCTTTCTATATATATTTTCCATATAACCCGTGTTCTACAATACAAGATAAAAAGTGGGCTGATCTGCAAACGTGGGCGACTTAATTATGATTCCACTTCCAACAACTAATATAACTGAAGCATTAGCGAAGATAGCAAAAATGTGGATTTGTAAAAAAGCCACCTGGCAAGTAACAACTAATAATAAAAAAATGGTAACACTTTACAATAACAGTACATGAATAATGATGTATTAATATGTAAACGAAACATTACTTCATTATGAATTAATGCGCTATGCCGTATGCGCTAATCATGAACTCATTTTAACTACAGCATGAGTCACATGAGTTCATGTGTGAATAACGGCCACCTTAATGACTTGTTAGTACATTTACTTAATGTGTTTATTAACATTTAAGCTAAATTTATCAAATATGAACTGATGAGCTGTTATTGTATAATTATGTCATGACTTTACTTGGAGGGGTACATCATCATTAACTCATCCTTAACTACTCATGAACTCCTGTGTTTAAACTGCTCATGTTGATGTTGACTGAACACTTTTCTATTGCTATTCAGTGTAAACGCACTAGACAGATGTACATAAGGAGTTCATGAGTAGTTAAGAATGGGTTAATGATGATGTGCCCCTCCAAGTAAAGTCATGATATAATTATACATTAACATATCATGAGTTCATGATGGTACACTGTTTCCATATATTTTTTCATATAACCTGTGCTCTACGAGATAAAAAGTGGGCTGATCTGCAAATGTGGGCGACTTGATTATGATACCACTTAAAACACCTAAATTTAACCTAATTTAACTGAAGCATTAGCGAAGATAGCGAAAATGTGGATTTGTATAAAAACCACCTGGCATGTAACAACTTATAATAAAAAATGGTAACACTTTACAATAACAGTACATGAATAATGATGTATTATTATGTTAACTAAACATTACTTCATTATGAATTAATGATGAGTTAATTATGAACTAACTTTAACTACAACATGAGTCATATGAGTTCATGTGTGAATAACTGCTACCTTAATCCCTTGTTAGTACATGTTGTTAATTAATGTGTTAATTAACATTTAATTTTAAGCTAAATGTAATCAACATGAACTCATGAGCTGTTGATGTAAAATTGTCATGACTTTACTTGGAGGGGTACATCACTATTAACTCATCCTTAACTACTCATGGACTCCTGTGTTTAAACTGCTGATGCTGATGTTGACTGAACACTTTTCTATTGTTATTCAGTGTAAACGCAATAGACAGACTTGCATAAGGAGTTCGAGTAGTTAAGAATGGGTTAATGATGATGTGCCCCTCCAAGTAAAGTCATGATATAATTATACAGTAACATACCATAAGTTCCTGATGGTTAAATTAAGCATAAACTAATGTGGAAATAATACATGAATTAACAAACAATCATGTACTAATAAGTAATTAAGGTAGCCCTTATTCACATATGAACTCATATGACTCATGTTGTAGTTAAAGTTATTTCATGATTAGCGCATACATATTACATATTAACAAATCATTATTTATGGACTGTTATTGTGACGTATTACCAAAAACATATATTTGTCTTTGCTTATTATTAGTGTAGCCTACTGTGCAAAGTGCTAATGGCCAACACCCTTGAAATAATTTGTGAGCTGTTCAAACGGGTTTCAAAGGATGTAAGAGGGCTATTTCTGCATGACATGTTCACACACAGGTTTAATGTGCAGATATGAATGAGAAAAACGGAGAGAACATTTTTCCTCATTTTGTTGTTTTCAGTGTATCATACACCGTTGCATGTTTTCCCACAATATGGATTAGTGCAGCTGGGATTAGCTTTATGAAGGAATTAGAGACAGTTTTAGCATCCAAATGAAGTTACTTACACACTGCAGAGGTGAGATTTGGCAGGGAGACTATAGTGAGAAGAACACCGGCATTGAGATATAGGGATTACAGCACTGCTCCTTTTGTATTTGCTCTGCCCTCTGCTTTAGCTCTGTTATAAACCCAGTGTAACTTTAGAGGTTTAGTCCCATGGCGGATCCACCTGTCCAGCAGTGGATCAACCCCTTGACCTCTGACTTCTGGCATTTAGCAGGTTTGATCTGCACAGCTCCAGATAGAGGAACATTTTTTTTCCCTTTGATCTCATGGTGTTTGCTCAGCTTTGGTGTGAGACGTGAGTGCTATGCTGGAGGAACTGGTCCTTACTATAACATAAAATAGATATATATTTAAATATTCTAAATTAGGTTCTAAATCATACATTTTTATATGGAACTATTTATATATATATGGTAACACTTTACAATAAGGTTCATTAGTTAATGGATTTACTAACATGAACTAATCATGAACAACAATTGCACAGCATTTATTAATCATAATTCAACTTTCACGAATGTTCAAGTTCATGCTTGTTAACATTAGTTAATGCACCGTGAATTAACATGAACTAACAATGAACAACTGTATTTTCATAAACTAACGTTAACTAACATGAACAAATACTGTAGTAAATGTATTGTTCATTGTTTGTTCATGTTAGTAAATGCATTAACTAACATTAACTAATGAACCTTATTGTAAAGTGTGACCATATATATATATATATATATAATTAAATTGTACCATCAATGCAATCAAGTAAACTTTTTATTTATTTATCATCATTATTATTTTAATAAATAATATTTCCACATTTATAATATTTGCAATTTATGATGTGACATTTTTCAATAGTTATGTATTTTAGGAACTAAGGTTTTCTTTAATTTTAATCAGATTTGCATATATTTAGTTGTCTTTGTTATCGGTTTGTAGTTTTTTTTTATTTAATGTTTAATGGAGTTATTTATCTGAAACCTGGTTATTTTTTATCTAATATATATTATAAATTATTTGTTTGCAATATTTTAATAATTTATTTTTTATTAATTTGTTATATATTAATAAGGAATTTGTTTTTTTAATGTTTCTCTATTTTATTTACATTTAAAAATATTTCTGTAATATTAATTTATTTTAGAAATTTTATTGATGCTATTTTTTTCTTTCTATTTTATAATTTACTGTCTCTACAATTTATTTCTCTTATGGCCCCCTGTGGGTTATTTTGAAAACCCCAGTACTACACTAAGTACTAAGACGTAGATATTCATTCATTCATTTTCTTTTCAGCTTAGTCCCTTTATTAATCAGGGGTCACCACAGCGGAATGAACCGCCAACTTATCCAGCATATGTTTTACGTAGCGGGTGCCCTTCCAGCCGCAACACAACACTGGGAAACTGGGAAACACCCACACTTTATTTCATATTATTATTATTATTATTATTATTATTATTTTAATAAATAATATTTCCACATTTATAATATTTGCAATTCATGATGTGACATTTTTCAATAGTTATGTATTTTAGAATTCAAGTTTTTTTCAGATTTGCATATATTTAGTTGTCTTTGTTACCTGTTTTTAGTTTTTATTTAATCAAATTGAATTATTTATCTGAATTATTTTTCTAATATTGTATATTATAAATGAATTGTTACAATATTTTAATAATTTATTATTTATTAGTTTATTATATATTAATAAAGAGTTTTTTTTTTTGTTTCTCTATTTTATTTTATGTATTCAAATATTTCTGTAATATTCATTTATTTTAGAAATTATTACTATTATTTTTTTTCTTTCCTTTTAATTTATAATTAACTTTTTTCTTCAACTTATTTCCCTTATGGCCCCCTGTGGGTTCATTTGAAAACTCCAGTACTACACTAAGTACTAGGAAGTAGATATTATATTATGCAAGTAATTTTAAGTCATACAACAATTTTTTTCTTTCCATCCACTTTTCATGGCAAACAAAGCTTATAAGAACAATGTCGCTATTTTTGTTTTTTTTTTTGCTGTGCAGCTGGAACTTCAGCTCAGGAAACACTGGTCTGCTCCATTGAGCATCAGAAACACTCAGTATGTTTACAGATGATGCTGTATTCATGCCCTCTGACCAAAAATAGCCAAAATCAAGCCTGTAGCTTGACGTTTTCTTCTGCTTCTTTTCAGACAAAAACTATAAAGCTTTTTTTTTTTTAAAGAGGGAGAAGGAATGGACACGCTGCCATCTTTCAGAAAGATCCTGCAATGCAGACAGATTTTAGGAGGCAGCCGAAAATCGGACAATGACTGACTGCTTCACAGATAAATGCTAAACCCTGGCTCCAAGGAAAATGGAGGAGCCGGCTTTAAAAACCATGGCGGAAAGAGAAAGACCGCGTCCTTTTGGCTTCATGGCTTTTTCTTTTCTTTTCCCCAGAATCCAGGAATTTTTTTTGTCACTTATTCTAATGCTTTCCTGAAAGATGTCAGAAAACCAAACGTTTTTTTTTTCCCTGGCTTCCTTTTTCAGAAATGCCTCTCAAAGGTCATAGTTTCTGAAAAACACAAGGGTTTAAATCTTTTATTTTTTAGCCTCCAAAAAACACGTTTAGGCTAGTATTTGAGGAATGGTGACTTGCTTTATTGATTTTTGTGGTGTATAATGAGAGAGATCGACTGAAAGAGTGTGATTACCTGCATTTTCAGTAATTCTTCCAGTTAATCTCATCTTAATTAGTGTGAATGTCCTGTATCTTTGTGAAATATGAGTATCATTTCAACAGTGAAAGAGTTTTCCTACAGTATGGCAGTGCTGGGTAACACATTTGTTTGTGTCTTATTAATAATGTCCTTGTTTACAAACTTAATTCAGTTGAATCCTTTTTAAATCTAGAAATGCCACGTTTTAATTAGTGTGTGTGTGTGTGTGTGTGTGTGTGTGTGTGTGTGTGTGTGTGTGTGTGTGTGTGTGTGTGTGTGTGTGTGTGTGTGTGTGTGTGTGTGTGTATAAATGTATTGTTAATAAATATATAAAGTAAATGTACAGTGTATATGTTTTATACACTTGTTGTGATTGTTTCTGGAGTTTAGAGAAATGAATTACTATTTGCCCTGAAAAAGGGGATTAGTTATTTTAAAAAGTGAGTAAACCCAATGCCTTAAAAGCAACAAGTTGACTTTATTTAAAGTGAGTAAATGTAGTTCGGAACTGTTTGTAATTATGCACATAGTTAAGCCCTGAAACAGACAATTAATTGCCTTAATCGCAGTTACATCACAGCTTGCATGCAGTGCCCAAGCAAAAGTGACTGAATTTGTCTGTTAAAAAGTTGAAGAGCTGGTGGTGGCGGATCTGTACTGTATTTTATAGACAGTTGTAGGGCAAATTTCATAATTATGACAGCCCTATGCAGTATTGTTCATCATTTGTTATTTAAAGGGATAGCTCACTCAAAACTAAAAATTCTGTCATCATTTACTCAACCTTTACTTTTCCAAACCAATTTCTTTCTTCTGTTGAACACAAAGAAGATATTCTGAGGAAAACTTTAACCACCAACTTCCATAGTATTTGTTTTTCCTACTACAGAAGTCAATGCTTACAGGTTTTCAGTGTCTTCAAAATATCTCCTTTAGTGTTTAACAGAATGAAAAAAAAAACTCATAAATGTCTGGAATCACTTGAGGGTGAATAAATAGAGTAAATTTTATTTTTGGGTAAACAATACCTTTAATGATACTGTAGCTAATATTAACATAAAACTGTTAATCTGTTGAGTAATGTGTATAATATATTTTTCATTTTTATTAAAAAGTCTTTCACGTTATCAGTGGTGTAAAGTAACAAATTACGAACACTTAAATTACTGTAATTGAGTAGTTTGTCTCAGAACTTAAAAATGTGTACTTTTACTTTCCCTTGAGTACATTTTTAGTGCAGGATTGGTGCTTTTACTCCACTACTTTCCTTCAACCTGCAGTGACTACTTTATTTTTTCTTGTCTATTGAGATTAGAAAATCTGTTCTCTGATTCCTGTCCAATCAAATCACACATAAAAGGTAAATCTCATCATAATGAACTACCTCAAGACATGGGCGCTTTATAATTGCAGCAAACTGTTTGGAAGCATTAAAGTGTCTAAAAAGTAGATGTTTAAAATCTTTACAATCATTGACCCAGAGACTGTGTAGATGCATGTCACTGATGAGAAGATGACAGATGTTTACTGTATGATGACCAAAATGGCCTTAAACACCCAGCAGGCTCAAGACATCAACATGACGTCAGATTGACATTGTACCCCAACATCGTGAGGACGTTGCATTTTGTTGTAAATGAAAATCGGGTTTATGTCAGAACCCAACGTCAGGCCGATGTCAATGCCCAATGTCCAACCTAAAATTTAACCAAATATTAACGTCTAATGATGTTACAGCTTGACGTCGTGTGGATGTTACCACTATAACGTCTATCAGATGTTGGATTTTGGTTGCCATACCTGACAAATAAATGTCAGTATTTGATGTCAATATGACGTTGGTTTAAGATGTTGGCTTGACGTTGGATTTTAATCACTTTCGAACACAACCTAAAATCAACCAAATATCAACATCATTTGACGTCATTATTGGACATCAAAATACATTGAACATCAGCTAAACATTGAATTTTGGTCACTTGACTTCACAACCTAAATCTAACATGATATTAACATCTTAATAACGTTGTGTGCCTGCTGGGCAATGACTAAATGCACTACAGAACGTTTACACACATCCACAAATTACATGTCAATCATCAGCTTTTTACAGCATAATACTCACTACTTACTACTCCTGAGTACTTTTGAAAAGTTTACTTTTTACTTTGAGTAATATTTACAACAAATACTTTAACTCTACTTGCACATTTTTAGGCAAGTAATGGTACTTTTACTAAAGTATGATTTTTCAGTACTCTTTCCACCACTGAGCATTATTAATTGCCTGTGTTTAAAAAGGGCAACTTTTAAAGTCTTACCAGTTTATCCAATGATATATCATGCCCAGGCGCAGACTTAACCAATAAGCGAGGTAAGCAGCCGCTTATGGCCCCGACCAATGCCAAGAAACCTATATTAATCATATACGTAGCTCTTTTATATATATTTTTTATCATATGTTGTAAAATCTGTCTAGAACCATTAAGATTTTAACATTATTACTTCTTTTTAAAACCAGGGGGCCCCCACGAATAGTGGAACATTCCTTCCCTACTACACATTCAAATATTAAAATCTAATCACTAATATGGCTAATTAACTGTACATAGTTTGTGAAGTTGTTTTTTATATTTGTGAATGTATTTAATTTTACATGAAGAATATAAAGGTTCCACCAAAATATATATTTTAAGATGGTTTATTTACAAAAAAAATTATCTACAGAGAAAAAAAATCTATAGCGAAAGAGTGTTTTGAGTTTCAATGCTAGGGCCCATACCTAGGATAGGATAGGATAAACTTTATTTGTTCCCGAGAGGAAATTTGTCTGGGCAAAAAAGTGCTACAATACAGCAGACAATAAAATAAATAAAACTAACAAAATAATTAAAAACATACATTGTTTACAAAATGAGACCATATATAAATATATTAATATAAAATATATAAAAGACAGAACACAGTCAGGTGCTAATATACTACAGGTGCATTGTTCTTGGTAGAGTTCAACAGTTTTATCGAGGTAGGAACAAACGAAAGCTTTAAACTATTGGTTTTTGGAATTGCTTAGGACCCCCGAATCATTAAGTCCACACCTGCTCATGCCAATTAGTAGCTTCTTGATTTGATGGCGAGCGACGTGGTGGCACAGTAGGTAGTGCTGTCGCCTCACAGCAAGAAGGTTGCTGGTTCGAGCCTCGGCTGGGTCATTTGGCGTTTCTGTGTGGAGTTTGCATGTTCTCCCACGTTCGCGTGGGTTTCCTCCGGGTGCTCCGGTTTCCCTCACAGTCCAAAGATGTGGTACAGGTGAATTGGGTAGGCTAAATTGTCCGTAGTGAATGAGTGTGTATGGATGTTTCCCAGAGATTGGTTGCAGATGGAAGGGCATCCGCTACGTCAAACATATGCTGGATAAGTTGGCAGTTCATTGCACTGTGGCGACCCCAGATTAATAAAGGGACTAAGCCGAGAAGAAAATAAATGAATGAATAATTCGATGGCTAATTTGTATGAATGTGTACAATCTCATTCATACATTTTAGTACAATTTGCTCATCTGCCAATGACAGCTGGGTTTAGGGGTGGTGTTTGGTGCCACAAAAATCATAATTTACCATACAACTGAACTCATATGAATTTGTACGTAGTAGCCAAAATGGTTACGTTTTCTTGTGGGATCAAGCTTAATACTTGAGTTTATCTTATGAATTAAGCGGTTAACTTCGACAACTCAAGAAAAAACAACAAGCAAAAAGTCTTTAACCACTTTCCAAGTCTTTAACCGCTCAATGAAATATCTCCAAGTGAAAAGACCTTTCACTCATAGTGCCATTGACTGACGTCCCGGACTATTAGCCTTTCTGTGGCACATTAGTATGTTAACCTTTCCTGGTGTGGCATAATGATCCATGACATCTCATAAGGGGAAAGCACAGAGCCAGCATTGACTGTATAGGACACCGGTGAGAATTCGGAGAGTTTGGGGCCCTTGGGTCAAGGCTATAAATCTGTGTAGTAAAAGTCTTCAGTGCAGCCAAGAGACTCAACGCGTTCTTCAAAGCGTAAACAGCTGTGCCAAAGTTTGCTTCCAGGTTTATACAGCTTTGTCTGAGTTTATTGATTCCCCACTCATATTCTGTGAAGGTCTAATATCCCTTTGACCACTATGCTAAAGAATTCATTTCATTGAGGCTTTTGGGTTTCTTGTGAAGGGAAGCCTCCCTTTTCCTTGCTAGCTTTTCTGCTGGTTTAGAGTGAGACAGATAACATGCTTGAGGATTCTGAGCGGCGCTGAACACTGACCTTCACTGTTGAACACACTCACTCCTAATCACCTCCCGACCGCCAGGGTTGGTCCGTCTTTTTTCGGGTTCCTCGGAGCACAGTGATTCGCTTGATCAGAGCCTGCAACTCTGGCTGAGTTGATCTTTTGGAAAATGGGCCTCAGTAAAGCCTGTGACGGCAGGAATCTGTGACATCTTTTTAGGTCGCCCCCTAACCATTAAAGGCTGTGAAATGACAATCCTCTGAAAATTTAAGAGCTTTCTTTGAAAAGTGGCTTGGTGAAATATACATGCTCGGACATATTTAGCTGGTGTCGTTTCATGAAAGCCAAATATCCAGCAAAAAAAAGTATTTACAATATGGCCATGAAGTGATTTAAATATGTATCTAATTAATAACATGATGCTCTGATTATACAATTGAATTAATTGCATTTAAGCTCTATTTTAATGATCTAGGCACAAAGTCTAAAGCAAATGGTGCAAAATAAGGCCGTGTCCAAATCCACTTGGGCTATTTTAAGGACGGAAAAATGCGCTCTGCCCTGCTGCATGGTCTAACAGGGTTGTGCTTATTCTCTTAATGAGTTATACTGTAGGTGTGTTTTGAGCATAACTTGCATTAAACCAATCAGTCTCATCTCCCATTCCCTTTAAGAGTCAGTTGCATCGCACCATGGCGCACTTGTTATTTACATGGATGACTTTGTAAGTGGAAAAACTGAAGGATTTACTAGCGAGAATACAGTTAAACAGACCATCTGCAGTGTGAGGATAAAGAACGAGCTTCCTCCATTCAGCCTCTTTACTTTCTCTTTACTTTACTCCTTTACTTTCTTGGATAAGGAAACGGTGTTGTCCACTGAAGACATCTATTAGCCTACATATTTAATTTTGTTTGTTAGGCACAAAGATTTGTTTCAAAACTATTTCTAAATTCAGTTCTAATTTCCAGTAAACTAATAAATTAACAATAATAATAAAGTGTTGTCAAAAAAAGTTATATCCAAACACAAGTTCTATTCTTATGTCCCATATGGTGATGCATACGTCTCCATAATCTGATAAGTGGTCAAATCTAAACTTGTTTTTTTAAAACGCATATTAATAGGCATATTTATGCATGATTAAATCATTTAATTGACACATTAAATGAACAACCCCAACTTACATACATGCTTTAAACAAACAAATTCAAATCTTAAAAAATAATCCTCTGTTATAGAGGTTAGAGGATGTTTGCAAATTGCATTATGGATCCTTGATCTATTCTCTGACAACTTTAATTTTGTTCTTCACTGTATGGTCATCGATTTTAAACAAAGCACTGTCAAGAGACATTGTGTTTTGTTTGGTTTATGGAAAGCTGCCTTGCAGAGCACACTTCAGAAGAGATGCCAACTCCACTTGTTATGAACTATGCTTATTAAGCATGTTTGGGCTTAAGCAATCCAATTAATTAAGCTAATAATGTGGCATCTGCAGGTTGTGATAATTTGGTATGCGGCTTAATTATTTCTAAGATAATTAGACTTAAGTATATTAAGGTTTTGTTCTTATTCGCTTATTTTCCTAGCAAAATTTGGCAACACAAATTGGTATTACTTTATTTTGATGGTCCCTTTAATGCAGTTTGTTGAATTTAACTTGCATTACATATACATGCCAACTAATTCCCATTATAAGTAGACTGTTAGCTTGGGGTTAGTGTAAGTTGACATGTACTTGCAAGGTTTTTTTATTGGCAGTTAAATGCATGTTGAAGAAGCAGTATCAGCAGATGAGAATTAATGTTTTTTTTTTTGTTTGTTTTTTCCAGATGAGAATTAATTGGCATGTAGCAACTTTTAGTCAACAAAATGTGCAATAGAGACCATCAAAATCTTATCCACAAATAGTGGTGCAGTGGATCACAAATATTACAGTTCGGATCACATAATGGTTTTTTAGTCACGGATCGGACCATTTTTCAAATCAGCCAAAGAAGGCAGGAGACAGATGTAATTTGCTTTCCATTTATTAAAAAAACAGTACTGCAACTTTTTGGTTTTAACAAACAGAACTTAGAAGCTGTAATTTTGTAAAAATAAAAAGAAGAAATAATCAGCTGAATAAAAATAAATTTTAAAATATACAGTACTGTGAAAATTTTCCTGTTACTACTACTGTTGCTGATAACACCAAATGTATAAATCTAACATTAGAATTTGTACAACCCATATTTATTTTTAGCCTCATTTTCAATAAATGATTCAGTTACTCACTCATAAAACTTTTTTTACTTTTTCACTCATAAAACTCTTTGTTTTGTTGCTAGATGTAAAATATTTGAAGAATTATTCAGTGGCATATTTTTGATGGAATATGACAGCAAATTAAAGAAGGCAATTTTTCTTTCTTGATTTTTGTGTTTTTCAAACACAGATTTGAATGCAGCGATTCGAAGGATTAATAAACATATGCAAATCAGCATAATTTATAATTTATGTTGCGTGGGTGTTGAGATCCTGATCTTTTAATGATTAATTGTGCAGCTTACACTGAATGCATTAATGCAGGCTAAACAAGGGACTGAGAACACTATTTATTAAGCCCACCACTTTCCCAGTGATAGGTTGCAGCTTAAAGGGCATCGTAAACATGTGCTGGATAAGTTGGCGGTTCATTCCGCTGTGACGACCCCAGATTAATAAAGGGATTAAGCTGAAAAGAAAAGGAATGAATGAATGAATGAATGAAACCCACCACATCTTGAATGACCTACCACAACTTCTTCCGTCATCATTATGTTCTACAGCAAAGCTAAATGCTTTCATGCATGTGATTTGAATGACGTGAGAGGCAATCTCTTTGTGATCGTTACAAATTTAGGGTTAATCTACCAGTAACAAAGAAAAAAAGTATTAATTTGTGGGTCACATGTCCGTTACACTCCTACCCACAAATTTGCCAAAGATGTACCCTTTACTCTAATTTGCACATGCTGGAATGTATTCAGTGAATGTGTTTCCATTGTAGTTTATGCACATTTTTTCCAGTTGGTAAAATGTTTGACATACTCATTTGTGTGCATACGTTTTTTATGTGTATTTTCAAAATGCCTTTGTTTTGTCATTAGGAATTTTTTATGTGATAGTCCAAAATGTGCATAAAAATAGGTTGATGAAAACAGTTACTGGATCACATCCATCAGCAATGACGTCTGTTGAAATGAACTGAATAATCAGTGAACAAATTAGAACAAAATCAGAAATCTGTGATACTGAATGACCTGAACTTTTTTCCTGAATTTCAGTTATTCTCTCTTTTAATTTTTTAAGCTGCTTTGACATCATTTGCATTGTGTAAATGCTATAGAAACAAAAAATGACTTGCCTTAAGTTTATGCAGTTGCAGAATGCATTTGTCATGGTGGTTAATTGAACTGTGTGTGTACAAACAGGATTAAGCAACGAAAGGTGAACCGACAACTGGATTTAGTGGTATTATGTGCAGCATGTGGCCTTTATCAGGACAGCTGGGGTTCAGTTGCAAAGCTGAAAGACTGAATATGATGAACATAATTGTAATAATGTATATAGAGGAAGATATTGAAGACATTAAGGTGTCTGTTTTTGCGCTGGCAATGTTGTTAGTAAAAAGGATTGAGCTCATTTCAGATAATGATAATGTAGGTTTCACTTTGACATTTGCTTTGAAAACACATCATCTCTGACAGCTAATGAATAAGAGGCATATGAACAGAAAAATAAACCTTCAGTTATATTAATAAATATTAAAGCAATGCCATTATTACCTTGAAGTGTTGTGGATACAGTTAATGTTTAATTAAATCACCCTTCAGATACAGGAAATTGTGTTAAATTGTTTATTATTATTCGATTTATTATAAGCAAGCTATTATTATGTAGACAACACACTGGCTCAGTGGTTAGCACTGTCGGATCACAGCAAGAAGGTTGCTGGTTTGAGTCCTGGCTGGGCCAGTTGGCATTTCTGTGTGGAGTTTGCATGTTCTCCCCGTGTTTGCTTAGGTTTCCTCTGGGTGCTCCGGTTTCTCTCACAGTCCAAAGACATGCAATATAGGTGAATTGGGTAAACAAAATTGGCCGTAGTGTATGTGTGTGTGTGAAAGTGAGAGTGTATGGGTGTTTTACAGCAGGATTTACCTGTATTTTACCTGTTTACCTGTGAAAATAGCATGGATATTACATTAATATGAATAATAGAATGTTGGATAATTTATTGTAGCTATTTAATGTTATTGTTTCATTTTGTTTTAAAAAAAAATACATTTTGAAGAATAATTGTATTAAAATACAAATGTACAATTTTATTAAAATACAATTATTCTTTGCCATTACCACAGCCATATCACCCTGCAGCCCAAGACCGGTTACTCACTGAAGCTAAGCAGGGCTGAGCCTGGTCAGTACCTGGATGGGAGACCACATGGGAAAACTAGGTTGCTGTTGGAAGTGGTGTTAGAGAGGCCAGCAGGGGGCGCTCAACCTGTGGTCTGTGTGAGTCCTAATGCCCCAGTAAAAGTGAAGGGGTCACTACACTGTTGATGGGCGTCCATCTTTCGGATGAGACGTTAAACCGAGGTCCTGACTCTCTGTGGTCATTAAAAATCCCATGGCACTTCTCGTAAAGAGTAGTGGTGTAACCCTGGTGTCCTGGCCTGGTCGCTCAATCGGCCCTTACCCATCATGGCCTCCTAATCATCCCCATCCACCGAATTGGCTCTATCACTGTCTCTTCACTCCACCAATAGCTGGTGTGTGGTGAGCGCACTGGCGCTGTTGTCCTGTGGCTGCCGTCGCATCATCCAAGTGGATGCTACACACTGGTGTTGGTGTGGAGAGACCCCCCTCATGATTGTGAAGCGATTTGGGTGTATGGCCATACACGATAAATGCGCTATATAAATACACATTACATTACATTACATTAAAATATAAAATATACATTTATATTTTATTATATTTATCTATTCTTTGTTTTATTATATTTGTCAGTCATGTTCATGCTAACTTTATTAGAAAGTTATTCAGTATAAAGCAGTTAGTTTATTTATCGTGTATTTTTTTATTTTTAGTTCATAGTTTATTTGTTTTTTAGTTCAGAGTGTACCTATTTTAGACATATTTAACTTTTTTTTCTCTTTTTTGCAACTCTAATTGTTGATATTGGCACAGCTGGCATAAATAATTGAAGCTGATTGTGTGGAAGAAAGTAAATAAAACCATCATTACCCCAGTCTCCTCTACTATCTTATAATTTTAGCATTAAGATAAACACCAGACAGCAATATTAGGACAATCTCTTAATGATCGCGCAGCATGTTGTCTTTTATTTTCTCAGGACGAATAGGCACTTCCGAGTTTTTGGATTTCTGCACTGCTTATAACAGCGAGGGACTGTTGAGTTTGTGTAATCTGTGCTGTTACTTCAGTGTGTGATAAGCGTGTGTTTGCATTAGCCGATATGAGGTATTGAGTATATGCACAGTGGCGCATCATGCATCAATATTTCCGCCTGCAGGAAAAGAGCTCACATAAAGAGAGGAAGCCTCCTCTACATAGTTTTACACAGCTGGACAGTGTGTAAACATACAAATTATGGCAGGAACAGCAGCAGTGAGGAGGCAAACGGAGTGGGTTCAGTTCAGCTAGTGCCATCATTTATCAACCTACGTAGCTTGTTAATAGTCTTACATTTGTTTTAGTCAGTTGGAGGCTCTTTTCATAAGATGTAAAATAAGTTTGATGTTTGTGAAGTTTCTTTATATAGTTTTTTTATATAGTGCCCCTATAAAAAAAAGTTTTGTGTGCGTCTCCTTAAATGAAAATGAGGTGCTGCTGACTAGAAGAGGACAGAGCTTTTACAGTCTATTCTGACACTCCAGAAACAACAAAACAAGAAAATCTCATGAACCAAAAAGGTAAAAAAAAAAAAATGCCAAAAATGACCAGGCTTTACATTAGTTTTAGTCAGTTGGTGACTCTTTTCATAAGGTGTAAAATAAATAAATCTGTCTGTGAAGTTATTAATCAAAATACCTCATATCTCAAATTTGTCCTTATTTTTTCATGATCAAGAAAAAGGTTTTGTGTGTGTCCCTTTAAATACAAATGAGCTGTTGCTGTCCAGAAGAGGGCGGAGCGTTTGCAGTTTGCAGTTCACACCAGACGCGTGTTTTACACATTTGATGCAGTTAACATGCAAATTACGTGAATAGCTAGAGTTGGAAAATCTGAACTTTAGCAGACGTTCGTACCACGTTAACCAATCAGGAGCTTGCTCTTTTAGGGGCGTGATTTTGAGGTAATGCCTGTTTTTTGGTGTCCTGAGGGGGAAATCCTCCTGCCGACACCAGACAACAGCTCATCAAACTGGCTCACCGCTGAAAGCTTCCATCATCCAGGTATAGTTTTTGGAGGAGTTGAGCCTTCCTAAAGCACATAAGCACAGCTACTCTCTCAATAAAATCCATGTTAGCCATTTAGCAACGAAGCTAGAGTCATCGGGCAGACAGAAGCCATGACGCAAATCTGCATCTCTTGTGAAGTGAATTTGACACGCGAATGAAGCGAGTAAACTCAATGTTTACGCGTCTATTTACGTGTGAATAGTGTGATTTATTCGCTGATGCCACATCTGGTGTGAACACAGCATGACACTCCAGAAATAACAAAACAAGAAAATCTCATGAAGCAAAAATGCCAGAATAAAGTTCCTGAAATGACCAGTCATTACATTGGTTTTATTCAGTTGGTGGCTCTTTCATAAGATGTAGAATAAATAAATCTGTTGTCTGTAAAATTTCAGCTCAAAATACCTTCTATTTCAAAGTTGACCATATTTTGGCATGATCAAAACATTTTTTGCGTGTGTCCCTTTAAATGCAAATGAGCTGCTGCTTTGTAGGAGAGGGCAGAGCTTTTACAATCTACTCTGATGCTCCAGAAGCAACAAAAAATGCCAGAAAGGATCAGTCATTACATTAGTTTTAGTCAGTTTTTGGCTATTTTCATAAGATGTAAAATAAAATAAAATCTATTGTCTGTAAGCTTTCAGCTCAAAATGCCCCATATCTCAAATTTGTCTCTATATTGGTATGATCAAGAAAAAGGTTTTGTGTGTGTTCCTTTAAATGCAAATAAGCTGCTGCTTTCTAGAAGAGGGCGGAGCTTTTACAGTCTACTCCAACACTCCAGAAACGCTCCACCAGTTCAGTTGGTGGCTCTTTTAATAAGATGTAGAATAAATAAATATATTGTCTGGGAAATGTCAGCTCAAAATACCTCATATCTCAAAGTTGACCATATTTTGGTGTGATCAAAAACATTTTTTGTGTGTTCTTTAAAATGCAAAAGAACTGTTGCTTTGTGGGAGAGGGTGGAGCTTTTACACTCTACTCTGACACTCTAGTAGCAACAAAACAAGCAAATCTCATGAAGCATAAATGCTAGAAAAAAATACCAAAAATGACCAGGCTTTACATTAGTTTTATTCAGTTGGTGGCTCTTTTCATAAGATGTAGAACAAATAAATTTCAGCTCAAAATACCTCATATCTCAAAGTTGACCATATTTTCACATGGTCAAAAACATTTTTTTTCATGTGTGTCCCTTTAAATGCAAATGAGCTGCTGCTTTCTAGAAGAGGGCGGAGCTTTTACAGTCTAATCTGACTCTCCCGAAACAACAAAACAAGCAAATCTCATGAAGCATAAATGCCAGAAAAAAATGACCAGGCTTTGCATTAGTTTTATTCAGTTGGTGGCTCTTTTCATAAAATGTAGAATAAATAAATCTGTTGTCTGTGAAATTTCAGATCAAAATACCTCATATCTCAAAAATGACCATATTTTGGTGTGATCAAAAACATTTTTGTGTGTGTCCCTTTAAATGCAAATGAGCTGCTGCTTTGTGGGAGAGGGCGGAGCTTTTACAGTCTACTCTGACACTCCATTAATAAGCAAATTAGCAGTTTATTGAGCTAAAATCATCGTTAATGGTTTGTTAATAGCGAGAACAAAGTAACTTACTCCTAACTTTCTTCATACATGTATTTTGAAGAGTGTTAACTTTTGTTGAATTTAAGTTCATTTTCAATAGACAGTTTATTTTTTATTTTTTATTATTATTCTAAGGTAAATCTGAAAATGAAATGAAAATCTAAGAAACATGGGCAGACATCATGGACAGCAAACTACCAGTCAGTAAATGTTCAGCAGACAGCAAAAAGACAATATTTAAAAAGCACTCCTGTTTCGAAGCAACCATGCCTGGAAATGCAAGTGGTGCGATCTTTCCTCTTTGAAATAGACTAGACAAAAGGCAATGCTTGTGCACCCACTGTCTTTTAAAAAAATGTCTGTAGCAGCAGCAGTTGCCGCTTTCACTTTAAACATAGTTCGAACAGATTATTAATGGGCCAATGTTAACCGTTTATGCATGATCATCCTTTCATTATCAAAATATTTATTTAAATATATTATTTCATTCATATTTCATTGTGTGAAATTATAGGTGGGCATAGATGATTTTTTTTAAATCTAGATTAATCTCGAACTAATCTATATTAATCTAGATTAAAATGGCTCATTTGAATTCTGCCGATGGCATTCAGAATATGTGTGCTACCCTGTCTTTGAGAGCGAGTTTCTCAAGCCAGGTGGCGCATTAGACCAGGGGCTCATCTCCTTTTTCCAAAATGCATCACAAACTGCTTGAGAAACTGTTCTACTATGATAATTGGTGATGAAAATAAATGATGTTCAATAAGATGTGCTTGTGTTTACTAATTGTTTATTCAGTTAAACATGAATTTTGAACAGTAGGCCTACAGTACATAAGCTCCAAACAGCGATTTTTATACTTACTTTTTATAAAATGTTGCTTCGCAAAGGCAAGTTCACAGAGCCCTGACAGTGTGTCAAGCATTGAGTATGTGTACATGGGCAACAATACTTTACACACACAAACACACACACATCGCAAAATGTGGAAGTTTTTTTTCTTTCCATTTGGAGTGCGTTATTAAATTCCATAACACTCTCACCTGTCCTTACTCATTATTTGCGTCTAATACCCCAGTTTGTCACGGCGCATGAATGAAATCTTCATGAGTTAAAGTGAAACTGCTGAACTGCAGTTAAAGTCAGGCATCCTGCTGATTTGATTACGAAATCCACTCTTTTGTCAGACGACTCACCGGCCAGGTATACATCCGCGCTAAAATATCAAGGTGAAAGTCATCATAGCTTGCGTAGAATAGACCCAGCTCCCAACCCAACTTTGAGAATAGATTAACGGCGATATTTTTTTTATTGCGTGATAAGAGCCTACCACTAGCGAAATATAATAATTTATATATATGCAGCACTATAAACACACAAAAATAATACATAAATAGCTAAAAAACAATAAGGAGTCATGTGGACATAACACAATCGAAATCAAGTCATTTAAACATGCTAAAGTCAAATTTATGCATTTAAAATATATTTTACAACAACTGTGGCTAATGAAAATGGTGAGTGGCTAGTAAATAAAACTGGTCACAATGGTGATCAAAGAAGTAAATGTCATGCCTTGCAAGTATTTGATGTAAAAACAAGAAAAAAAGCACCAGTTTTCCATGTTCTAACAATTTACAGATATGAAAGTAAGCAGATATGAACTTGTAAATTAACTTTGGTCAGCAGACTAGATAGGGGACCATCAAAATAAAGTGTGACCAAACATTGGCATGAAATATTTATGTGATAATTCATATATTCATATAATCAATAATTACTTTTGAGCATTAAAAATATGAGCGATTAACAAAACGGGGAGAGGGGTGTGAAATACAGGAGAAAAACGGTAGTGTTGACGGGTATGCTGGGTATGTTTTTTTTTTTTTTTTTTTACTAGCACTTAAAATTTGACGTCATGCTAACACCTCAAGTTGACATTTTTAATCACCCTCTTTTTTTCCCTTATAATTAATGTAGCCTTGATGGTGTTTTTCTAGACGATGAATGTGATTAATCAACCGACAAGCCTTTTTAGAGATCATACATTTTAATGAACCGTATCACACAGCCTTTGTGTTTTAGCACAATGCCTTATGACAGTATTAAATCCATAGGTAAGCGTAAAGCTGCTTCGTCTCAATGCATGGCTGAGATCGCTGTGTTTGCACAAAAACAACTTTACTAATGGATTCGGCTGAATTGTGAAGAGATTCTCTGTTATTGATCTGAGCATTAAAATTCAACGTAGTCTGGCTTAACGCACGACAGGGGAGAAAAAAGACAGGCTTGAGTGTGTCTGAATTTTCAGCCTAAATCGATGCTTGTTAATAGTCACTCAGCGCAATCGCATTCGTCATCAGTGTCAAGCAGATGAGCTGCAGAGGCGAGTTGAAAAAAGTGTGGTGTTGGGTTAGTGTGTGGGACTGGTTGGAGATGGAGTCATGAGGTTTGATCATGGAGCTGTTTGTTAGACAGATCTACATGTAGATTTGAAGTCAAAATTATTAGCACTCCTGTGATTTTTTTTTTTATTTATTTATTTATTTATTTTTTATATATTTCTCAAATTATGTTTGACAGAGCAAGGAATTTTTCACAGTATTTTCTATAATATTTTTTTTCTTTTGGAGAAAGTCTTATTTGTTTTTGTTTCGGATGGAAATAAAAGTGTTTTATTTTATTTTTTTACCATCAATAATATTAGCCCCTTTAAGCATTTTTTTGATTGTCTACAAAATAAACCATCTTAAGGTTTTGTAATTAAAATTAGTTAACATAATTAACCTATTAAATGAAAATGAAAAATGAAACAAATAAGACTTTCTCCAGAAGAAAAAATATTATAGGGAATACTGTGAAAAATTCCTTGCTCTGTCAAACATCATTTGAGAAATATTGGAAAAAGAAATTCACAGGAGGGCTAATAATTCTGACTTCATATATACACATTTAGTAAAATATTATTTTAGTGTAGCTTAAAAATTATTTTATTATTAAAATATTGCATGATTGCATTATTACATGATTGTCTGAAATTTTATTTAATTACAAATGTAGTTTACTTAATGCAGGGGTGTCAAACTTAGTTCCAACCCTGCTTCAACACCCCTATCTGTAGGTTAGTTGCGCGACGTTTGATCAGGTGTGTTTAATTAGGGTTGGAACTAAAGTTGTGGCCCTCCAGGAACTGAGTTTGACACATGTGACCTAAAGGTTACATATTTTTTTAGGTGATTAATTTGCTTCACTTTTAATTTAAATAAATTTTAATTAGTATATTTAAACTATACTTATTTTAAATGTTGGGAGGTTGGTTGGTTTTGGTTTTTATGGATATACAAACCAAAAATATATTCTTGTCAATTTCTGATCATTTCTGAATGCAACATAAAGGCAGGCATGCATGCTGCAAATTCTGTTAGTTGGAAGATTGTATGTTTATACACACTGAAAAAAAAAATGATTCATTGAATTTACTCAAAGTCCCTTTAAGGCAAGTCATTTTACTCGGCGGCCATCTTTGAAACACCTCTCGGGCAGTGTGCTCAGGCATTCTGTCTGAATGGGGAAACCTCAAATCCTCCAAAACTGTTTGGCAAGCTTACCATTACGTTACATATTTGGAATGTCCAATAAAATTATCTCGTAAGTGTAGTTTCTAAACGTTTGAATCAAACAAAACCTTTTTCAGGTTGCCCAAGCTAATGCGCATGATCACAACATCAACCTCATATATGGTAGTGTTACACACTATCATCCTCTGAATAATGCTTCCTCAGATCGTGCTGGTCTTCAGTAATTCACAACTTGGCCTTGATGGTGGAATAAATTTGTGGGGCGTTTGAGTAGTTGCTGTCATGTGATGTGCGTTTGACATGATGGACTACCTCGCATTCGTTTCATACAGATTACAAAACCAGAAAACTTTTGTTTTCAAGTGTTTTGGTACATTTAAAGCACAGATTTCAAGCTTGATGTAAATATATTTCTTATGTGTCTGTGAAGCATGTATTCGCTAAGATTCAGTGTGTTTGTTGACCACAAAATATGTCCTGAAAGCACACATTTTGTACGAGCTTCTCCCCCAGAGAAACGTTAGTCTATAGGGATCGATGATTGGCTACTTCATTTGCCATATTGACCGTTACTTTTCCCCATTCAAAACTATATGAGTGACATGTCTTGTGTATTTAATGTACTACATTTTTTTAGGGTAAGTGGTTAAATGTAAACAAACAGATTAAATTTAGTACTGTTCAACTTAATTTGTTTAAATTCAGCTCATATAAATTATTTACAACCATTTACCTTAAAAAAAATTAGTAAATCCAATGAAATGTTTTTTTCAGTGTACTTCACAAAAATCATTTGGACATAGTGATATATACAATTTCATGATCTGGTGATTTCCGGATCTCATGAAATTCTTCACCAAAAACATTGCTGTCAGAGCCCCTCTTTCTCTCACTCTCTTACTGTCATACAAGCTTGTACCCTTTTTTTTTATCCCATCGAGAGAAGCCGTATAGAAATTGTTAATGCTCGTTTGATCATGGCTCATGTCATGTGAGATGAATTTAGGAGCTGAGCAGCTTATGGGCTCCTGATCATTTTTAAACATGTCAAAAAAGTTAGTAAATTCGGGAGCTTATACTGTAAGTTCCTCTCATAAGGTACAAGCCACAACCATCCAAGCAATAATGATTTCCACACAACTTCCCTTCATGGGAAAAAATCATGTACCATCGTACAACAGCAAAAATAGCACTGTGTATCTGCCCATCTAATTTTTGTATTAATATTATTTACATTTATTTTTGTTTGAGACATCAAACTAATTCCATGAAACATCACAGAAGTCATTAGATACACCACAAATGAGATAATAAACTGGTTTTGGTTCAGCCAGGTCCACACAGTACTATTTAATATTTTGCCATTTGTGATGCATTTTGAAAAATCCTACATCTTTATTTTTTCTTCAACTGCCGATTAATGACCATTGCAATCAAATGTAATTGTATTTTATTGTCATTAAATTGAATTGCAGTGTCAGCAGATTTGCAAGTCCTGCAATGTAACAACAATCATCAAATATTAAACAAGTCAGAGCATAGAATTTGACAATACAAATAGTGTCACAACAACAAACCATAACTTGCTCCAAACCAAACTTTATCCATTTTTATTTTCAAGACGGGACATTGTGGATGAGTCTTCTTCCTGCATATGTCTGTTTTTAACAAGACCTGAGTGTCAAAAAGGCTGGCTTTAATGCCATCTGAGATCTCACAATATGGCATGACTTACAATATAGCAGACGTGGTGTTCTTACAGTCTGACAAGTAAAAGATTGTTATAAATCGTACTGTGCACTTCAGTTAAAAAAGATCCATGAAATACTGGCAGGATGGAAAGTGACATTGCGGACAAAGGAAAATATATTTGAAAAAGTGTGAAGCATTTTAATTAGACAAGCGCCTGTTATGTTTTTTAATAAACTGAAGTGAGTTCATCTGAGGACATAAGAAAATGTGCATCTGCTCAGAGCAAATCATTTGAAAAGTCTGCTTAATTATAATATTTTGTGATGAATTTCTATTTGCAAGTTTAATATTTTAATCAAATATAAATTAGCGCATTCTTTTAGGTAGGTTTGAGGCTGTGACCAGATTTTGTCAAATTACAAATAACACAAATGGTCCGCACTTAATTTGAATATACAACAGGAAATAAAGAGACAAACGTTTCGGCCATGAGCTTTTGTCAGGGTAAAGATTCTTTTATTAATCAAGTTGAATAATTTTAGCCAGTTAAACCTGTACATTCTCATACAGATCACAATTGTCATTATAGATACCCATAACTACAGTACGTTTTGAATACAAAGGGGGATATTTTTAAAAGCAGTATCAACTATTTTGAACTATTTTACTATTTTAATTTTGGTGTTTTAAAATGTAAATAAGAAATAGTGTGCACAAATGTCATCACATTCATGTCGTATAAATGATTCATTCAGTATTTCGGTTTAAAATCCACCAATTTTAGTGTTTTTTTTTTTTTTTTTTTTTTTTTTAGTAGTTTAGTAAGTGAGTAATGTGTGTTTATATAGCGCATTTATCATGTATGGCCATACACCAAAATCGCTTTACAATCATGAGGAGGGTCTCTCCACACTACCACCAGTGTGCAGCATCCACTTGGATGATTCGACTGCAGCCACAGGACAACAGTGTCCGTGCGCTCACCACACACCAGCTATTGATGGAGTGAAAAGACAGTGATAGAGCCAATTCAGTGGATGGGGATGATTGGCAGACCATGTTGGGTAAGGGCCGATGGAGAGAATTTGGCCAGGACACTGGGGTTACAAAATGGGATTTTTTTTTGAATGACCACAGAGAGTCAAGACGAAAGAGGCTCTTACTTAGTATAGTGTCCCCTTCACTATACTGGGGCATTAGGACTCACACAGACTGCAGATTGAGCGCCCCCTGCTGGCCTCACTAACACCACTTCCAACAGCAATCTAGGTTTCTCATGTAGTCTCCCATCCAGGTACTGACCAGTTTCAGCCCTGCTTAGCTTCAGTGAGTAACCGGTCTTGGGCTGCAGAGATATGGCTGTGGCAATAGAATGTATTTAGAAGGTGTTACTGTTAACATTTCTATAATAAAATATTTATTGAATATTCTACTTGTGTCTTCTACTCTTTTGCAATTAAAAGCTTTTAAAATGTCAGTACAATATGGATAGTTTTGATTATTGGGGGGACTTCATATAATATAAATACATAAATAGCTGAGGGACGAATGAAAATGACAGCATGGAAGCTTTTGCTATAGCGTGCCTGGTAGATATCAAGAAATGACCTCTGATTTCTCCCACAGGACTGGCTGAGCAAGTTTGGGTATCTTCCACCCCCTGATCCTGTAAATGGACAGCTACAAACTAAAGAGGCTCTGACGAAGGCCATCAAAGCCATGCAGAGGTTCGGAGGCCTGGAGGAAACAGGAGTGTTAGGTTAGTATGTTGGCATTTTTGTACATGCTTTTAGATTAAAGGCATAGTTCACCCCATAAATGAAAATTCTGTCTATAATTACTCACCCTCATGTCGTTCCAAACCCCTGAGATTCAACTTCAGAACACAAATAGGATATTTTGGATGAAATCTGAGAACTCTCCCATCCTCTATAGACAGCAATGGTCCAGATTCATTCAGTTCAGATGGTTGGAACTTGTATGGTTGTGCAATATTGGAAAAATCTAACATTGTTTTTTTCACCAGATGGCATTGATAGATTTTTTTGGAAAGAATTTGCTAATTCAACTTGATTGGGAATGATTCTGTAGGCGAATCATGCAAATTACAACCATATAAATAAAATAGAGCAGAGATGAAAGTGGGACAAAAATGGGAGAAACATTGAAGGCCATATAACGCACTCAAGTTTCACTCCATTATGGTTAAACTCTGGAGTAACTCCTTAAATCTCATGTGTTCTGAACTGTGGCTTCTGAACTATAATAACTCCATAATCCCAACTCAACATTGCACATCCTGCGATGTAACAATTGCAGTAGCACACATTTAGATATTGATGATGAAATTATATATTGTGCAACTCAACCAGAAAGGTACCAAAAATCATCCTCAAAAAAAAAAAAAAATTACTTCATTCAGCAGTTTCTTCTTTACAGTGTCAGTATATGGTGCGCATTCACAAACATTGTGGAATGATGTGTACTCCGGATGCTAAGTACAGTATACATAAGCAGCACACCCAAGCGTGACACATGAACATGCGCCCTATACTGACACTGAGGAGATGAAACTGTTGAATAAAGTAGATATTTTTGTTTTATGTGCACACAAAAGAATTCTTACAGCTTGAATATATTCTGATTGAACAGCTGAATTATAGGTCTGTTTTGAGGATGTTTTTGGTATTTTTAAGAATTTAGAATGAGTAGGGATCATTGGATTCAGGGGGTTGGAACAACTTGAGGGTGAGTAATTAAAGGTCCCGTGAAATTCTTTGAAATGTGCATTTTTTATTCGATGTTTAACAATCTCAACTGAAACATAAAATCAGGGTGGGAAAAATTTAGCTCCTCCCCTTTAGAAAAAACAGACAATAGCGTTTTGTTTTTATTATTAATTGAGCTCAAGCACATCAAATGAAAACCAAATAAGAACTGTTTTGAAGAGGAAAAGACTTGTCAGATATTGTAGAGCATTGTTAAAAGATTTGATGAGAAACTGAAGTATGAGGTTGTCCTGTTTAGGCAGAAGTGAAAAACTGCAAGCTTTGAACGTTTGTATCCTCAATGCGACTTTTGTCACTGTTTTGTAGCACACTAGATTATAGATATCACTAAGAATAACATACCGAGACTAACATCTATAAAACTTTATTTTAATAACAATAAATTATTTTATTTTATAATAATAATAATAATTCCTTAATAATAATTCCTTTTCTAGACACTCAAAGCGCTTTACATATTGGGGGGAATCTCCTCATCCACCACCAGTGTGCAGCATCCACCTGGATGACGCGACGGCAGCCATTTTGCGCCAGACCGCACACCACACACCAGCTGATTGGTGGAGAGGAGACAGAGTGATGAAGCCAATTATGATATGGGGATGGTTAGGAGGCCATGATGGACAGAGGCCAGTGGGCAGATTTGGCCAGGATGCCGGGGTTAAACCCCTACTCTTTCTCTTTCCTGGGATTTTTAATGACCACAGAGAGTCAGGACCTCGGTTTAACGTCTCATCCGAAAGACGGCGCTCACTGAGCAGTATAGAGTCCCCGTCACTATACTGGGGCATTAGGACCCACACAGACCGCAGGTTGGGCGCCCCCTGCTGGCCTCACTAACACCACTTCCGGCAGCAACCTAGCTTTCCCATGTGGTCTCCCATCCAGGTACTGACCGGGCGCAGCCCTGCTTAGCTTCAGTGGGCGACCAAGTGAGAGTTGCAGAGAGCTAGCTGCCGGCTGTAAATTAAATTAACTATTTTATTAACAGATTTTAAATTTTTGGGTTCAATGCGAATCCTCAATGCGACTTTTGTCACTGTTTTGTAGCACACTAGATTATAGATATCACTAAGAATAGCATACTGATACTAACATCTATAAAACTTTATTTTAATAACAATAAATTATTTTATTTTATTAACAGATTTTAAATTTTTGGGTTAGGATTAGGGTTAACTTTAAATCTCTGGCCAATGCTATCCTTGAATTGTTGGTGGATACAAGTAGACTGACCAATTATTGATTTATTCATTCATTCATTCATTTTCTTGTCGGCTTTGTCCCTTGCGGGGTCGCCACAGCGGAATGAACCGCCAACTTATCCAGCACGATTTTACGCAGCGGATGCCCTTCCAGCCGCAACCCATCTCTGGGAACTTCCACACACACATTCACACTCATACACTATGGACAATTTTAGCTTACCCAATTCACCTGTACTGCATGTCTTTGGACTGTGGGGGAAACCGGAGCACCCGGAGGAAACCCACGCGAACCCAGGGAGAACATGCAAACTCCACACAGAAACGCCAACTGACCCAGCCCAGCCGAGGTTCGAACCTGCGACCCAGCGACGTTCTTGCTGTGAGGCAACAGCACTACCTACTGCGCCACTGGGTTGCCCAATTATTGATTTAGTTATGATAATAATAATAGTAATAATAATATTAATACATTTTGTTTAAAGCACCTTTCAAGAAACCCAAAATCACTGTACAACATGTATATTGTGATGAAAACGAGCCCTCCAGCTCATCTTCAGGGGGAGAAATGTGAGTTTGTGACGGATAAAAAAAATGATAGCTTACTCTTTTTTATTTATTTATTTTTTATTGCAATTTTAAAACACAGAACATACAAGGGCAATAACATAACATTATATTGACATAAAAATACAATATAAAAAGAAAATTAAAAAAATTTACAATTATTCAAAGACAAGATTTAAGGCTTTAAGATAGGTAATGACCTATTTCAAGTGAGTAAAATTCCATATATAATTAGCAAATTAACAATATACCAAATTTTGATGTCGACTGTATTCTCATTAAAAAAAAAAACATCTTTTTCTTTGAATTCCAATGCAAAATTTGTACTCTGCTTAACAAACAAAACAAAACAAACAAAAATCTAAAACTACCAAAGAAACAACAAACAGGAAAATAAATCAGAAAAAAATACTCCAAATATATCTACAAAAATAATAACAACAGTATATATGTATATACACAATTCAATAATTTAAAATTTAAACTGACAGTATAGAAATAAAGAAGATGATAAAACACAAAGACAAAATCCAGAATGTAGTAGTGCAGTTATAAAGAGTAAGTTATTTTGAACAGATTTGACCTATATTTTACCCCATTTTTAAAGTTGTTCCATAATCAATAGCAGATTCACCAATAAAAATAACAATTTTGTGAGAAAACAAATGAAAATGTATAATTAGAGTGAAACTGTATCCTAATCAGTCAGGCGATTTACTGTAGTGCATATGAGGACTTGACACAATGCAGAAACCATGATTAGGGCACAAATGAGATGTTACATAAAGCCATAATTTATATCTTGGCTATTAGAAAGCAAGGCAAACTGTGACACACACTCCAAGTACATCAGTTAAACAGAACAGCATTAAAAGTATACTGGAAATAAAACAGATTCAATAAATTCTCACTCACACAATACGGTTGTCTCTGGCTAAAAGCTATTCTTATTTTATACGTAGTTAATAAATAATTTATTTTCTGCAAAAAAAAAAAAAGGTTACATATTTATTTTCACATTTTCTTATAGCTAGAAATCATCTGTTAAAATGTGACAACAGCTAGAACATATTGCGTAATATTTAGATTTCAGAGCTGCTGAATATTCTGGTTCATTCTTGTTTTATAGTTATAAAACAGATTTGTATCCTTATTATTTGTTACCAATAAACATTGATTATTGATCAGATATTAACCGTATGAGTTAAAAAAATAAACTAATCCCATCATTAATCACATAAACCCATAATCTCAGATTTTTTTCAGTCTTATGTCCTGTGAATTATTTACAGAGGGAGAAGAGCATCATCCTCTCTGCATTCTGCACATGCATCCGAGTCTGTTTTTATGCATGTATGTGTTTCCCTGCAGACCAAGCAACCCTGGGCTTAATGAAGACCCCTCGCTGCTCGTTGCCAGATATGTCAGAACCGGATCTGTCAGCAGGCAGACGAAAGCGAGCTCTGGCTCCTCAGAATAAGTGGAACAAGAGGCATCTTTCCTGGAGGTACATTCATCTGTATTTTTTGGACTCAGACCGAGTGATTCCTGTCAGACACGTATGAGATGCAGTCGATACATTTCAATTCAATATTTGCTTAAATTGAAGCCTCGGTGGAAGTAAGAGATGATGGAAAGAGACTGAATTAGTGATGCAACAAGAAGTCAATGCGTGGCCAAGGCTGAAAAATATTCAGCTGAAATTATAGCATTTCAGTGCCGTTTAGGTTGTATGTGTGGGTTTTTTTAATGGCTGAATTGTTGATGCATCCTTGGATAATATTTTGATTTAACAGCTTGAAGATACCGGGTTAGCTGTTGTTAGTTGGAAAATAGTTTGTTTTATTCTGATTAGATTTTAATTAGAGCTGAATTAGATTTTTTTAGGGCCGTAAAATTATTGCAGTATATTCTTATTTTATAGTTATAGAATACAAAGTTATATTCAGTGGTTAGCACTGTCATCTCACAGCAAGAAGGTTCAAGTCCCGGCTATGTCAGTTGGTATTTCTGTGTGGAGTTTGTATGTTCTCTCAGTGTTGCGTGGGTTTCCTCCGGGTGCTCCGGTTTCCCCCACAGTCTAAAGACATGTGGTGTAGCTGAATTGAATAAACTAAACTGGCCATAGTGTATTAGTGTGAATGAGTGTGTTTGGGTGTTTTCCAGTACTGGGTTGCAGCTGGAAGGGCATCCGCTATGTAAAACATATGCTGGATAAGTTAGTGGTTCATCCCAGTGTGACGACCCCTGATGAATAAAGGGACTAAGCCGAAGGAAAATGAATAAATGAATGCAAACTTTAGGTTATCGCCTGGCTCATATTCTGAATTATTTGCTTGTATTTAGATTATTCAACTAGAAAGTATTAAGCTATATTTTGATTTCACGGCTAGACGTTTTGCTTCTCATCATAGTTTTATAGTTATTAACAACATATTTAGATTATTGTATTTATATTCAGGCTATGATGTATATATAAAAACAATAGCTCAGGTTCGGAATTGCATTCTTATTTTTGTGGCTAAAAATATTGAATCAATTTCTTGTTTTATAGTTTACAGTTCTAGTTGGTTTGTAAAAAATGTAATTCAAATGTGTATATATATACATACATACATACAGTTGAAGTTAGAATTATTAGCCCCCCCCCCCCCCCAATCATAAAAAAAAGACGCCTCTCAACGCTAAAAGCACATTCGGTTTGATCGGCCCCTTATACTACTCTCTTTTATCTCTTAACAATTTTATCAGTATTCTGATTTAAGAGTCAACACCGGCTAACATTTGGACTTTTTATATTTATGTAGAAAAATAATCATTTGTGAAACATTTTAATCCTTTATTTTTTTCATATGTAAAGATATTTGTGTATTGCTGTACATTCTGTGTGTATTAAGCAATGTGTTTGGACCTGCATAGGCGCATAACTAACGCGATCTGCGCTGGACTTTATACCAGCTTTTAGTTGGTCAATGGCACAATCTATTTCAGTTCATCAAAATAGCTACGTGCCAACAATATGCCTTAAAACACCTCCTTTTAGACCAGCTCTCCATGAGTCCACAAAATGGTGCAAATGGATTTTGCTATTCAAACAACCTGAAAATTTGAGTTGCGCTGGTCTGAAAATAGCAACAAATTGCACCATACACATCTTGCGCATTATTGCGCTGGGTGTTTAATAGGGCCCCTTATCTTACAGCAGGCTATTTTTGGTTTATATTCTGATTTCATAGTTAAAGTATTGAGTTTTGTTCTGTTAGCTTACAGCATACGCACATTATGATTTTGCCAAGTACGATGCGATCCTGGATTAACATCTATGTTGATCATGAAACATCATTTTGTTGGAAAATGTAATCCATACCTATTCCCTACCACAAAACCCAACCATAACTGTACATTATTCTTAAAATCAGAGGGGAATAATAGTTGGATAACAATCATGCAGAAGTGCATAAAATCTAACTGTAAGCCTAAACTTAACTTATCCCTCTATTCTGATTGGCTGATTGAAAACAGGATGCTGTAATTTATTTATATTATATTATTATATTATATTATATTATATTATATTATATTATATTATATTATATTATATTATATTATATTATATTATATTATATTATATTATATTATATTATATTATATTATATTATATTATATTATATTTATTTTTTAAAGCTGCAAAATATCAGCCTGTTCTGATGTACTAGCTATGATCATAAATGTTGGTTTATATTCCAATTTGATAGCTTAAGAATAATGTCTTGTGTTGTGTTTTGTAAGCTATAAAATAAATATATTCAGATTTTATGGCTTGAAAATATTGTCTTAAACTCTGATTGATATTCTAAATTCATAACTAGAAAATATTGTTTTTTTATAGCTGTACAATACCGGTTGACATCTTCATCTTCCAGAGAGATAATATTGGCTTATATTGGGATGTTATCAGTAGTGTAGAGTATAGCAGAGAAATGTTAGAAATCCCTCAATGCCGACTATTCCAATTTCCAGCTGAGAAAGGCTCCTGAACACCGCCGCTTTTTGAGGCTGTCTGTTTTGAGGACAGATTGACAATGTGAATGTGTCTGTTCTCGAAGCATGCGTGCGTGTTGTGTGTAATACAGGCTTTTGTTTACAGACACTTGTCTTGGGTTTTATACCGTGTTCTTCTTTTGTTTCTCATTACAGAGGCCCACTGTGATCTCACTCTCTGTGTGTGTTGTCAATTACACAGGCTTACACTCCGGCTACCTATAGTGTGAAATACACCCCTGGCGTGGATTTAATTGGTAAAACATCAATGATTAGACATGTTTAGAGTTGTTTCATGACCTGGTGAATTAGGTCCCCGTACACGTTCCCCAGTGCCGGGAAATATATTACCTCACAATCAATATAACATTTCCATGAAAAATTAATCCGCTTCCTCAAGCACACGGCTGAGAAACATGTTTTTTAAGGATTTATTTCAGATCAAGGGGATGCTTTTTTCCCCCCTCCATTTATTGAGGATATTTCAGCCCTCATTTAAATGGCTTCATCGACATTCCCTGACATTTAAATACCTCATAAAATAGCTTGATTAGTGCTGTTTTCCTTCCTTAAAAGTGGCAAATTCAAAGTGCTTGTCGCTTTAATAAACAAAAATAGACTTTCGAGTGAGTGTAGAGGGACTAATGATCAGTATGTTTAGTCCTGATTCACAGAAGACATTTTTAAAAGTGTGTGTGTGTGTATATATATATATATATATATATATATATATATATATATATATATATATATATATATATATATATATATATATATATATATAATATACAGTTGAAGTCAGAATTATTAGCCCCCCTGTTTATTTTTTTCCCAAATTTCTGTTTAACAGAGAGAATATTTTATCAACACATTTCTAAACATAATAGTTTTAATAACTCATTTCTAATAACTGATTTATTTTATCTTTGAAATGATAACAGTAAATAACATTTTACTAGATATTTTTCAAGACACTTCTATACAGCTTAAAGTGATATTTAAAGGCTTAACTAGGTTAATTAGGTTAACTAGGCAGGTTAGGGTAATTAGGCAAGTTATTGTATAATGATGGTTTGTTCTGTAGACCATCAAAAACAAATATAGCTTAAAGGGGCTAATAATTTTGACCTTAAAGTGGTGTTTAAAAAATAAATAACTAAAAATTTTTAAAATAAATCTTTCTCCAGAAGAAAAAATATTATCAGACATACTGAGAAAATTTCCTTGCTCTGTTAAACATAATTTGGGAAATATTTAAAAAAAATAAATAAATAAAAGGGGGGCTAATAATTCTGACTTCAACTGTATACAGTGCTCAGCATATATAAGTACACCCCTCACAAATCTATATTTTAAATTCATATTTTTACTAGGAAGCTATACAACATTATATTTGTGCATGTACATTAGATTAGTCAGTGCTGAAGCCAAATTTGGAGCTTATCTAACAAAATAACTTACTATAACGGTCCAAAAACTAGTACACCCAAATTTTTGTTATAGAAAAATATTAAATACAAATTCAAAAATTAGGAAAAATCAAGAGAAGCTGAAAAATTGAAAAATTTTGTTGAAATATTGTAGGTTGTAATTTATTTATTTATTTTTTGCAATATTTTGCTTGAATTGAGTTGTATTATCTTTCAATTTCTAAATATGTTTGGTGACTAAAATATTATTTTAATAAATATATCTGTTTAATAAATCTGTTTTGTTTAAATGCACCAAATACATTACCTATATTCACTGAGAAATGGATAAAAATATTTATTTTCAAAATGGGGTGTACTCAATTATGCTGAACACTGTATATATATATAGAGAGAGAGAGAGAGAGAGAGAGAGAGAGAGTGCCAACGACTTCCATAGTATGGAAAAAGTAACATGTAAGTGCATAGGGAACAGAATCTGTTTGACACGTTCTATTTTTTGTTTCTTGAAGAAAGAAATCTATATTGATTTGCTAGCCCATATAGAAATCTGATACATGATGGAAAATATGCAATTTACATATATGACATACTAGTTCATATTTGGATTTTAGGTATATAAAATGTCATATATGCAACATATATTTCAAAATATTACAAAAATGGTAACTTTCATGTTATTCCCAACCATTGGAATTCTAAATATGAAGGACATTTTCACTGTATTTCAGATAATTTAATAATTTATTCTTCAGCAGACAGTCGTCTTTGCTTTGTTTTGGCTGAAATAAAAGCAGTTTTTAAATTACTGTTAAAATTATTAGCCCCCTTAACCAATATATATTTTTGCAATTGGCTATAGAACAAACTATTGTTATACAATAACTAAACTGAATACTAGTATTTTGAAAAATATCTAGTAAAATATTATGCAGTCATTGTGGCAAGCATAAAATAAATCATTTATTAGAAGTTATTAAAACTATTATGTTTAGAAATGTTTTGAAAAAAAAGTCTTCTCTTTGTATACAGAAATTGGGTAAAATATAAAATAATCAATAACAGGGGGGCTAATAATTCTGACTTCTACTGTATGAATACACATAATTATAGCTAATTCAATAAATATAGTTTCCTATTTATTGATGATATTTCAGCCCTCATCTGAATGTCTTCATTAAAATTGCATGACATTTGCTGTACAGGCCTCATGAGATGATCTTGATTAGCTGTTTTCCTGGTAAATTGAAAGTGCATGTCACTTTAAAACACACACACACAAACTATATGTTTGGTCTAGATTCTCAGAAGACATATTAAAAAGTGGATATTCTGATTCCCATTTACAAAAGTACTAAAGAAGTAATTAGAGAAGAGAAACATTTTGATCACCAAATGTATCTTCCTTTGAACTCCTGGGAGAAACAAATGCTAATTTGGATCAACATCTTGAGAAACTATTGGGCTATATTTTTTTATTATATTCAGATTGTTGTAAAGTCTATATTTTCTACACTACCTGACAAAAGTCTTGTCGCCTATCCAAGTTTTAGGAAGAACAAATAATAACTTGACTTCTAGTTGATCATTTGGTATCAGAATGCAATGCAATCTCTGCAATGACTCGAATAACTTACTAATAAAGTCATCTGGAATGGCAAAGAAAGATTCCAGAGTTCATCAAGATTCTTTGGATTCATCTTCAATGCCTTCTTAATCTTACCCCAGACATGCTCAAAAGTGTTCATGTCTGGTGACTGGGCTGGCCAATACTGGAGCACCTTGACCTTCTTTGAAGTTGCCCTCTCCTGTGGTTTGTAATGTAATGAGCAGCACAAATGTGTTGATACCTCAGGCTGTTGATGCTGCCATCCATTCTGCAGATCTCACTCACTTTCCCATACTGAATGTAACCCCAAACCATGATGTTTTCTTCACCAACCTTGACTGATTTCTCTGAAAATCTAGGGTCCATGCGGATTTCAGTAAGTCTTCTGCAGTATTTGTGATGATTGGGATGCAGTTCAACAGATGATTCATCTGAAAAGATCGACCTTCTGCCACTTTTCCAAATGATTAACTAGGGGTCAAGTTATCATTTGTTGCTCTTACAACTGGAATCGACAACAAGAGAGGTGTCAGGTGTAGTTTTGTAGTTCCCATTTAAATCTATACTATGAGGAAAACGTACTGAAGTTAATAGAGAAGAGAAACATTTTGATCACCAAATGTATCTTCTTTTGAGCTCCTGGAAGAAAACAACGATACTAATTTGGAACAAAATAAGGGTAGTCTTGAGAAACTAGTTCACATTCAGATGAGTTGTAAACATCTCTAGCACATACATCCAGATGGTCTGGAGTAAATTGTACAAGACATCTGACCTCACAGACGTGCAGCTTAATAAACATTTGGCTTTCTGACTCAGCGGGGTCATTCGACAGTTTAGCCAAAGGCAATTGCTTTGAGACTTACAAAGAACGAGCACATCTGCACTTTACTGAAACAAAATGAAGCAATTATTTGTTTATCTTTAAATAGCAATTTACAGTTAAGCTAAACAATAAAAATGGCACATTTTAATATTTTAGTAGCATGAAAGTGTGATAGATTACACAACACTATCATTCTGGCCTTTGAAGATAATTGTATGCGATATGAATGAGTCACAGTGCTTGAAATATCATACACTAAGTGCTCAGAGATGCAGATGGAGATAGAAATCTGTCGTAACATTTAGCTTAACATTTATCATCTCATTTTTGACCCATTGACATTTGTAAATATTGAAGTTCTGAGCACCTCTAAGTGATTTTATGGTTTTGTTGTAGTTTGTGAAGCAGAATTTTAAAAATATATGTAGATATGTGTTCATCCATGTACACACGTATATGGATATTGTGTTGACACAAAAAGAGGCCAATGTGTGGGTCAAAATGATTTTTTATTCCTAAAATCATTTGAACATTAAGATCATGTTTCGTGAAGATGTTTTATTGTACTTTAAAGGGCACCTATGGTAAAAAATCTACTTTTCAAGCAGTTTGGACAGACATATGTGTAGGTATAGTGTGTAGACCGTCATATTGGGGTGATATAAACACACTCAGTCCTTTTTTTTCAATTTAACAACATAAAAACGGTGGACCAATTGGAGCGGTTTTGAGATCGACCGCAACTTGACGTAGGAGTGCGGTCCCCCCGCCCACCAATATTGATTGACAGGTGCGCATTACCATATCCTCAGTATGTTGTTTCACGTCTGCCATTTTCAGCGTGAGTCAAAGCGACGTCACCAAAGAAACACCCTTGCTCTATTTTTAGATCATGTAAGACTCATTGGGCTCAACATTCACCAAGTTATCACTCTCCTCGCTGCCAGTGTTTGTGAGTTTTGGTGGGTTTGCATACATGTGTACTTTTCATTGCGTCTTCCTTAAACTTCAGCGGTTTGCTTTTCCCGCGGTCACAGAAGCTCCCTGTCATCTAAACTAGGTGCAGCTGGAAAGTGCGAGCACGTTGCCTCACGTGCGCGTCCCTCCATTGGAAATAACGAACTAACGACGCACAGCGCCATGCATTTCGCGGTGTCGCGGATGAAAGCGAGGACCGGGAGGGTGTCGCGGATGAAAGTGAGGACCGGGGGGTTCGCTCACTATTCTGCCGCCTAGGTCGCCTCTATGGACGTGCTGGCCCTGCTCAGGACACTTCATATTTCTGCCGCGCCACAGAGCATTATCTGAATAGTTTCATTTTAAATAACATGCGAATGTGCGCGTCTGGTATGCTGTGTCGTGGCTCTGAGCGGCGCATCCGGTGTATGACACCCTTTAGTTATAGCCTCAAGCAGGTCTTACACCAGAAGCGCCGCTTCTGTAAAACTGTACAAAGACACAAATGATTTTGTAGTCTCTGCTTGGTCTGTGTCCGAGTCATACATGTACAGCTGAACGCTGGTCCTCTCACTCATGTTGCTTCTCTCTGTCTGCCTGTCTGTAGCCATACACAAAGCAGGGGAGCTCTTGGCTCCGCCCCCTTGTTAAGTTGGGCGGGAAGTCGAAACTAATTTTCATGTGAAGCAACACGCCCCTAAAATGACGAACTGTGTACACGCCCCCAAAATGACACTATTTAACACATCATAATAAAAAATCTGAATTGTGTTTTGAACTGACCCTAAACTGGCACACTGAGAAGAACCATAATATTAATATTACATCTCAAAAAAGGGGTAAAATATGTCCCCTTTAATTATTACAAAAGTAATAATTATTTATTTTCAAATAGTTAAATAGTAGCCAAATATTATCCTCTCCAAGCAAACTATAGATCAATGGAAACCTTATTCATGCAGCTTTCAGATGATAAATCTGAGATATAAATCTCCTTTTGAAAAAAAAAATCAACTATTATGAATGGTTTTGTGGTCAGGGTCACAAATATACATAAAAAAATACATGCATGTAAATACATTTATCATATACATTTATTGATGCACAACAACAAAACTTTGCCTCAATAGATATGGTTGGAAACAGAACTAAGCAGCAGACGGATCTTAATTCACAACATCTCAATGTTATTTTAATCATTTTGATTAAATGACTGAGCCAAAGCTTGTCATCTAAATGATTTGGTTAAATGATCTTGCTTGATTGTATACCCAAACATATATCTGCA
Source organism: Danio kyathit (assembly GCA_903798195.1). Lineage (NCBI taxonomy): Eukaryota > Metazoa > Chordata > Actinopteri > Cypriniformes > Danionidae > Danio > Danio kyathit. Next base: position 21,989,698 of record LR812539.1, on the reverse strand, counting down.
CACTAAATTAAAGGGATGTGCTGGTTCTCACTTAATGTTATTTTTACTAAATGCTTAGATTTGATGTATATTAGGGCTGTCAATCAATTCAAATGTTTACTCAAATTAGTTTTTTGATCCAATTGAATGCAAATTAAAAATTATCCTAAATAAAAAAAGGAAAAAAATTGCTTTAGAAAGAAACTATTTATTTGATTTAACATAGAATTGATAACACACAATCAAGTAAATTCCCCTGCTTTTTTATTTAAATAAGAAACAAAAAATGCCACAAGCTGATGGCAAATGTTTTAATGAGTACTTTGAATCATGTCGTTTATTTATTCGATTCGCTCGAATGTGGCTGAGACAAATTGCTGTTGCTTCCTAGCAGGCACAGGACTTCAATATGACGTCAGATTAATGTTGTACCCCAACATCATGGGGACGTTTAGTTTGGAAATGAAAATTGGGTTAACATCAGGGCGACGTCAACATCCAACCTAAAATCAACCAAATATCACCGTCTAATGATGTTACAGCTTAATGTTGTGTGGATGTTACCACTATGACGTCTATCAGACGTTGGATTTTTGTTGCCATACCTGACATATAAATGTCAGTATTTAACGTCAAAATGACATTGGTTTAAGATGTTGGCTCGATGTTGGATTTTGGTCAATTTCCAACACAACCTAAAATCAACCAAATATCAACGTCATTTGACATCATTATTGGACTTCGAATAACGTCCTTAGATGCTGACTAAACAATGAATTTTGGCCACCTGACATCATTACCTAAATCTAACCTAATATTAACGTCTTATGACGTTGTGTGCCGGCTGGGTTAATATTGCTAATAAGTCATAGCACAATATTAACTTATCTACTTGTCTACATATTGTTGTTTTTCTTTATAATGAAACATTCAGTAAAATATGCAGCGTTCCACACAATTAATTCATGTTGTTTCAACACAAAGCCATTAAGTTACAAAATTTAAGTTTGAGCATGAAACAATTAAGTCTTCAACAAGAATGGTGTTGTTTTAACTCTCTTTAAAGAAATAGTTTGAACAAGCAGCAAAAACTAAAAAACGTTTTTTTTTTTTTTTTTGAGTGGCAGTGTTTAGTTTAACACACAGAGAAATAACATTTCTACAATGATTAAAAAACAATTATGGTGTTATTGATTTTTGGTATTGGGATTGAATTGGTTCTGCTGAAAATGATATCGGAGCATTCTTAAAAATAGCATGACAGCACTTGATCTGAGATGAAGTAATTTTGGAAAAGTGCTGTCGGTGTTTCTCCAGATGCAACAACACCTATTTTTATTTATTACAGATTTTTAAATATAATATTCTTTAAAATGCATGATATACAGTATAAACAGTACTTTTACTTAGACGCTTATACAGTTTCCAAGTTGCACTGTAGGAAATACTGGGTTCCACACAATCGGTTTGTGTTGGGACAACATGAAGGAATTTACAGTTAATTAACTTATTAATGTTTACAAATTAAAGTGAATTAAACATAAAACAATTAAGTTGTCACAAAGCAAACTCAAGAATTGTTTTAGCTCATTTTAAATAAGTAGTTTTAACAAGCAGCAAACAATGCTTTGAGTGTGAGTTTGCGCTTTGTATGGAAAAAAAAAACTTCTTTTTATTATTTTGAAGTCAGATTGATTTGAATGTATTTGATCATTTTGCTGTTTGATGTGTTCTCACCTTCCTCTCTCTCTGCTTTTGGATTATATTAGTTTGACCTTAATTCCCGCCTGAACCTTTCGTTCTCTGTGTTGATGAATGTGGGCAGGTTTGGCCATTTCGGCTGGGGTGAAATGACTCCTATAACTGAGCAGGGAGAACTCTATCAGTTGTGACAAAGTGCACATCAGGAGCTTTGCACCTCTGGTTCAGTTGTAGTGACAGAGTTTCACCAGCTGAGAGGCTGTAATAAAGCCTGTAATGGCTTGTTTTAGGAGCAGTGATAAAAAGCCTGACCAAGGCAATTGAAAAGCGGTGTATGGAAGGAGACAGACAGATATGAGGAGAGAAAAACAATGATGGATTCTGAGTGATTATTGCACTGCAGCGTCATAGCCATTTGTGTGAGGAGAGATCTTTTTAAATGGGTTTAGGCAAGGGAAGAATCGATAAGACAAAGAAATGTACCAACAGTATTAGGCTTTGATCAGCACTGACAGGCATTGGCCTTTTTTCATACACATCAAGATTCTTCAGAGAAACAATAGCTTTAGTACAAAACCAAGAGAATATTTTTAACTGCATATATGGAAGCATTCTTACATATTAATTCAAATAAAGCTGTGTGTGTTTACCTTGTACTCCTAACATTTTAAGGACCAAATGTCCCCACAAGTATAGCAATGCCAGTAAACTTTGACCTTGTGGGGATTTTTTTGGGGAAAACTGTTCATACATTAGATAGATTTAAGTATTTTAAAAATATAAAAATGCAGATTGTTTAGTGTGAGGGTTGAGTTTAGGGATAGGGTTGGGGTAGGGGGAGATAACACAGTTTGTACAGTATAAAAGCATTTAATCTATGGAATGTTCTCGTAAAGTGTGTGTGTTTGTATGTGTGAGAATGAGAGATATTAAGAGAACTGTGAAAGATCACTTTTTAGTTTTTAGACATAAGCTTACATTTTGTTACATTTAAACATGAGTTAAAACATGAAAAAAATCATTCATGCAAGCGTACATTGAGATTTTATTTGTTTAAAGGATATTTCAATGATAGTTTGTTGGAATACAAGATGACAGTGTTACTGAAAAAAATAATTAAGAAATATTATTGAGGCCATAAAGAGATACTTGAGTCAAACATGAATTATTGGTGTCTGTTGTTTGATTATTTGTTTTTTATTTTTGTTAAATTTCTCTTTTTGTTTTGTTAAATAGTTTAAGGCTTTAACCTCATTCAAGAACTTTTTGTGAACGTATAAAGATATATAGAAGTATAACGATTTTATATACATGTTCGCAGACCAAACCAGCCTGATCTCACGAGGAAACGTAAGTATTTTACATTTTGTCAGTTTAGTGGCTAAATCGTACGAATTCGTACGATTTAGTTGTACGAAAATGTAGGATTTTAAAAAGGAGGCGTGGCACCTAACCCCACCCCTAACCCCAACAGTCACTGGGTGATGAGCAAATCGTACTAATTTGTACGAATTAGATCGTACGAATTCATACGAATTAGCCACTAAATCAAAAAGTTACGAATTGCCGTGAGATTGCGTTGGACCAAACATATATATAAAGTTTGCAGGCCGATCTGTCTTATCTGATTGGCTGATAGCCGTGCAATATTCCCGTAATAACAGCACTCGTACAGCCTCCTCACCCTTGTGTATTACTTTGCCCACATACTGAGTGACAGCAGATGAATAAACTCACTTTTAACCAATATTGCAGCTGTTGGTCAACATAATGTACTTTTGAGGCTTTTCCAGGCGAGAATAAAGTTGTTTAGATTGTAATTATGCAGTTTATTTATTATTTATAGGTAGTGCCTATTTTAAATATTTATAATTTCTGAGATACAACTTGTCTGCGGCCATCAGCCTGTTGTACTTAGCAAAGCAAAGATGGTTGACGTTTTCCATCCACAAGATGGCGACAGAGACAGCATAATAAGCCCTTAGAGAAGAAAAACTCAGCATAATTTTAAACTACAGCTGATCAAATCATTATAAAACAGCTAAATGACATTCTAAGTCGATCTCTCTCTTTTGTATGTTGTAGTGCTGTATTTATACCACAGTAATTGTAGTGTATTGAGTGTGAGATGGGACTCACATATCAGAAATGTATGTATTTTGTTTTGGCCACTCTTTGTATAAACTTTTTGGTTGCTCATCTGTTTGTTTCTTATGCATCTCGTGTTTTCGTTACTGCAGACTAGTTGAAAGAAAGAAAGAAGAAATGCCCACATGTGTTCAGCGTTTTTCCTTATCACAAACACAACAGTAATCTGGTAGTGATTGCATTGCTTTGTCTTTTTTGGGGTTAATTATTGTGATCTCCTAATTGCAACAGAGAAATACTTAGAAATCTCTGTAGACTGATGACATTTCATGCTGTTCAGCCTTATAATCTTAAAATGTCAGCAAAATCACTTGTTTCGTCATCACTTTAGACATTACGCTAGAGAATCATTCAAATACTAGCTCTAAAGTGACCTAGTTAGTGAAATAGTAACGGTTTCTGCTGTTCTGATGTCAGCTGCAGATGTGAAGGAATGGCGGAAGAAAGTAGTTCCTCTTACAAAAGGATTTTGAGACTCTCTATGCTTGATTTTCTTTTTTTTATACACACAATTATGTTGTCAAATCGTTGTATAAATGCAATATCACACAAGTACCAGTGCGATATGGCTGTATATCGTCACTGGTGGGAGGTGTGCGTTGCACGCCTCCCACCAGTGACAATTTACACCCATATTGCACCGCTACTCGTGTGATATTGCTCATATATATAAATAAATAAATATATATATATAAAATGAAAATATTGCTAATGCAAACTTGATTTAAATACTTTTTTCTTGTTTTAAGAAAGTTTGTATTTATTTAATATTTTATAATACTATAATTTTTAAAACTAAACTAATTAAGACTAATAAAAAAAACTACTTTGGGAGAGTAAAAAAGTAGTTTTTCCAAAAATAAAGATGAAAATTATTTGCACACATTCATCTTGCCTATTGACAAACAAACAAATCGAAGACAAACAAGCAGAATCAATCAGAATCTTTCATCTCGCTGACTGTGATCTACTTACGTTTGCAGGGACTCAGTTCTGTTCTGTTTCTGGAAAGAACTTTATGATTTTTAGCCAATTTAATCTTGTAACGAGTTTAATATTCGTTAGAACATCTCATTTTCCTTCCACAGAAGAAAACTTAAATGAGGGTAAGAAAAAAAGGATTGAACTTTTTGTTATATTTATATATATATAAAAGTTTCTTATCACAAAGTGTTACTCTGTTTCTATTTTTCTGTCGGCTTACTGGTGAAGGCAGTTGGATGGCCTCTCAGTGGACGCTGATGAATAAATGATTGATCAGCCAGTAAGAACACAGGTTCAGAGGTTCAGCTGTATACATATTCCTATTCAGAACACAGTTACAATGGAGATGATCCTGCATCAGGCCTCCATCACTCCACATTAGACCCACACCATACTCTAAGGGCCACTGCCTGCTCGTTAACACCCTCATTAATTACCCAAATAGATTAGGACTGATTGCTTTGAAGACAATGTGTTTTTCCCCCAGACTCGCATTGTGTGTCTTTGGGGTTGATTTCCCAAGCTGATTAACAGGGAGCCGAGTGAAATGGCTTTATGATAAGCATCTCTCTCCTCACCACCCTCCATTACTCCCATCACATTTCTGTCTATCAAACCCCTCGACGCTCCTAATCCTTTCCACGCCGGCTGAAAATGGGTACATCTCTCACAATAGCTCAACACGCTCCGGGCGATACCCAACGAGAGAGCGTAGGAGCTGTTGTGTGAGGTAAAGTTGAAGCTATCGTTGGGCATCTGTGCGCTCGCCCAGATGCTGGCACACAATGAGGGCGGAGGATGTAAATCATTATGATGTCGTTTAGCCAGATAATCCCAGCCATGTCCAAATGACGATAATCCGTCAGGGTTGGATTTCTTTTCATCCCTCCTCATGGCTTGTGCCTGTTTGATTGGAGACTGTAACTAAAAGCCATATCACTCAATAGGCTAGGGGGATCGATCCAAAGACAAAAAAAATACTGTCATTTATACTAACCTAGGCTCTTTGATAAATATGGGATTCTGAAGAAAGAAGATTAGGGATGCACTGATACTGATGCTTGTATCGGGCTCGTTCTCGTGACAACACACCGATACCAAAGACAGATAGAGTTTTTCAAAACACACAAAGGTTTCAGCAGCAAGAACACAATGTCAGGCTCAGCAATGTGGAAATATTTCAGAATTAATGACGACAACAATGGTTTGGTGCCTTTTTTCAGTGCCACTTAAATGCCTAAACACACATGATTGCTACACTGCAAAAAAAATGCTTTTCTTACTTAGATTTTTCGTCTTGTTTCTAGTCAAAAAATCTTAACAATTTTAAATCAATGAGCTTTTTCTAGACATGCAATACAAATTGTCTTGTTTTAAGAAATAATATGCCAACATTAAGACAGTTTTTCCTTAAAACAAGCCAATGGGGTAAGCAAAATAATGTTATGTCATAAAGGAACAACAAGATTATTATTTTGCTTACCCCATTGGCTGATTATTTTGCTGTGTAGTTACTGCATTGATGGGCTGTCAGAATGATCGGGAACATTAATTTCTCACTTGAAAGTTGGAAAGCTTTGTTGATACAAAATAATTTGTTTACTGAGTTATTACTTGTAAATAACCCAGCTACGGTACTCAGCTACGAGTGGCTAGCGTTACTCACTATGTTTACCAATCTGGAAGTTTATTTAAAAATAATAGGTTGGTAAATGTAGCAAGTAAAATAATTGGTGAGAGACAAACACCTCTCACTGATTTATTTATAGCAGCAACAAAAAGAAAAACCTCCACTATTGTGGAAGACTCTTCCTATCCTTTACATGGTTCCTTTAAGTTACTTCTGTCTGATAGATGGTATAAAGTCCTTTAGCAAAAAAGGTTAAGTACAAGAAGACATTTATTCCCACTGACATTGTTTTTTTTTTATAATTGTATAAATGTATTTATGTTTTGTTGTTGTGTGTGAGCCTATGTCTAAAGACAAATTTCTAACCCCTGTGGGACAGATAATAAAGTTTATTGAATTGAATTGAAAACTGCCACATCCCTCAAAAAAGGTACTGATATCATATCAGCGAGTACAAGGGAAAAAAAAATACAGTACTTGTATTTAGTCTTTAAAAAATGGTATCGATTCATACCTTAAATTAGCAGAAATGTTTGCAATGTTGTTTTTTAAATTCTCTGCATTATTTAAGGCATAGTTTGCTCAAAAACTTAAATTTACTCATTATTTACGGACCCTCAATTGAAACCATTGACTTCTACAAATAAATAATATGATAGTCAATGGTTAAAAGTTTCCAACATTTTTCAAAACATCTTCTTTTGTGTTCAACAGAAGAAACTCAAACAGGTTTTGAAGAAGTGGAGGGTGAGTAAATAATGACACAATTTTTAGTTTTGGGTGAACTATCCCTTTAAGTATTTTTATGGTAAAATAGGTGTGAGCTCTTAATCAGTTAGTTGGAGGAACACGGTGAATGCACTTATTAAATAAATATAAGACTCTTATACTGGAGGTGTTATCAGGTCCCAAAATCTGTATCTAACCCAAATCACTTTTTAGCTGAACATGACGTCAATACATTTGTGAAAGAAAAACCAAATCTGTGACAGACTAGATAAAATTAGACCCCAGTCCGACCCAACTGCATTTATTGTCTAACCCTAGACCTGAAATTTCTGCTGACTGATTTGGCTACAACTCCATTACTTTCATTAATTAATTAATTAATTATTGTTTTATATTATTCTCTGCCCAATGGATACAAGTTATTTCTGATTTGGGCTTTCAATTGTGATGAGTGGATTTGAAAAATAAGCATGATCACCTAATAAATTGTGGATTTGCTAGTGTTGTCTCTGACACTATTTACCTTATCTCCACCCGCAGGGGTTCTACTGAAAAAAAAGCTACAGGAACAAACAACATTATGAAGCAATTTCCTGATGGATCTCATATCTGTAAGATTGATTTCTGTGTGTGAGGTTTCAAACATTTCCTTTTCTGTATCCACATCACTGTAACCTACATCCTATTACTTTTATGCTTCATTTCCACTGAGCAGGACAATTTTAGTTTGGTACAGTATGGTTCAGTACAGGTCACCCTCATCAGGCTTGTGTTTGCACTGTGTTTTCTTTTTGGTAGCCTTGGTGGCTAGAAAGTTGCAACCAGCATCATTCTTGCTCGAAGAAGAAATCCAATATGAGTTGTAAACAATTCCAAATCTTCTGAAGTCTTATAGAAACATGTGTGAGAAGCAAGGTCAAGTGCAAGCAGCTTTTCATTCATAATCTTGTCTTCCATTAAACTTCATTGAGATCTATTATAGTAAAAAACATGTTAAAATCACATTGACACACACATGAAACATCTGGTTTGGAATATTTTTATAGTGTTTAATGTTATGTGGATGTTCCTACAATAAGAGACTGGCAAGTAAAATTTTTGGACATATACAAAGAGTTGATTCTGTATATCACTAATCATCAACTGGCGGCCCGCAGGCCAAATCCGGCCCGCTGAGCCGTTCAATCCAGCCCGCGACTGGATTCCAAAATTGTGAGGATCAAAAAGAAAATAGTGGTCCACACTATTAAAGCAACAAAAAATAACAACAACTGAGTCTCTTGTCAGAATAACCACCATTTATGACTATATTTAGGCTACACTCCGAAATGAGGACAGACTCAGACCATGCAGCGTTAAGCATTTATTGTTTCAAACAGGTTTTAGCGTAAGTGAAGAGCGGGTGAGGTGTAGGCGGAGTGCGCGCAACGTGTGTGTAATGAAGAGCAATTAGGGATGCGGTGGAGAGAGGTGCGCAAAGAGCGGGAGGAAGACTCGTTTGCGGGCATCCGTGAGTCTCTATGCATTTGCAGGAGACTCACAGAACTTCCGGGAGACTTGAGATGTCCGCCTTAGGACTAAAAAAAGGAGGAAAAACTATCTGGCACAACTTAAAATAGCATGGTAAATAAATAACCTGGTACCAGAACAAAACAGGTCACAAATATATGTTCGCACATCAAATGAAACGTTAAGTGGGCTTGGATTCAAATCACAAAGCTGTAATGGGCTACTCACAGTGCTTAATCAATGGCTAAAGTTACATTTCCCCAGTGTTGCCAGATTGGAAATGTGAAAGTATCGTACCAGAACCTCAAAATTATCGTATTTGGAGGAAAATTATCGTACAAGAGTCAAACGGCTACAGCTACAGCTAGACATCTAGCTCTAGCATCTAGGCTACAGCTATTATCTAGACAAATAGAGTTTTCACACAACGTGCAAATTACCACAATAAGTTAAAAAAAAAAGAAAAGAACATAGGCGTACCTTAGTGGGAAGGTTCAAACTCCTCGGAGTCACTGTCATTGAAAACCTGCATGTGTTGCCAGATGTTGAGGGATTCATTTTGCAGTACAAATATGAAATAGAGGTAAAGTTGGTTTTATATTCGCACATTCAGACTTTCCCCTCAATAATATAATTTCATAAAAGTATTATTTGCAAACTCTAAATAGCAAAATCATATTAGCAGCCAATGACTATCAAAGTCCAACATTGTTCACAGTCAAATAAACAGTTAATGTTGTTTTGAAGTCACACTTGCATGCTAATTTCGATCGAATATTCAAAGTAACATGGTAAACAATTTAGAGACTTCTAAATGAACAAATGTGCGAATATAAAACCAACTTTACCTCTATAAATATAATGCCTACATGGAGCGCAACATAGTGCTGGTTGGCTTGAAAGCAGTGCACCCTACCGAATTTTTAACAGTCCGAGGGTGTGGACGAGCCCATCCAGAGGATCTGTAATGAGCCGATCTCGTGGCTTTGTTTTGATGAGATTAACTTTGGAAAAACACGTTTGCATGTTGCATTTGAATGGGGGAAAATCGAGAACATTAAAGGCAAACTCTCCTGTTCTTCTCACCTTCCTTTTCAGCACTACTTTTTAAAACTTGACCGGCCACAACCTGAAAACGACTGACTGAACCACTGTCGCACGCAGCAGGAATGTTAACTTGTGAGAGAAAGCCATTCTCCACGTTGATTGGCTGAGAAGATGTAACGTAAGATAGAAACTAGTCATTGGACAGAAAACGTGTCTAACTCCACCTTCTCCTCACAGACATCAGACACAAGATGCAGCTATCAATAAGTATAGAAGCCCTAAGATTACAATGAAACTCATTTTAAATGCCATAAAATTCTGAAATTATCGTACATTATAGGATTTTTTACATTATTGATCGTACATCGTACAGAGGTCGAAATTATCGTACAAATACGATAATTATCGTACGTCTGGCAACACTGCATTTCCCCTTGTTGACTTAGCCTAATTGAGTTGAGGCAAAATATCTATCACTCCTAGTGGTTGACTGTGGTATAGGTAATAGGAGCCTGAATCAAATGCCTTCAGTTTTGTAATGAAATTGAAAAAGTATAAACATTAAACATAATGTTAAGCCAAAATGAGATTTTTATTTGATTTTCTTCTTGGGGGTCCGGCCCTCAAGGAGACTGTCCGGTAAAACTCTGGCCCTCTGACAAATATAGTTGATGACCCCTGCTGTATATGCATAATCTCAAACATGGTGTTTATGATGAGAGCTTTCTTCTACAATTGGCTCATTGGCAGCTTTGTTTTATAGGCAAACCATTAAAGATCACAACACATTCATTAAGGGCACATTCAGTATTCAGTAAAGACATTTCACTAAATTAAACATATGTTATAAAGATTTGATTGTAAATAAATTCTGTTATTTTTAACTTTCTTTTCATCAAAGGATCCTGAAAGTAAATGCATCACAGTTTCTGCAAAACATATGAAGCTGGAAAAAAGTTTTTAATGTCAATAAATATGATAATAGTTATTAACGACACTGCAGATCAGCATATTATAATGAAACGTCATGTGAAAACTGGAGTAATGAAACATTTTTAATTTCTTTATTTGACAATTTTACAGTTATACTGTATTTAAAATCAAATAAATGCAGCCTTAAGGAGCTTCTTCTTAAAAAAATCATACTCATCCTAAACTTTGGACCGGTAATGTACTAAATAAATACAATTATAAATCCTGCAAGGTGGATGTACAGATTTGCAATGGATAAATGCAATGTCTGATTCAGAATTTGACAGAGACTAATTTGATGATTCATTCCTGTGAAAAGCTTGTCTGGCTGTGTGTCACGTTCAGCTCCTGGATGTGAGAGTGGAGGATTGATTTGATGTGCGATTAACAGCATACAGTAAATGTCCTGTCTGGACCACTGATCTACAGAGGTCAGGCCCGCTGTGAGCATTACGCCAGAATAGAGGAAATGAGTTCTTTTGAACTCATCCCCCTGATTTCTATTTGCCATTTTCTCTCTTTTCATCCCTTCCCCTCTTGTCTGTCTAATCAGTCTTGTATCACATGGAGACAAAGAAGTGGGAATGTGACTGAAAATTAAACTTCAACATTTGAGCGTTTACATGCTGCTGGGATGGCCAATCTTCCCAGAGGCACTTTGTCAGGCTTTCAGGTTAGCTTGCGACTGCTTGTGCCTGTATAATAACCAGATGACATGAAGAAAGCAAAAAAAAAAAACAGCCTTGATTATTCTCCAATTTATGTCGGCCGTCTATTGAAACCCCGCCAAGGGCACATTATGGCGAAAATGGATGGAAAATTGAACTTGAAATTCATACTTCTGTCCTCGGCTTCCGAAATTTTCATGTGACCTCATATTAGGTCATTGTGCTTTGAGTAGACTAAACTTATTTCATGTAAACCTGTTTCCACGAGGACATTTCAATGATAAAGAATGGATTGCATAAGAAAATCAAAGAACTCCGTCAACAGACTAATTAGGGGAAAACTGCAAGGAATCCAAACAAGTCTGCTATTTCCATGCATTGTCCTACACCTATTTTACCTGTGAAAAAGGTTTATTTTAATAAATAAACGTATTTTGCGTGAAAATAAATTGTTATATTTGTAGATTTCTAGTGTGTGTGTGTGTGTGTGTGTGTGTGTGTGTGTGTGTGTGTGTGTGTGTAAATATAATGTATATATGTATGTGCCAAAAAATTTGATTATCGAAGGAAAATCCATTTATTTCAATAATTTGTTTTAAAAAGTGAAACTTGTGTGTTATATTAGTTCACTACACACAAAGTTAAATATTCCAAGCCTTTATTTGTTTCAATTCTAATGATTATGGATTAAAGATGAAAAAACAAATCCAGTATTTCACAAAATTAGAATATTTCATGTGACCAATAAAAAAAGGATCTTAAACACATGTTGGCCTTCTGAAAAGTGTTAATGTACTGTATTATCTCCTATTATGAGCCTCGTTTTGCACTAATTACAGCATCAAGGCAGTGTGGCATGGAGGCGATTAGCCTTTGACACAGTTGAGATGTTATGGTAGCCCAAGTTGGTTTGATATCAGCCTTCAGCTTGTCTGCATTTCGGGGTCTGTTCCCTCATCTTCCTCTTGACAATAGTCCATAGATTTTCAATGGGGTCAGGTGAGTTTCCTGGCCAATTAAGAACAGGGATACCATGGTCCTTAAACCAGGTACTGGTAGCTGGCCAATTAAGAACAGGGATACCATAGTCCTTAAACCAGGTAGCTTCGGCACTGTGTGCAGGTCCCAAATCCTGCTGGAAAATTAAATTATCGTCCCCAAAAAGCTTGTCGGCAGCAGGATCAATGAAGTGCTCTAAAATGTCCTGGTATAGAGCTGCGTTGACTGTGGACTTTATAAAAGACAATGGACCTACATCAGCATATGACATGGCTCCCCAAACCATCACTGACTGTGGAAACTTCACACTGGACATTAAGCAGCTTGACTTTTATGTCTCTCCGCTCTTCCTCCAGACTTCTTGATTTCCAAATGAAATACTAAATTTGCATTCATCTGAAAAGAGGACTTGGGACCAGTGGGCAACAGATCAGTACTTTTTTCTTTAGCCCAACACAGGCACTTCTATCGTTGTTTTTGGTTCAGGACTGTCTTGACACATGGAATTCTACAGCTGTAACCTATGTCATGCAGACGTCTGTATGTGGTGGTTCTTGATGCTCTGACACCAGCCTCAGTCACCCTTGCTTGACAATTTTCCAGCCACAATTTTCCCTTACTCTTAACACTCTATTAATATACTTACTGTAGATACGGCACTCTGTGAGCATCCAGTTTGTTTTTCAATTGCCTTTTGAGACTTTTTCTCCTTATGGAGGGTTCCAATGATGGTCTTCTGCACAACCGTCAAGTCAGAAGTCTTCCCCATGATTCTGAAACCTACTAAGCCAGACTGAGACAATTTCAAGGCTTTGCATTAATTAGTGGACTAGATTAAGACATAGGGAGCCTACAATCTTTAATCCATAATCATTCAAATTGAATCCAATGAAGGCTTGAAATATTTCACTTTGTGTGTAGTGATATATAACACAAGTTTCACTTTTAGAAACAACTTATTGAAATAAATACTTTCCCTCGATATTCAAATTTTTTGGCACATACCTATGTGTGTGTGTGTGTGTGTGTGTGTGTGTCTGTGTGTGTGTGTGTGTATGTGTGTAAATATAATGTATATATGTATGTGCCAAAAAATTTGATTATCGAAGGAAAATCCATTTATTTCAATAATTTGTTTTAAAAAGTGAAACTTGCGTGCGTGCGTGCGTGCGTGTGTGTGTGTGCGTGCATGCTTATGTGCGTGTGTGTGTGTGTATATAGTGGGTATGGAAAGTATTCAGCTATTTGCTAAATTCATTGAAGTTCTTCAATTGAAGTTCTTAATTGTACACACATCATCCCATATTGACAGAAAAACACAGTATTGTTGACACTTTTGCAGATTTATTAAAAAAGAAAAACTGAAATATTACATGGTTCTAAATATTCAGACACTTTGCTCCATTTTTAGTAAAAGCACCCATTTCATCTAACACAGTCATGAGTCTTTTTAGGATAGATGCAACAAGATTTTCGCACCTAGATTTGGAGATCCTCTGCCATTTCTCCTTGCAGATCCTCTCCAGTGTTGTCAGGTTGGGTGGGATTTTAGGCAGGGCCATTCAAGAACAGTCACAAAGTTGTTGTGAAGCCACTCCTCTGTTATTTTAGTTGTTTAGTGTTATTATATATATATATATATTTCATTCATTCATTCGTTTTCTTTTCGACTTAGTCCCTTTATTAATCCGGGGTCGCCACAGCAGAATGAACCGCCAACTTATCCAGCACATGTTTAACGCAGCGGATGCCCTTCCAGCTGCAACCCATCTCTGGAAAACATCCATACACACTCATTCACACTTGTACACTACGGACCATTTAGCCTACCCAATTCACCTGTACCACATGTCTTTGGACTGTGGGGGAAACCGGAGCACCCGGAGGAAACCCACTCGAACAAGAGGAGAACATGCAAACTCCACACAGAAACGGCAACTGACCCAGCTCGAACCAGCGACCTTCTAAGGCGACAGCACTACCTACTGCGCCACTGCGTCACCATATATATATATATATATATATATATATATATATATATATATATATATATATATATATATATATATAATTATATAATAAACTAAATACAAAATTATAATACATAATAATTATACATAATACATATCAGTATATATATATATATATATATATATATATATATATATATATATATATATATATATATATATGTATATATATATATATATATATCTCAGTATACAAATATCAGTATACAAATAATAATATAATAATAAAAACTATGGTGTGTCAAAATGTACATTTTATAATATATTTATAATTAATAATATAGAATTTATGATGAAAATAATTCTATATAAAAAAAAATGTCATTTGTAATGTTGTCATTATTTGTAATTATGTATTTAGTTCATTATATAATAATTTCTAAGAAGTAATATTTACAGAGACATAATATTTACACTTCTGTCTTTTCTAATAATTTTTCACAAAGAAATACCATTAAAACACCTATTTTTGTCACTTCCTCCAGACTCCTTTGTGACTTTTGATCTAGACCTCAATTATTTTGGTGACCATCCTGTACTTTCTTTCTCAGTATTGATAGTGTACATGTAACCAGTGAAGAGTCACACAAGAGCACAGATTTCAGCTGAACTCCCTCTCAGCCTGTAGATTTGTATTCTTCTGTGTTAAAAGGCTGTTTACTGGAGAGAGTATATGCCAGAAGTCAAGCAGGAGAGCAATGGGGTGAGATGAATTAATGTACAAACTGTGTAGCACATCGCATAGAGAATGTTAGGTCACTCGGCTCATTGTAAATGCAGCATTGGCCAGCGCTGACCTTGGCACGGACCAACAAATCCACTGTAAGCCCAGCATTATCAACAAAACCACCACAGTGCAACTTGATTGAATCTACATACTGACCTTCATTCAATAACCAGTGTAAATGCAGTACACCACCACCAGCAGCAAAAATGACCTAATAACTCTACTGAGAGTCAATGTTGTGCAAATGTAATCGAACGCTTGTGTGTGTTCTGTACAGAGGGCACACTTTTTAGTGGGCACTTACCGAAGCCAGCACTCAGAAATTAATTTCTCATCGATCTGTCTCTGTACTTGGAAAAGAGAGCTCAAATTGCCCTTGGAGGAACTGATTAGCTTGATCGTGTAGAGTAGTGGACCTCCGAATAACCGTTGCTTGTTTCCTAATTTTATATTGAGTGAAACTGAAAAATATGTATAAATAAATAGAGCAGCTTTGGTTTTAATCAGTTACAAAGTAACTAGTTACTGTAATTAGGTTACTTTTCTATTGGAAAAAAGCAAAGTAAGGGTTTACTGTTAATTTGTACTGTAGGTCATTTAAAGGCGACCTGTTCTTCAAAAATCACTTTTTTTAAGGGGGATAAACACAGCTGTGTAGCAAGATTCTGTGAATATAACCAGCTTCAAGTAGTAAATATTTGTTAATTAAATTTTTTATAATCATTCTTCATAAAAACAGTCTGCAGAAACACTTTGATTGACATTCTCCCTTTGTACATGTCACTAGAGGGGGGAAACCCAGCCCATTGGTACCGATCTCTCCCTCATATACATAGGACGTTAGTCTTGTTTTTGAATCTGCCACTATGCTAACACACAGGCATTTGTAGCTCTGCCTTTTTTTAAAAGGAGGGCTGAGAGCACAATCTCATTTGAATTTAAAGCTACAGTCATCAAAATGGCACAATTGGGATCAAAGCCTAAAAAGGGCACTTTCAAAAAGTTATAAAACATTTTTGTGGGGTATTTTGAGGTGAAACTTCACACTCTAGGGACTTTAGAGGCTTATTTTACATCTTGTAAAAAGGGACATAATAAGTCCCCTTTAAACCCAGTTACTTATAAGATACCTGGTTCAATACTGTAAATAAATGCAATAGTTCTGTTTAAATCCATTCAGAGAAGCTGTCATATATATTGTGTTAAGCATTTCTATTTTTCAACTAAAAACGTTTATCATTTATCAAGACAGTTGCATATGCTTAAAAAAATGTTCATGAATAAATTCAGAGAAGCAGAGTAATTGTAATTTTTTATTATTACTATTCATATTTTTTTGTATGTTTGTTTAAACTACATTTTTCAAGTAAAGCAGGTTTTATTTGTCCAACAACACTAAGAAAAACATTTTTTGTAGATTTTTGTTTTGTCTTGTTTCTAGTCCAAATATCAAAAATTCTTAAATCATGAAGCATTTTCTAGACAAGAAAAAAAGTAAGTAAAATTCAGTAAGATTTTCCTTCTACTAAAAATAATCTGCCAATGAGGGAAGCAAAACAAGATTATTTAGCTTGTTTTAAGGAAAATTTTAATTTTGGCATATTATTCCTTAAAACAGAATGTCTAGAAAATTCTTCTTGATTTTAAGAATTTTTACATATTTGGACTAGAAACAAGAGAAAAAAAATCTAAGTAAGAAAAACTTTTTTTGCAGTAATTTGAAACGTTTACCATTTGATACATATGTGTTTTAAAATTAAAATGTCCTGTTTGATGCCTTTTAAAGAATTAAGAGTTCAATTTCTATTGTCTATATGCTTTT
Source organism: Danio kyathit (assembly GCA_903798195.1). Taxonomy (NCBI): domain Eukaryota; kingdom Metazoa; phylum Chordata; class Actinopteri; order Cypriniformes; family Danionidae; genus Danio; species Danio kyathit. Next base: position 21,972,753 of record LR812539.1, on the reverse strand, counting down.
CGGTGCAGTTTGGCATTTATCAATGCAAATTTCAGTTCCTATAGTTTTGGAACTGAACTTTGGTGGTTGATAATGATGTTGCACAAGAACGCAAGATCGCTTAACTACACATATTGAGAAACAGCATATGTTTGCTAGAACATGAGATAGTGAATGTAATCTGTGAATAATGTCAAGAAATTTTCTTGCATGTTCATGTTTGACACGTCTGGATTCTCATTCAGTCTGAGATTATGACAACTGACTTCTTACAGTGTGACATGGGAGTCATGTTCATGCAGAAAAATGGCTGGGTTCCACACAATTCCTTCATGTTCTTTCATGTTAACTAAATCGTTTTTACAAATTTGATTGAACATAAAACAATTACGTTGTCCCCAACAAAACTTAATCAGGGTTTCAGCAGGTTTCACAAAGTCAAATTTAAGATTTTTTTAAGACCATCAGGAATGAAATTTCAGACTTGTATATGGTTAAATGCTAAGGATTTTCTTAATGGCCCAGCAGAAAAAATAATTTACTTGCCCCATGAAGAAACAAATTCTAATTACTAATTTTTTGATCACATACTGTATCATATCACATATCACACGAATCAAGCAGTTGGACACATGCAAAAAAATTTAAAATTTATTTCTTTTCTTTTCGGCTTAGTCCCTTTATTTTTCAACTTTAAAAAAAAAGCTTTTCGCTTTTGCCTTATAGCATTTTTTTATAAAAAAATTGTGATGTTATATGTTTTTATTTGACTAGTATTGTATATCACGCCTCCCTTGGACGGGTGTTGAGAATTAGCAAGTCTGCTAAAACGCTTTAAACAAATGCATTTGGTTTGTCCAGTGTAATTGTGATGTCCATGTCAAATAAACAATAAATAAAATATTAGTTATAAGTAGAGTTTTGCGAAAAGATTTATTGAGATGTATTGTTGGTGATTGGATGTGTGTTGGATGGATTGGGTAAAGAAAAATTAAGACCTGTTTAAAATGATTTAAAACCTACAATACAATACAATATTCATAATTCAGTGAATTTAAGACTTTTGAAGGCCTGAAATTTAGTTTTTGAAATTAAAGACTTTAAAAGACCCTGCGGACACCCTGTTAAGAATGGTGTTGTTTCAACTAATTGTAAATAAGTAGATTGATAAAGCAGCAAAAGTCATTTTTGAGTGTCTTATCTAGGATTATTAGGGCTTAAGTTACTTTTCAGACAAAGTCATTAGGAAAGTAATTTGAATACTATTATGCGATTAATAGTTAGTTATTAATTACTTTTTTTGAAGTAACTTACCCAACACTGCCCTAGAGTTAGAAAGAGACAGCTTTTGACAGCCTGCCGCATGCCTTGTCCTATTTATGTGTTCAAAGCGGTGCCGAATGTAGCTTCTAGCACTGTCGCCGGTCTTACAAAGGGATTGATGTCTATTTCAAGCCACATGTTTCTGTTCTCACACACAGGGTGAGGACGTTTCCAAAAGAGTCGACTTCACTGGGACGGGACACCGTGCGGGCTCTTATGTATTATGCCCTGAAAGTATGGAGCGACATCGCGCCTCTCAACTTTCACGAGGTGGCGGGGAATGAGGCCGACATTCAGATTGACTTCACCAAAGCAGACCATAATGACGGATACCCTTTTGATGGGCCCGGCGGCACAGTGGCACATGCCTTCTTTCCTGGAGAGAGATTCACAGCTGGAGACACACACTTTGATGATGATGAAGCCTGGACATTCAGAGCGCCAGGTAAGACGGCAGGAGAATGCATGAACGATTGAGTCAGTTTCTTGCTTTTTTTATTTTGTTCTCTGCGTTTTTTGTTTGTTTTATAATAGTCAGTCGTCTCTAATGTGTATATATACTAGGGGTGTGCATCTTAGAACTGAGGCCAATGTGATAAGCATCTTGATGTATATCCAGCAATACAATACATTAAAGTTTCCTATGCAGCTACTGATACAATCTGATTCAATCCTATCATAATGCAGTACAATATGATTTAGTCTATTAAAACATTATGCAATTACATGCAGAACAATCCAATTGAAAAAAAATTATCACTTTTTTTTTTTTATCGCTCTCAGGTTAAGCTCAGATCCTCTAACATTGACTAATAGGAAAGCTGGGAAATAACACTTGATTCTATTGCATAGCCTGCTTTTATAGCCATGCAGATTTCTATGACAGGCTTGCCTATTGTAGTTTGCTGAACAAATAGCAGAACACTTGAACATTGTGATCTAAAACTGCTCTTTAATACAGTAAAATAGGAAAGGGTTAAAGTAAAACTAAGTAACTGAAGAAAACACTATACTCAAATACATAAACAGCACAATTATTTTCGCTATTTGCTGTGGCGGATTGATTGATTTATGGACTCGGGTCTTCGTAGTGTTGTGATACATCACGGTCACGCAAGAGAGGTGATGACAGAACAGGCTTGAGAAACAGTTTAGACTGGAGAATCAATCTACATATAAAATATTGGTCGTCGTTGGCACGTGGGTTTCCTCTGGGTGCTCCGGTTTTTGTCCAAAGACGTGTGGTATACTGTAGGTGAATTGGGTATACAAAATTAGCTGTAGTGTAGGAGTGTGTGTGAATGTATAGGTGTTTCCCAGTACTGGGTTGTGGCTGGAAGGGCATCGCTTTGTTAAACATGTGCTGGAATAGTTGGCGGTTCATTCCGCTGTGGCAACCCCTGAAAATAAGGGACTAAGTCAAAGGAAAATGAATGAATTATTGGTCATTTCTAAACAATAAAGTATAGTGGATGAATCGTTTTTACAGATGCAAATATGTTAGGCGTGATGCATCGTGATTTAAATGCCAACCTGTATCTGACAAAGAGTTTTTAATCTGATGCATTACATCTTTCAGTTTTTTACAGATTCACCAAGCAAATCTGGGAATCTTCCAATCCCTAATATTGACCATTTTGATGAATGTAAACAGTAACAATAATCCTTACGTGTTTCCTGTTTTACGTTTTTAATTTCCATAGCTTCTGAGAATGCAAAAAGGTCTACATATTGATAAATAATGTTTTGATGGCTGTTTTAATGTAAATTTATGATTAAATTTTCTCTTGTTACAGTTATGAAATACTTTGACAACAAGCAGGACATGTTTATTGGCCAAGGACATCACCACATTGAAATGGTCTATACACCAACATAAAATATTGTTTTGTATGCTCATCAGGGCTGCTTTTATTTGTATAAATCAATAAGATTGTATATATTAGCACAATAAAAAAAAAAAAAAACTTTTTTAAGTTTTAAGTAAATCTGAATGCTATTTATTTTGTTATGGCACAGCTGAATTTTTAGCCGTCATTTATTTGTGGTGATTGAAAATCAGGGAAATTCAATTAAATTCATCTTTATTTTTATAGAACTTTTACAATGTAGATTTTGTCAACGCAGCTTAACATAAAAATTCTAGTAAATTAAAACTGCTTCAGTTTAGTTTGGTTCAGTGTGATGTAAATGTCACTACTGAAAGCCAATCCAACAGTGCACAGCTCTACTAGTGCAAATATTGATTTCTTCCATTTCAATTTCTTCTCAAGTTAAAAAAATGGCATTGCGTTGTCTAAAAATGAACATAAACATGTCTGAAACAATCTTAAAAAAATTCTATATGCTAGTTATGTATTTGAGTAAAATGTCATTTTTGGTTTATCCAGTAAAATACTGATGACATGTCTTCTCAATTTTTAATTGTACATGTTATCATTTGAATCTTTGGTTCCACTTTATATTAAGTGTCCTTAAATACTATGTACTTACTTCAAAATATAAATACAATGTACTTAATGTGTTCATAATATATTGCAGAACACTTCTGGTGATATTAAGTAGGCATATGGGTAAGGTTAAGGAAAGCTTTGGTGGTATAATGGTGGGTTAAAGTGTAAGGGATCATAAACACTGTTATTATAAATGTAATTACAGAAAATAATTACAGATGTAATTACATGCAGGTATTTAATCAATCATAAATACAATGTAAAACATGTATTTACACAATAAGAACATTGTAACAATTTATTAATTTCAGTGTAAGTTCAGTTGAAATCAGAATTATTAAACTATTAATTAAAAGGTCATTTTTTTATATATATTTCCTAAATGGTGTTTATCAGAGCAAGGAAATATTCACAGTCTGTCTGATAATATTTTTTCTTCTGGAGAAAGTCTTATTTGTTTTATTTCAGCTAAAATAAAAGCAGTTTTTAATTGTTTAAAAACCATGTTAAGGTCAAATTTTTTTATTTTCTACAGAACAAACTATCGTTATACAATAAATTGCCTAATTACCCTAACCTGCCTAGTTAACCTAATTAACCTAGTTAAGCCTTTAAATGTCACTTTAAGCTGTATAGAAGTGTCTTGAAAAATATCTAGTAAAATATTATTTACTGTCATCATGGCAAAGATAAAATGAATAAGTTATTAGAGATAAGTTATTAAAACTGTTATGTTTAGAAATGTGTTGAAAAAATCTTCTCTCGGTTAAACAGAAATTGGGGGAAAAAATAAACAGGGGGGCTAATAATTCAGAGAGGTTAATAATTCTGACTTCAACTGTACATATTAGTTTAGGCCACTTAGTATAAAGTGGGACCAAATCTTTTTTGTATTAAGACAAAAATGTACTGTCTTTCTATATTTATTATTATACAGCACAATACTGTACAGAAAAGTACATCAATCTGTAGGGATTCCAAATCATTGTAAAATCATTGACAGGCAGAGATTGTCTCTGATTGGCCAAGGGTCTGACAGGCTAAAAAGAAGAGCTGCTGTCTAGGACTGTCACACAGGCAGGTGTGATTTCTCCTGACACTTTTATTTTTCCAATAACGCCTGTCAAGTAATAGAGACATTTTGTGTGCAGTATTCCAAAACCGCACCCGGAGCCCAATAACCAGTCTGAAAGCAACAGATGCCGCTTCCTATCGCAGCTCCTCACTCTTCACTCATGGGCCCTAACCTGACTCGATCACCTCCAATGCGCTCCTCCTCAAAAACCAAAGGTGCACATGTTTGCCGAGAGCTACACTATACCCACAGTGCTGATAATTAGCATTATCCCAACCTGTGCAGTGAGTGAACCCTGATGGGATTGGTTCAAACGACCCTTTGCATCCCTGTTTGGCCCTCTTGTGGCTACAGGCCATATGCTCACGGACAGCCGTAGAGTCTGCCCCAATTAAACCCCCCGTCAGACGAGCAGCTGTTTGCTTAGGCCTTTTGGCAGGTGCGGATGTACTGTAATATGAAAGACTGAATGCAAAGAAATAGGGAGGGAAAAGCCCTACTTAAAAAATCACCAGCCTTTCAGCACCCACTTACACCGTCTAGCTTACACACACAGCTGAGCGTCGTCCTCCCCTGCTCCGTCTCTCAGCACCACTTCACCTCTTTGTGTGTGTCCAACTGACCCTTCACCGAAACACGGCCGTTTGCATGTTTTCGCTTCATTAGCCGTCCATCTAATGACCACCTGCACCTGGACCTCCCATATGGTCATCAATTATTCCTGACTTGTCATCAGCAGACATTATTCAGCGCGGGCTGTTGTAGCAGACCCAAGATTTCTACTTTGGCCAAAAACGAGCTAATTTATAGTGTTATTTTTGGCTTTCCGTCTGCCCTTTGAGACTGAGCAACGAGGCTATTTTTTTTTTAGAGATGCACCAATCAGCTGGCTAGAAATCAGGAGCCAGACAGTTTCTCCTTTTTATGTTTTATTTCTACCAGACTCTTTACTGGACTTGCACACAGAATCCATTCCAATCATTTTATATTACAATGTCTGTAAACACAGTGTTAACAGAGATGCTGAAGTTGGAGAACAGATGTACTAGACTAGTAAAAAAAATTGTCTCTCCAAGTACCACCATAATGACGAGGCAGATGAAAAATCACATGTACATAAGTATTCACAGCCGTTGCTCAATACTTTGTTTATGCACCTTTGGCAGCAATTACAGCCTCAAGTCTTTTTGAATATGATGCCACAAGCTTGGCACACCTGTCTTTGGGAATTTTTGCACATTCCTCTTTGCAGTGCCTCTCAAGCTCTATCAGGTTGAATGGGAAGCAACGGTGTACAGCCATTTTCAGATCTCTCCAGAGATGTTCAATAGGATTTAGGTCTGGGCTCTGGCTGGGCCACTCAAGGACATTCACCGAGTTGTTGTGAAGCTACTCCATTAATATTTTGGCGGTGTGCTTTGGGTCATTGTCCTGCTGTAAGATGAACCATCGCCCCAGTCTGAGGTTCAGAGCACTCTGAAGCAGGTTTTTATTCAGCATGTCTCTGTACATTGCTGCATTCATCTTTCCTTCTATCCTGACTAGTCTTTCAGTTCCTGCTGCTAAAAAACATCCCCACAGCATAATGCTGCCACCACCATGCTTTACTGTAGGGATGGTATTAGCCTGGTGATGAGCAGTGCACGGTTTTCTCCAAGCGTAACGCCTGGCATTCACTCCAAAGATTCCAGGCAGGCCTGATCGGTAGATTGCTGCACAGATAGTTGTCTTTCTGTAAGGTTCCCCTTTATCCACAGAAGAATGCTGGAGCTCAGACAGAGTGACCATCGGATTATTGATCACCTCCTTGACTACGGCCCTTTTCCCCCGATCACTCAGCTTAGATGGCCGGCCAGCTCTAGGAAGAGTCCTGGTGGTTCTAAACATCTTCCACTAATGGATGATGAAGGCCACTGTGCTCTTTAGAACTTTCAGAGCAGCAGAAATTTTTCTGGAACCTTCCCTAGCCTTGTGCCTCGACAATCCTGTCTCTGAGGTCTACAGACAATTCCTTTGTCTTCACGCTTGGTTTGTGCTTTAACATGCACTGTCAACCCTGGGACCTTTTACAGACAGGTGTATGCCTGTTCAAATCATGTCCAATCAACTGAATTTACCACAGGTGAACTCCAATTAAGCTGCTGAAACATCTCAAGAATGATCAGTGGAAACAGAATGTACCTGAGCTCAATTTAGAGCTTCACGGCAAAGGCTGTGAATACTTATGTACATGTAATTTTTCAGGTTTTTTATTTTTAATAAATTTGCAACAATTACAAAAAATCTTTTTTCACATTGTCATTATGGGGTATTGTGTGTAGAATTCACATCCAGATAAATAGCCTAAATCTGAGGTAACAAATTAATAGAAAGCCACGCTGCTTTAACAAACAAATCACTTTATATATCGAAAACACGCATTATTTTACACAACTACGAACACACATGTTTTTAAACACATTTGTGATAATTATTTTACCAATGATGCAGCATGCAGTAGCCGAAATGCCAACACAACAGCACTGGTCTGCAAAAGCGGGTCTCTAGCACGTATCTGCTCTGCAAGTGCCGCTGCCGCGCGCCTCTTTCTCTGGCTCTGCATTAAAGCAGGTTGATTTTTAGCATCTGATAACATGATAAACTAAAGTAAACATTCTACACACAGCGGTGTGATCATACGCTTCAGACAACAGCCGGTGCTGATCACATCACTGTAATCATTCGAGTTAAATTTTCTTTCATTATTCAGTATTCCTCCGTGTACCACTAGAAGGAAGCCCGCGTACCACTGTACTAGTTGATAAAATATTGTAGCAGGCAGCATAGGTACTTCAAGAATGGCCTTCAACAAACAAACATTAACCTTTACTCATTTAATAGTTTCGCAATTCTGAGATATTTTCAGTGTCATATAAATACTGTACAGGTAAAACATTTAGACAGTTTTCATAATTGTTCATATTTTTGGGATCATTTGTTTTATAGAAGCAAATTGAATTAGTTTCTCTTTGTGAAGTGTGAAGCGTAGACATGTAAACTTTGCAATAGTATCTGGATGCAGCCTTAATGATGCAAGCTGAGACTGCATGGCTGTTTCTCAATATACATTCTTCAGTGATCTTGCGTCCTCATGTTCTCGTGTAACATCATCATCAACTGCCAAAGTTCAGTTTCAAAACTCAAGACCGCAAGAACGGAGGATGCATGAAAGTTCCCAGATGTGTTCTTGATATCGATGACACATCGATGCAGACTTGAGCGCAAAACTCGCTTGAGAAGTCCCAGAAGTCATTGCAGCCGAATAAAGGAGGTGAGAAGCTCCGCATTTTATATATATTTATTATTAAAGTTCAGAGATATAACTAACTTGTCTCAGGAGTTTCCCTAAATGAAACAGTGAAAGTAAACGCGAAAAGATCATGTGACAATCAGGAAGAACCAGGGAGGAAAGCAGCATCTCATTTCTCAAAGGACGCGTTCTCTGTTCTCGTGGTCTCCCGAGTTCGTTCTTCCAAGGTATCTTGGCAAGACCGAACTCTACAAGAATGCAAGTCCATTCTCTGCGTTCTTGGAATTGAGAAACAGCCAACATCTCAGAGATGCAATGTCAGACTTGATGCACTTAATGAAGCTAGTGACGTCACTGGGACGGGGGTAGGGTTAGGTGTGGGCATTAAAAATCATTGCATGCAGCTCAGATTGCAACTGCACCAGGTCTGCATCCAGACCCCTCTCAAACATTGTGAATTAAAGCATTAGCATTGGCACACAAACATACATAGTCCTGTGATTAGTCAAGCCTACATTTATTTTTTGGGTAACACTTTACAATAAGGTTGTGTTAGTTAAGTAAGGGATGATCAATGATCTGCTGTGCATTAATAGCGAAGGACCACATGACATGCAGCAGAGTGTGGTAGCCTCCGTGAAAAACATATCAGGACAGGTAAGAGAACATTATGCTTCAATAAAGAAAAGCAATCAGCCAAACAAGCAGGATTAGTGTAATATTACATTATTTAGGGTCATTAATTATGAAACCTATCTTTGCCAAACAATACACCTGAGAACAAATAATAGGTTCAAAAGTCCAAAGACTGATTGTTAGACATAGCAAAGATTAATTATATATCACATTTTAAACAACAGAGATGCAAGAGATGAGATCCAGTGTCAGGTCCTGACATGGTGTAATAGCGGATATAAAGCTTCGCTCGTGGGGACGCTGTTGGCAGAGCTGCCGCTGACCGCCTGGAGCTCAGAGTCAAACTTTATTAAGACGTGCTATCCCTATACATAAACTGCCGATTTGACTTTAAAATAACTACATGCTTGAAAATCTCTTAAAACTTGATTTTGTGGAATATTGATGGGTATTTTTCTAATTTTGCCGTTTTCCCGTACACCATTAACAGTCCTCATCGGTTTCCTGTGCAGCACATGCAAGTTACTATGGTAACTACAAACGTTTGGGAGAAGTGCCTTTATTTCGAACTGTGATCAAAACTTACTAGAACTACCTGTGCGTTTCAATGAAAATAATGCACTCTCCAGCCAATCAGAATCAAGAATCTCAACAGACCATGAAATAATGTTAGTTAATGCATTTACTAACATGAACAAACAATGAACTATGCATTCTTGCAGTGTTTATTGATAGAAGTGATAGAAGTGTAATGTAACGTAATGGAAATAAAGCTGTTCATTGTTAGTTCATGTTAACAGTGCATTAACTAATGTTAACATGCAATAATTTGTTTTTTAATAATGCATTACTAAATGTTGAACTATGATTAATAAATCATAGTTTTATTAATTTTTTTAAGTATTGTTCATAATGTTAGTAAATAAATTAACTAATAAATCCTTATTGTAAAGTGTGAGCATTTTCATGTATTTATTACATATTATTACATCTTAATCTTATTTTAATATAATTGAAACTGTTTCCTGTGAACGGTGAACACAATCACTCCTTAATATTTAGCTAATTTAACTGTTTCTGTATTTTTGATAAGTTTTAAAAGGATTATGGTCATGCACAAAGCTGTAAAAAAAAGCTAAATCTTTTAAAATCGCAGACTAGCAGACAAACAGTGTGAAGGCTATTTATTTGGTTACACGTATGATTTTTTATGCACTGATAGCTTGAGTAAATCTTTGGATAGATGGAGAAGTTGTGTAAGAATTCTCACTCTTTTTAATCTTCCAGCGGGCAAACTCCTTAGCATCACTTTGTCCATTCTTGAAGAAAATATTCAGCCTTACAAAAGTGACGAAACATGGAGTAATGCTAAAGTAAAGAACTGGATGTTTTGTTGCTGAGGAAGAAACTGAGTTTAGTAGTTTACAGCAGGGTGCCGCTAAGGAGTGTAAATAATTGATATGATCCCAATAGACTACGGACGGAACTTCCACGTACATCTGTAGACTGCAGAAAAAAAAACTTACACTGTAATTTCAGTCTTCTAGTTAAAATAAAATGCTATTTGTTAAAAAAAAAAACAATAATTTAACACTTAAACTGAATTACAGATTTGTCTTAAATCATTGCAGAATGTAGACTTATATGTATATTCACATTAAAACAAACACATAAATTGTTTTAATTAGGATCTTTAAAGGGTTAGTTCACCCTTGTCACTCCAAACCTATAACAATTTATTCATCTTCAGAAAACAAGTTTAAATTGAATATATAATATCTCTGTCCTTTCCCTAAACGCCAAAACTGATGCTGTTCAGTTTAATTGAAGAACTTTAAAATGATCAATGTTGGCAAAATTCTAATAAATTGACAGAAGCTCAAGCATGCTTGTTTGATGCGTGAGAACCAGTGATGGGAATTTCGGATCTTAAATAATTGGCGTTACTAACGCCAATATTTTTTTCCAGTAACGAGTAGTCAAATGAATTACTGTTTCCCCGTTACAACGCTGTTGCCGTTACTGACAATAAAATGTGCAGTACTGTACTTGAGAACACTGAAGCGGTTTTCATGCAAGCAGCATCTCTCAGCTATAGGACCTCTCTTTCTTTAGGGTATGTGTGTTTGAGTGTTCGGGGCTAGGGTGGGACACATAACCAACCAGTGATGATGATTGGTGTGTCTGAATGTGGTGTACCTGAGAACGTGATGATTGGCTTAGACCAGAGTACATTTCCATCGATTGTCAATCAAAGGCAGTATAGTGCGTGCATTTACACACAAACACTAACGACCAGGAGTCAGAACAATGGCAAATCCAATAAATCCAAAGGTAGCGTTTGCAAACTGGAAATATAAGCACTACTTTTCCCTTGTTGAGGTGAAGGCAAGAATGTTTATCTATTGCCCAACAGTACAAAATGCCCAAGAAAAAGAGGTGACCAGTAATTCTAATCCAATGAAGCACCTCATGTTGTCACATGCCACCACAAAATTAGCGGCTACGCAGGTGGTAACTTGAGCTCTGCTACCAAAGGAGGAGACGAAGCCACGACGTTAAAGCTAATAAAACTTAATTTTTCTCCAATGTAAACACTTATTACTCAGACAGAATTAAACAAAATAATATCTAGATAAATAGTTGAGGACATGCTGCCGTTGTCTCTCACATTGTCTCAAAACAACATTAAAATAGTGTAGATTAGTGTACAATGTTTAATATTTATTTTATAGTCATTTGACAAATTCGATTTTTTTTTTTTTTAAGTAATGCAATTGTTACTTTTCCTGGTAATTAGTTACTTTTATAATTATGTAACTCAGTTACTATTTGTGAGAAGTAACCAGTAACTATAACTAATTACTCTTTAAAGGAATGTGCCCAACACTGGTGAAAACCATTAAGAACTAGTTCATTCTTGTGAGCAGATACAATTGAGCTTCTGGGTCCGTTCTTTGTACGTGGATTACTCAATTAGCTGGATTTGTTCATTGACGATTTGACAATCCAGGATAGTTTTGTTCTTCAAAACTCATCCTAGAGTTGTTTTCATAGTAACAGTTCTGGTAGCTCGAACTTGCTCGGAAACTGGTCAAAAGTTTGGGGTCGTTTTTTTTTTTTTTTTTTTTTTAATGTTTTTTTTTTTTAAAGAAAATTATTCTGTTCATTCATTCATTTTCTTTTTGGCTTAGTCCCTTTATTAATCTGGAGTCGCCACAGCGAAATGAACCGCCAACTTATCCAGCATATGTTTTATGCAGCGGATGCCCTTCCAGCTGCAACTCATCACTGGGAAACATCCATACACACTCATTCACACACATACACTACGGACAATTTAGCTTACCCAATTCACCTATACCACATGTCTTTGGACTTGTGGGGGAAACCGGAGCACCCAGAGGAAACCCACACCAACACAGGGAGAACATGCAAACTCCACACAGCAACGTCAACTGTCCCAGCCGAGGCTCAAACCAGCGACCTTCTTGCTGTGAGGTGAACATGCTACCCACTGCGCCACCATGCAGCCTTATTCTGTTCATCAAGGTGGCAAATATATAAAATATATATGTATATACTATATATAAAATAGAAGTTTAAAATGTATATATAAACTGTTATGCAATACACTCTGAAATAAAAGTACAAAAATGGTTCTCTCCCCTAGGGGATCAAAGAGAACGTTTTTGGATTTTTTTAGAGACAAACGTGTACTATTTCAAGGTACTGATCCAGCTTTAGTACAATTTGTGTATAATAATAGACATGGGCGGTTCATTCCGCTGTGGCAACCCCAGATTAATAAAGGGACTAAGCCGAAAAGAAAATAAATGAATGAATAATAGACATGCACAATATTCGACTTTTTTTTTTTTTTTTTTATAAAGAAAAGGAATAATAATGCAGTCATGCATACGTTTTGACAGCTAATATGCCGGTGATTTGATGCTTAGCAAAAGTTGCAGACAACTTTACCAGTATCAAAATGCTTTTTTGATGTAAAATTAATTTAAACAGCTAGTTATTAAGATACTTAAATAGGCCTACTATATTAAAAAGGAAATCCGCTCTAAAAGCAAAACTAAAATAGCTAAATCTTGACACATGAGTGTAACGCATGCAGCTCACAAGAAAGGCAGAAAGTTATAGCGTATCATATTTAACAAACCATTTACTACAAATTTTATATAATTTTGCTCACTTGAATAATTGAATATTAATCAGATGAGGACATTACGCTGCTGTGCCATCAGCCAATTAAACTACTAGCAATTTCATTGCTGATCAGGATTTCGATGATCGATTAATCTGTCCTTCGCAACACACGCAGCGATCTCAGATCAGTTCATCCAGATGTTTTAATCTGATTCGCAAACTTGTTTGAAGAACCAAATTAGACAGAGATCAGTTATCAAGATTAAAAGATCCAGGATCTGCCAAATCATCTTAGATCATTTAAGTGAGGTACGAAGGACGAACCCCTGATCAATGTTTAATTGTGATCAAAAGGCTAAATTAAATACATTTATCAATTAAAGTGATCATGTCTCCGAAGACTTGGATTAAAGTCTAGAGTGAACATCCTTTCAATTGAGGTACAGAAATTTAATTAAAATACATTCATTTGTGTTCTGAAGATGAACAAAAGTCTCATAGCTTTCCATTAGCATAAGAGTGAGTCAATGATGACAGAATGTTCGTATTTTAGCCAACTAAGCCTTTAAAGCTCAGCTAATTAAAACAAAAAGAGAGTGAATAAACGCACGTCCCTTTTCTGTGTTTCTCTCTCCCTCCAGCGCAGTCTGGAGAACTGTAACCATATTGTTTCTGACAGAACAAGAGCTCTCTCTTTGAGCGAACAGTGGAATGAAACAGGAAAGAGGAAGTTCTGCTGTGTATAGCGTGTAATTAACTCTTAATAGAGACTAGACAGAATGTGAAATGCTGTTTGAGATTTGGGTTATGCTCCTAGATGCTACACAGCAGCAGGGGCCGTCCCATGTTCATACTAGAATCAGAGGAGCGTCTCTGTTATGACAGCGGGCAGATTGCTTTTATTAATTATGCCTTCATTCACCGCTCACTAATGCAGACTGATTGTTATGGCCAAAACAAAAGCCTCATTAAGCAAGTGCTTTTTTGATCAACTTTTTGCATTTTGGCCCAAGCCGGTGATGCACTATTGTTTTTAAAGTCTGTGTGCGTCCATCATTTTTGTGTGCGTGTGTGTGTGGATGACAAAATGAGGCAGAAGACCCTAGTCCATTATCGTCCATTTTACCGAGCCACCAGTCATTAGCAGTGACTATTGTTGATTTATTTTCTGCTAGAGAGAGAGAGAGAGAGAGAGAGAGAGTGAGAGAAAGAGTACTCTTCACCTTCATGAGCAAGGTTATTTTAAGTAATCCACAACTTTCTGCCTGTGCTTCACTGACTTTAAAGAGTTAGTTCAACTGAGAATAAAAAACCTGACATTATTTATGCACTTTCATGTCCTTCAAAACCCATTCGAAGCTTTCACAAAAGGAGAATTTTTGATTAATTGTACTGGCAATTATTTGACATGCAGTTGCAATAAATAGAAAAGGTTTCCAATATCTTCTGCTGTATTGAAAGTCTTCTGAAAACATATAGGCACATTAGTTTGTTTTCTGAACTGGATTAACCAAGTTCAATAAAAAGTGAGGGATAGTTCACACAAAAATGAAAATGTAGTCACTCTTTACTCCTCTTTACACTTGTTCTAAACTTGTATGAGTTTCTCTTGAACATAAAAGATAACCTGTAACCATTGACTTCCATAATATTAGTTTTTTCCTATTGTGGAAGTCAATGGTTACAGGTTTCCAGCTTCTCATGATGTGGTTTCCATTTTGTGTGTTCACATGTAGCATTGTGGTCCAGACGAGACAAGACCCAATGCGGCACCAGTTGGTTTTCGCCTGTGCTAGTTGTTTGGCGTCAGCTTGGTGTATCCCAGTCTTAGGCAAAATACTAATTAAATGTTTCTAAAGACAGTCAGTTTCCCTCAGAACAATCGCAAATTGTTTGGTATCTTAAACAATTTGAATAATCACGTATTTGGCTGCGTGGATCAGTAGATATCAAGCTGATCTATTATGCATGACAACAAGCCGACTGGCTTCTCTCTCAGATGCGCACAAAATGGACGTTAATATTCACAGAAATGTATACAACATATATATGTATGAGAAAACGTGCCCCGGTAACATATCTGAGATTGTCAAAAATGTACATGGCACCCTCTAGTAAATTTGTGAAAACAAAAACTGCAACCAGACATGGTCCAGGGTACATATTTTTCAGTTCTCAAAAATGTACCCCTGGGCACATATTTCCAATGACCCTGGGTTGATTTTAAACCGACTCACGGTTCATTGTTACCTCCCTTTTTGGGAGTTTTGAAATATTCATTTGGGTTATTTGATAGTACTTTTACTGTCCTTTTCCATCTTTTTTTTAAGCTTGGATACCACCATAATTCATTGTAATTTCATGAAAACGACAAAAACACTATTCTCTAAAAAAGGCAGAAACACATGCAGGTTTTGGAGAGTCTGAGGGTGAATAATTGATGACAGATTTTTATATTCAGTTGAACTGTTCCACTGAAGCCATTCTGAATTGATAATCCAAAACACATGTATTTGTTTACTGAACAGAAGGTACTTTAATACCGTAACCTTCACCAAACAAGCCTTTGCAATCCAGGGCCAAACTGTTAACAAGCACAGGCTAAATCAGGCTTTTGAAATAGTTTACACTCGTTTCTTTGAGTCATCTGTGAGAGACACCTTCGGCTTGCTGCTTTGGGCTGCCGTGTAGCAGATGTTTCCAGTGTGCAAGGTCTTAATCACATTGCTTCATATCCATCTGTCATCCTCTGCATCTCCTCCTTTGGACCCAGAGTTCATCTGGATGAATCGCTAGCTTGTGCTAAACTAATCAGCCTCTAGCAATTAGATACAGTGGATGATAACTATGCACCAAGTACTGTAAAACTCGCCAGTCACGAGAGTGTGTTGGCTTAAAGGGACAGTACATCTAAAACTGCATATGCATTACTTTCTATTCAGCCTCACGTTGTATGATCAATGAATAACTTTCTACAACATATTTGCATATATTGTGAATTGATGTGCGTTATTATTTATTTCTCAACCAATGCCTTGCTAATTTACAGTGGAAAAATATGCAAGTATTATTATATATTATGGTGTTCTTTTAATATACTGTATTAATGACTTTTATATTATATTATATTATATTATATTATATTATATTATATTATATTATATTATATTATATTATATTATATTATATTATATTGTTATATTATATTATATTATATTTTATATTATATTATATTATATTATATTATATTATATTATATTATATTATATTATATTATATTATATTATAGTATATTTAATTACATTATATTAAAGCCAGTGTGTGTGCGTGCAGAGAGAATTAGAGTCCATGAAAAAGAAAGTGTGTTTTTCATAGATAATGAAAGGTATTTTAGTAGGAAAACATGGAAATTGTTTGTCATTTTCTTTTTGTCATTTTTCTTTGTTCTTTGTGGGTTTTAGTTCTTTTGCTTTCAGGTTGTAAAGTCCTTTGAAAAAAAGTTAAATAATTGGGAGAATTGATATGAAACTATAAAGCAGACCTGGAACTACTGAACTTCACAGACATGTACTTACTGGAAATAACAGCTTCAACCAATCAGAATCAAGCCTTGTCATTTAAATAAAGTACAGTGTGAAAAGTATTTCTCCATTTGAGATGCACAAAAGTCATGAAACGGTATTAATGATGACAAAATGGTTTCATTCCTATGGAGCTTTATTCAATTTAGATTGTGTCAAATCCAGTATTGCAATGATGAACATTCATTCATTCATTCATTCATTTTCTTTTCGGCTTAGTCCCTTTATTAATCTGGGGTCGCCACAGTCGAATGAACCACCGACTTATCCAGCATATGTTTTATGCAGCGGATGCCCTTCCAGCTGCAACCCACTCTCATTCACACATATACACTACAGACAGTTTTAGCTTACCCAATTCACCTGTACCACATGTCTTTGGAATGTGGGGGAAACCAGAGCACCCGGAGGAAACCCACGCGAACAAAGGGAGAACATGGAAACTCCACCCAGAAATGCCAACTGACCCAGCCGAGGCTCGAACCAGCAACCTTCTTGCTGTGTGACAGCACTACCTACTGCGCCACCGCGTCGCCAATGATGAACATACAAATGATAAAAGTTAGATAAGAAAGGTTTTTCAATTCACATTCATGTTTATAGTGTTTTTATGATACACACCACTTCAAAGCAGCTATACAGAAAAAAGCAAGATTCTACTTTACAAATAAAGTTATTATGGGCTCTATTTTTATTGATCTAGGGGTAAAGTCTAAAGTGCATGGCACAAAAGCATTAAGGGCATGTCCGAATCCACTTTTGCTATTTTAAGGATGGAAAAATATGTTCTGCGCCTCGGCGCATGGTCTAACAGGGTTGTGCTTATTCTCTTAATGAATTCTGGGTGTGTTTTGAGCATAACGTGCATTAAACCAATCAGAGTCTCATCTCCCATTCCCTTTAAGAGTCAGTTGCGTCGTGCCATGTCGCATTTGCCATTTAAATGGCGGACTTTGCAAGTGGAAAAACTGAAAGCTTCACTAGCGAGAAAACAGTTAAACAGACCATCTGTGAACGAGCCTCCTCCATTCAGCCTCTTTACTTTCTCTTTACTTTACTCTTTACTTTACTCCTTTACTTTTGTGGAGTAAGGAAATGGTGTTGTACGCACTCCACTGAAGACGTTCATTAGCCTACATATTTAATTTTGTTTGTTAAGCTCAAAGATTTGTTTCAAAACTATTTCTAAATTCAGTTCTAATTTCCAGCAAACGAATAAATGAACAATAATAACAAAGTGTGGTCAAAAAACTGAGTTATATCAAACACACGTCCTATTCTTTTACCCCATATGGTGAGGCATACGTCTCCAAAACCCTACAGGTGGACAAATCTAAACTTGTTTTTAATAAAACAAATATAGATATGTATATAATAAATAATACTGCTAATAATAACATTACACAAAGGCAAATTGTCATGAATAAACTAAAAAAAGCCCCCTGAGATGAAGCCATGGAGGCAGTGGTTTTTATATTTATGTAGAAAATATAAATTTTTGTAACATTTTAATCCTTTATTTTTTTCATATGTAAAGATATTTGTGTATTCCTGTACATCCTGTGTGTGTTAAGCAATGTATAAGTGTTTGGACCTGCGTAGATGCATAACTAACTGCTCTGCGCTGGACTTCAGTTCCTCAAAATAGCAACACACCAACAATGCGCCTTAACACACCTCCTTTATAGACAAGCACACCCATGAGTCCACAAAGTGGCACAAATGGATTTGCTATTTAAACAATGTGGCGCAAAATGTGAAAATTACTGTTGCGCTGGTCTGAAAATTGCAACAAATTGCAACATACACATCTTGTGCCTTATTGTGCCGAGTGTATGATAGGGTCCTAGAAGTTACTATGTACAAGTAATGTCCATATTGCAGAAATTCTGTGATAATACTGTCAGGTAATACTGCAGGTATAATAGCGTTCAAACAATATCAACATCCAAACATTTGGATCCAAAACTGGAGCTGGCATGATCTCCAGTTACCCCAGGGTGGGTATCTTAAGGTAGAAGCAGAAAATGTGGCTGCTGTTCATAACATTTCAATCAAAGATAAACTGTTTTTGCTTTGATATGGCTGTAGTATGAAGTCAATAAATACATTATATGAATGTTTAAAAAGAAATACATCTTTATTTTAATTTGGACTGTGTGTCTGAACATTTTAAGAAAGGCTTATCCAGATTATACTGTGATAAAAGATTGTTTAAGTTCACAGAAGCCATTTAAACCTTTGTAAGTAAGTAGTGGTATTTTAGCATCAATAGGGAACATAATATGTAGTCAGTGTAGAGAAGATTAAATTGAGGTGATACGATCGTATCACCCTGACCTGGCGACAACTCTTTAGCTGCGTTCTGGACGAACTATAACTTGTTTATTGAAGATGCTGAACAGCCAGCTAATAGAGCATTACAATAATTGAGTCATAAGGTCATGAATGCATGAACTGAGCTATTCAGCATCACAAACCGACAACATGTTCTGTAGCTTGGAAATGTTTTTGAAGTGGAAGGTGGCTGTTTTTGTAGCATGAAATATGATTTTCTGGAGTCAAGTTGCTGTCAGATAAATCACCCAGGTCTTTGACTGTAAAGGATAAAGCAACAGTACATCTAATTAGATCCGAATGATTTCCCGAAAAGCTTTTATCTACAGGTTTTCAGTCCAAAAGAGTAATATCGATAACACTTTACAATAACAGTACATGAATGATGATGTGGTAATATGTAAACTAAACATTACTTTATTATGAACTGATGATGAGTTAATGTATGCACTAATCATGAACTAACTTTAACTACAACATGAGTCACATGCGTTCATCTGTGAATAATGGCTAAATACTTGTTAAACACAGGAGCTCATGAGTAGTTAAGGATGAGTTAATGATGATGTACCCTCCAAGTAAAGTCATGACATAATTATACATTAACAGCTCATCAGTTCATATTGGTTACATTTAGCTTAAACCTAAACGTTAATTAATAAATTAATTAACAGCATGAACTAATCAAGTAATTAAGTTAATTATTTACTCATGAACTCTTGTGAATTATGTTGTAGTTAAAGTTAATTCATGATTAGCGCATACCTTAACTCATCATTAATTCATAATAAAGTAAGTTTACATATTAATACATCATTATTAATGTACTGTTATTGTAAAGTGTTACCATAATATCTTTAATACTGGTCATCAATTCTTTTATGACTGTAACACACTCTATTAACTTAGATAATTTAGAAATTTCACATGGTGATGATGAAATATATAGCTATTATTTGTTTTAATTGAAATTAATTGAAAACAGCAGGGGGGCTAAGACAGATCCTTGTGGCACTCCGTACTTTAATGCTGTTAATTTTGGACGCCCCAGTTTAAATAAACATAATTTACTCCTTATTTTTCTCTCAGAGGAGCTTGACTATCTGTGTTCTGCTTATACAGTCCCACGGCGTAAGGCAACTGTGACACATTTTGGCATTTTCACGGTTTGTAAGCTCACCTTTCTCTCATTGCCTGTCTATCTATAGATCTCCTCCTGTCTATTTGTCTCTCTTTCTCAATTCCAACAAAATCCGATGACATATTCCTGGCTCCGGCTGCATTTTTTTTTTTTGTTGTTGCCATCTCTAGGGGCCATTTAACAGAAAAGTGTGAATGTTTTTATGGCTGGCTGCATCTGTGTACTAAAGCGAGATAATGAAAAAGGTGAGTAGCGTTTAATGGCGCGGTTCTCCCTGTCAATCATCAGCTCATTGTGTTGAAAATGACAATGTGGGTGGACATCCTGAACTATTCCCAATTTAATCACTGTGATTTCCTGGACGTAATTGCTCTGGATGTCTTCATACTTGTGGAACAAGGTATTCGATGTTCAATAGGACAGAAATATCACAAAAGAGATCTGTGTTCGGTTTCAATTCTTTCTCCTACATTACATGGAGTGCAAATTGCTGAAGTTCTCCATATTATATATTTCTCAGTAATGCTTCAATCTGTACTCATATTTGCCAATTCAAAAATCTTAAAGAATTATCTGATTTGTTAATCACATGGGATTACATTTTTTTTATATATATAATATAATGATTTTGATTACTTGAAAGTACATGGGCTCATGGACATTTATATACTGTACTTATCCAAAGCAAGCAGAAGGGCTGCCAAAATCACTCTGGACCCCTCACACCCAGCACACTCTGTTGAGAGTTTCCTCCCTCAGGCAATCCATCTCATGAACACCTTATGATAGTAATTGTGAAACAAACATCACTACATTTAATACACATATACACATTTATTTAACAACATACTTTACATGCCAATTTGCACATATAACATTGTATATAGTAATATACCTGTGCATACACTTGTCAAATTGTATATTTGCATTCACTACTTACTTTTATTTTTAAAATATATTTATTATCTGCTTTTTGTCCTGTCTCTGTAATTCTGTTGGGTAACACTTTAAAATAATGGTTCATTAGTTAATGTTAGTTAATGAATTTACTAAAATGAACAAACGTTTAGTTAAATTAAGTTAAATAACATTAGTTAATGTTAGTTCATGTTAACTCACAGTGCATTAACTAATGTTAACAAACACAACTTTAGATTTTAATAATGCACTAGTAAATGTTGAACTAGGATTAATAAATGCCCTACAAGATTATTCATACTTAATGTTAGTAAATGTATTAACTAACATTAACTAATGGACCATTATTCTAAAGTGTTACCTTCTGTTGCACTGTAGAAGCTCTGTCACTCTGATTCTTTCAAATATTAAATGTATATAAATAGATTTATTTGTAAAAATTATCACCCAGAATTATTGCTTATTTTTAATCGACAGTCTTTTTTATTGGACTACTTTTGAGTATACAGTTAACCACATAGGTTTATACATTGATTTATAATGTATAGAATTAATATATATATATATATATATATATATATATATATATATATATATATATATATATATATATATATATATATATATATATATATATATATATATATATAATGTATAATTTATAATCTAAAATAATATTGTTTGTTTTTATTGGCACTGTATTTTTTAAACTCGCATGTATGCTTTAATTGTATTATTTCTGAGCTGACTGTTAAACACATGGGTTTATACATACGTATATTTATAATGTATAAAATTATGAATAAAATATATTTCTATGAATAATTTATTATTAAACAGGAAAAAAAAACATTATTTATTAAATTGGCACTGTCTTTTTCATATATGTAGAATACTGTTAAATGCACAAACCTGGGGATAAATATAAAACAATGCCCACCAATAAACTATTTTTAAAAAATAATGTCTTATTTACTATAATTATAATTATGGTATAATTCGGTTTATTTATTGCTTGCTTACTTGCATTTTTCCTCCTGAATATACTATTAACCACATGGGTTTATACATATATTTATAATGTATAAAATTCTGAATAAAATATATGTCCATGTATAAATTATTATCAGAAAACTATGACTTTATTAAATTGGCACAGTGTGGAGTATTGTAAAATGCATGAACTTGAAGAGAAATGTAAAAATCTTTAAAATCTTTACTTTCGCCAATTGGTGAAGTTTTTTCCTCGCCGCTGTCGCCACTGGCTTGCATGGTTCGGGATCTGTAGAGCTGCGCATCGATGGATTTGCTATTCAGTGTTTGGACTCTCAGTAGTGATTATTAACCCACACTGAACTGAGCTAAACTGAACTGAACTTAATCTCTGAAAACTGAACTGACTTTGTTTCAATTCACTATAATCTTCCATGTGAAGCTGCTTTGACACAATCTACATTGTATAAGCGCTATACAAATAAAGATGAATTAAATTTAATTGAATTGAAAAATGTCCGTCAAATTACTTATATATCCAATTTAATAAATGTAATGATGTCAAAATTATTTCATTTTATTTTATTCTATTTTTATTTCTATTTATTTTAATTTTATTCATTCATTCATTTTCTTTTCGGCTTAGTCCCTTTATTAATCCAGGGTCGCCACAGCGGAATGAACCGCCAACTTATTCAGCACGTTTTTACGCAGCGGATGCCCTTCCAGCCGCAACCCATCTCTGGGAAACATCCACACACACACACACACACACACACTCACTCACTCACACTCATACACTACGGACAATTTTAGCCTACCCAATTCACCTGTACCACATGTCTTTGGACTGTGGGGGAAACGGAGCACCCGGAGGAAACCCACGCGAACGCAGGGAGAACATGCAAACTCCACACAGAAACGCCAACTGACCCAGCCAAGGCTCGAACCAGCGACCTTCTTGCTGTGAGGCGACAGCACTACCTACTGCGCCACTGCGTCACTCTTATTTTATTTTATTTTATTTTAAAACCCCTAAATCTTTCCCTGGTTTGTCATTACTAAGCAAAGTTTTCTCTTCTCATCAGATTCTCATGGGATGGACCTGTTTGCAGTGGCGGTGCATGAGTTTGGCCATGCTATCGGGCTCGCACACACCTCTGCCATTGAGTCCATCATGCGACCTTATTACCAGGGTCCAGTGGGCGACCCACTCAAGTACAACCTCGCATATGAAGACAAGGTCCGCGTCTGGCAGCTATACGGTGAGAAAATCCACCCCATTCCTCCTGTTTCTATCAGTTTGCTGAACTCGGGCTATGCACAAATGTTCAAATATTTGTTCTGCAATCATATAAAAATAAAAACAATTAAACTAAAATATTCTAATTTTGCTATATTACTTTATGCCCAATAAAAGGACATTTTAATTTTGCTGCGTCACTTTTTTGTCTGATAAAAACAATTTCTATGTTGCTACATCACTTTTATGTTCGATATAATGACATTTTAATTTTGCTATGTCACTTTTGTGGGATAAGTACAATTTTAATTTAGTCACATCACTTTTGTCAGATAAAATGACATTTTAATTTTGTTACATCACTTTTATGTCCAATAGATGCAATTTGAATTTTGCTGTCACTTTTATGTCTGATAAATAAATTTTATATTTTGCTATGTCACTTTTATCTCCCATAAGTGGAATTTATAATTTGCTATGTCACTTATGTCCAATAAAATGACATTTTAATTTTGCTATGTCACTTTTATGTCCGATAAGTACAATTTTAATTTTGCTACGTCACTTTTATGTCTGATAAGTACAATTTTAATTTTGCTATGTCACTTTTATGTCCGATAAGTACAATTTTAATTTTGCTACGTCACTTTTATGTCTGATAAGTACAATTTTAATTTTGCTATGTCACTTTTATGTCCGATAAGTACAATTTTAATTTTGCTATGTCACTTTTATGTCCGATAAGTACAATTTTTATTTTGCTATGTCACTTTTATGTCTGATAAGTACAATTTTAATTTTGCTATGTCACTTTTATGTCCGATAAGTACAATTTTTATTTTGCTATGTCACTTTTATGTCCGATAAGTACAATTTTAATTTTGCTATGTCACTTTTATGTCCGATAAGTACAATTTTAATTTTGCTATGTCACTTTTATGTCCGATAAGTACAATTTTAATTTTGCTATGTCACTTTTATGTCCGATAAATACAATTTTAATTTTGCTATGTCACTTTTATGTCCGATAAGTACAATTTTAATTTTGCTACGTCACTTTTATGTCCGACAATAATATGTATATTTTACCAAGTCATTTTATGTACGATAAATACAATTTTAATTTTGCTACAACATTTAATGCCCAATAAAATTACATGTTAATTTTGATACGTCACTTATGTCCAATAAATACAATTTTCATTTTGCTACATCACTTTTATGTTCGATAAAATAACATTTTAATTTTTCTACATCACTTTTATGTTCAATAAATAGTTTATATTTTGCATATATCACTTTTATGTCCTATGCAATGTCATTTTAATTTTCTTACATCACTTTTGTCTGATAAATACAATTTATAGTTTTCTACATCACCTTTATGTCCGATAAAATTGCAATTTAAATTTTCTATGTCACTTTTACTGAATGTCCAATAAATAAAATTAGAATTTTTCTAAGTTACTTTTATGTCAATAAATAATACAAATACAAACTATAACTTGCAGTAACAACTTGTGCATTAGGTGGCACTGTGGAGTGAGCAGTTGAAACATTTGTTAAATGTAATTATTGTTATTTATTGTTTATTTATTATCTTTTATTTATTTTATTTGATTGGCACAGTGAAGTCACTGATTTTACCATTGTCAGGTTAAAGCGAGTTTACAATAGCACCATCGCAATGAGGAATTATATGAAATTAAAGCACCATTGTTGACTAGCTGGGTGATGCAGTGGCGCAGTAGGTAGTGCTGTCGCCTCACAGCAAGAAGGTCGCTGGTTCGAGCCTCGGCTGGGTCAGTTGGCGTTTCTGTGTGGAGTTTGCATGTTCTCCCCTTGTTCGCGTGGCTTTCCTCCGGGTGCTCCAGTTTCCCCCACAGTCCAAAGACATGCGGTACAGGTGAATTGGGTAGGCTAAATTGTCCGTAGTGGGTGAATGAATGAGTGTGTGTGGATGTTTCCCAGAGTTGGGTTGCGGCTGGAAGGGCATCCGCTGTGTAAAAACGTGCTGGATAAGTTGGCGGTTCATTCTGCTGTGGCGACCCCAGATTAATAAAGGGACTAAGCCGAAAAGTATATATATATATATACAATCTGTGTAGTAATTGTGACAGTCTGCTTTAATTTTTCTCTCTGTATTAATAGTTTATGTACTTTGTCACATTTTTTATGTTCTCATCTAAACACAGGATATAACGCATATTTAGTTAAATATAGGTTAATAAAAGCATGAACTTATATATTTTCACAAAATATATATTTGCTTAAAAAAATAACACCCTTCTCAATAAACGTCATTTAAATAAACTAACATTTAAATATTTATTTTGTATTTTCTCAAATATTGGACAGGAATATTTGTGAAAGTGCTGAGCGCAGGGAGTCTGTCTGAGCTTCTGTTCTCTGTTGATTTGGAATTGCCGGAGAAGTGAAAAGTGACAAGTAGAGACAACTCTACGCCACAGAGTTTCTGTAAGACGTACAGACAGAGAGGAGCTGTAATCTGTCAGCAGTAAACACACAAGGATGACATAAAGATTGAGTTGTGTCTGCTGATAGCACTGCTATACATGCACTGTGTGGTTGTAGTGCCATTCACTTTTTAAAAACTTCGTAAAACCAAGAATATGCTTGCAAACTTGTCATAATCAACCTTGCAATTCATAATTTGTGATTTGCTGGGTGCTCAGATATGAATTATGCAGGCAGTGTTCATTATCTTTTGTGTAGCTTTCAGTTTGTCCTAATTTAGAGCAATGCTTTTTAGTTAGATTTTACAACATATATAGTAAATATTTTATCGTGTCATATTAATATTTAGAATAGAATTATAATAGAATTTCGTTTGGAGGCAAATGTATTATAGCTGATAAAACAATCATTTGCTTCAACTGTTGAATCAAATAATGTTAAAATCAAGCAAAAAACATGTTGTCATGACTTCGTGATCATAACATTCTTTTAGTGAATAATTTAAAAAAAATCATACATTGTTATATCATATTTTAATATATTCACTATAATTACTGTAATGTTAATTTGGTATATATTTATTAGTTTAATATAAAATAATCTTTTGTCATTTTATTTATGTCATTATTTATGTGTTAACTGTCACATCCGGTTCTGGCAACGAAGTTGGGGATCCAAATGCAGCGTCTTTATTTACAAGAATAATCAGTCAGGCATTGGTCAAACACAGGAGTAAACGGGTACATACAGGGCAATTCAGAAGAGTGGTTGGCGTCACAGGCAAAGAGATCAGTACAACAACAAAAACAAGGCGAGGGTCAACAGGCATGGAATGACTAAACAAACAAAACCGCTTTGTGATGTCACAGGTTAACAAGACTCAGCACTGTGTGTGTGCGCATGTGTGGTGTAGTCCAGGATATCAGTCCATGATGAGTTACCAGCTGTGTGTGTGTGTGTGTGTGTGTGTGTGTGTGTGTGTGTGTGTGTGTGTGTGTGTGTGTGTGTGTGTGTGTGTGTGTGTGTGTGTGTGTGTGTGTGTGTGTGTGTGTGTGTGTGTGTGTGTGTGTGTGTGTGTGTGAGTGATCAGTGGGAAACAGGAACCGGTGTGTGCAAGGTGCATGCTGGTAGTTGTAGTTAAGGTAGTGTGCCGCTAGATCGCTGGTGATCGTAACATTAGCATTAATACAACCATTATATTATATTATATTATATTATATTATATTATATTATATTATATTATATTATATTATATTATATTATATTATATTATATTACATTATATTATATTATATTATGTTATATTTAATATATTTAGTATGAATTATTTATTAAATAATATAATTAATATATAATTATTATATAGTTATATAATAATAATAATAATAATAATAATAATAATAATATAACAATAATAATTAATAATTTAGTCTAAATAAATAATAATAATTATTATAAATATTATAATAATATTATTATTTTAAATAATTTTACATGTATGTTGGAAAATGTGTGTTCCTGAACATGATTAATATTATTAATATTCATTCATTCATGTTCTTTTCGGCTTAGTCCCTTTATTAATCCGGGGTCGCCACAGCGGAATGAACCGCCAATTTATCCAGCATGTTTTCAGCGAATGCCATCCAGCCGCAACCCATCACTGGGAAACATATATACACACTCATTCACACACACACTCATACAATTTTATCATACCCAATTCACCTATACTACATGTCTTTGGACTTGTGGGGGAAACCGGAGCACCCGGAGGAAACCCACGCGAACAAGGGGAGAACATGCAAACTCCACACAGAAACGCCAACTGACCCAGCTGAGGCTCGAACCAGCAACCTTCTTGCTGTGAGGCGAATGTGCTACCCACTGCGCCACCGTGTCACCTATTATTAATATTGTTATATATTTTTATATATCAGCAAAAACAGTATAAAAAAGTGTAGATTTAGTGGGCAAAAAGCTCAATGTACAGTTGAAGTCAGAATTATTAGCCCCCCTTTGATTTTTTTTTTTTTTGTCTTTTTTAAATATTTTCCAAATTATGTTAAACAGAGCAAGGAAATTTTCACAGTATGTCTGATAATATTTTTTCTTCTGGATTAAGTCTTATTTGTTTTATTTCGGCTAAAATAAAAGCAGTTTTTAATTTTTTTAAATGCATTTTAAGGTCAAAATTATTAGCCCCTTTAAGCTATATTTGTTTTCGATAGTCTACAGAACAAACCATCGTTATACAATGACTTGCTGTCATATTATTTGCTGTCATCGTGGCAAAGATAAAATAAAACAGTTATTAGAAATGAGTTATTAAAACTATAATGTTTAGAAATGTGTTGAAAAAAATCTTCTCTCCGTTAAACAGAAATTGGGGGGGGGGGGGGGAATAAACAGGGGTGCTAATAATTCAGGGGGGCTAATAATTCTGACTTCAACTGTAGGTGCACCAACAAATTTTATTTAAATAAATTTAAAATATAATATTTTTTAATCATAATACATATGATTTTATACATTCTTATAATATATTCAGTTTTTGATTCCTTTATTTGATTTCATTTATTTATCTGGCTGTATCTATGGTAGAAAAGTTCATTTGCTACCTTAAAGATAATAATATAATTTTTGAATGCCATCCAGCCGCAACCCATCACTGGGAAACATATATACACACTCATTCACACACACACTCATACAATTTTATCATACCCAATTCACCTATACTACATGTCTTTGGACTTGTGGGGGAAACCGGAGCACCCGGAGGAAACCCACGCGAACAAGGGGAGAACATGCAAACTCCACACAGAAACGCCAACTGACCCAGCTGAGGCTCGAACCAGCAACCTTCTTGCTGTGAGGCGAATGTGCTACCCACTGCGCCACCGTGTCACCTATTATTAATATTGTTATATATTTTTATATATCAGCAAAAACAGTATAAAAAAGTGTAGATTTAGTGGGCAAAAAGCTCAATGTACAGTTGAAGTCAGAATTATTAGCCCCCCTTTGATTTTTTTTTTTTTTGTCTTTTTTAAATATTTTCCAAATTATGTTAAACAGAGCAAGGAAATTTTCACAGTATGTCTGATAATATTTTTTCTTCTGGATTAAGTCTTATTTGTTTTATTTCGGCTAAAATAAAAGCAGTTTTTAATTTTTTTAAATGCATTTTAAGGTCAAAATTATTAGCCCCTTTAAGCTATATTTGTTTTCGATAGTCTACAGAACAAACCATCGTTATACAATGACTTGCTGTCATATTATTTGCTGTCATCGTGGCAAAGATAAAATAAAACAGTTATTAGAAATGAGTTATTAAAACTATAATGTTTAGAAATGTGTTGAAAAAAATCTTCTCTCCGTTAAACAGAAATTGGGGGGGGGGGGGGGGGGGAATAAACAGGGGTGCTAATAATTCAGGGGGGCTAATAATTCTGACTTCAACTGTAGGTGCACCAACAAATTTTATTTAAATAAATTTAAAATATAATATTTTTTAATCATAATACATATGATTTTATACATTCTTATAATATATTCAGTTTTTGATTCCTTTATTTGATTTCATTTATTTATCTGGCTGTATCTATGGTAGAAAAGTTCATTTGCTACCTTAAAGATAATAATATAATTCAACTGATCAATATGATTTACTGAATTAATCATTTAAATGTTATATAAAACCAACTGCAAAAGTTCAATCTTGACTTCACTTTAAAAATAGTATGAAATATGTATGAAATATTATGACTTAGAACTACTTAAATCAGAGGGGGGGGGGTCCAGTGTTGTTTCAGAAAGAGCACATGCATTGCTTTAGCATTGTGACTGGCATGTGAAAGTGCTTCAGCAGTTCTCCGCTCACACTAACATTACCTAGTTTTTAGCTGAAGTGCTCATTGTAATTGGCAGTGATTGGCACTGCATGCCCCCTCCGCCGACTGCCCTTTTGTGTGATCCCAGCAGGCAAATAACAGGCCCAAACGAGGGGCGCAGAGAGGAGAAGTGATTGGGTTTGTATAGGGGCACTATTGATTTAATTACATGGCTGTGTTGAGCCAGGCTGGGAGCATCGGGATTAATTGGTCGTCTCCATGATTTGGACCCCCGCTAATCAACATGCAGAATGACGCACGCCGATGCAAACACACATGGCGGGAAGGAACGAGACTGAGAGATGGTTATGAAAAGAAGGATTAAAATGTGCTAAAAAACGAGTCATAAATCCAGAAGCTCTGGAGTAGATGAACACAGCAAAGTCACTGCAGGGGAATTAGGGTAAAAAAAAGGTATTTTGTATTGGCCTTAACTACTATGTGCTTAGGGTTTTGATATTGTATTGCAGAACACTTGTGGTGCTCTTAAGGTGGGATAGAGGCAGGGATAGTTTTGGTGGTATCGGTAGGTTTAAGGGTGGGTTAAGGTGTAAGGAATGGTCGACAGTGTTACAGATGTAATTACATGCAGGTTTACAGATGTAATACAAATTACAGATGTAATTGCATGCAGGTATTTAATAATAATAATTAATAATAATAAAAATATTAAGAACAAATAAATGTAAAAACATGCATTAACACAATAATTACATTGTAACAAATGATTAAGTCATAAGGCCACCTAATATAAATTAGGACCAAAAAGATTGACTAATAGTTTTCATCATAAGGGTTAATTGATTACATTAGGAATTGCAAACATTTCTAAAATATTTATTTAAATATGCAGGTAGATATGCACTTTTACACTTCATACATTTCTAGCTCAAAAATCTAAACGTTGGAGGGCAGTCAGCTTCTATGAAAAAAAAATGTGTTTTTTTTTTTTGGCATATTAGAATCTATGGGGATTTTGGGAATCTCTTTTTAATGCTCGGATGGATGGATGGATGGATGGATGGATGGATGGATGGATGGATGGATAAATGGATGGATGGATGGATGGATGGGTGGGTGGGTGGGTGGATGGATGGATGGGTAGGAAGATTTTATTATATAGCATTTACATAGCACATTTATAAATACAAAGTACTTTACAATCATAGTAAAGATCAGGAACATTATGTATGAATGAGCATCCTTTTGTAAACTTCACAGTACAGATATGAATAAAACTGTGAAGTTTTGTGTAAGTACTGCTTACGGAGAACGGAGATTTATGGGTCAGTCAGGATTTTAAAAAAATGTCATTTTAATAAACAAATATGTATATGAAAATGTTATATACAAATGTGTATTGCAATTTAAATCTACAGAAACAAATTAATAAGTGCAACATAGAAACTTTTTTTTTTGTTTGTTTTTTTTTTTTGTTTGTTTTTTTTTTTTACAAGCGAAGCACTTAAACGTGTAATATAAGAATTAAGAATTGTAATTTAGTAGTTTATTTATTCTTTATTTTTCCAGGAAGGGCTCATTTAGATTAATGCAAATCTTTTCTTTGGTGAAGTCCTGGCCAAGATGAGCAGACAAAATATATGCATGGCCTAATTTTAAGATAATGTGACATGCAGCACACAACAATAATTATATATTACAACACAGGGAACATACATCAACCACTTAATTAAAACAAAAATAAGGTATTTTAAGGTACAATTCTCATTATTAACTAACCGTTAACTAAGACGTTTATCTCAAAGTATTAATTTGCTGCTTATTAATATTTAATAAAATGGTTGGTTTTAGATACTGAGTAGGATTAAGGATGTAAAATAAGATCATACTTTATAACTACTAATAAACAGCTAATATCTTAATAATAAGCAGGTAATAAGCCAGTAGTTACTAGTGAATTAGTATTTAAACTAATGTGTTAGCATTTTCTTTATAATTTTATTAACCATGCACATATAACAGAAATACCATTATTTGTCCAATCAAATAATCCTCTGATTTGATTCTTTATTTTTGATTGTGCTCATGCAAATATGTCCTCATATAAACACTCTAAGATAACAAAAAGTCACTTTCATCTTCTAGAAAATACAATACTCCAAGTTTCTATGTTATGCGGCAAAGCGGAGTTCAGCAAAACTCATTTTCGGAGGCCGTTATCTCTGTGCGATATTTGTCAATAAGTCAAGAATGCACTTAGTGTGCATTCCTTTCAAATGTGTGTGGTGTTTTATGCATTCCGACAAGTCGTGTTGTGTTTTATCAGGTGTTCGGGACTCCGTATCACACACACTGAAGCCAGATGACCCTTCACAAACAGCCGAGCCACCTGTCCTGCTCGACCTCCCCGAAAACAGATCCACAATTCCGTAAGTCAACAAATCTGGCATCCACAAATCCCCACATTCCCCTATCAGCACGCCTTCAATATTTCAAATCACACCACCATTTTGGAGGAGAGTTTGCACAGACTTCATAATTCACTCCACACTCAGCAAACGCTCGAATGACACAAATTACAGACTCAATTCCTGACTCCTGGTAAGCAAGCGTTTAGCTGCCCGCACCTCTCCATTTTTTCCCCTCTCTCTCTCCATCTTCGAGAGAGACAGGTAGATTTAGTTTGACAAAGGTCAGTAATATATTCCTCGCAGAGAGCTCAGCTAATAAGCTGTGAATGAAGATCTTTGTTAATAAAGTGTCAGGCGAGTTCCAGCTCACAAAAGCAGCTCTGTCACCATAATTGCTCCATCATTAGCATCCCGGCCACGTCAGAGTGCTAAGTCAGTCATTAGGCGAGGGGATAAAACGCTGAAGAGATTCTGTTGCAAGCAGGTGATAACATCTCCCTTCATTTGGTCCAACGTAAACCAAGCATGTAATAGGGATATTCAGGACTGGTTGCACGTAGCTAGCGGTTGCCAAAAATATTTATATACTGTACAGACTTGTGATAAAACATGTATGGGGCAGTGGCTATAAAGTCGAGCAGTTGCTTTCTGCTGATGCTAAATTATTTAAAAAATAAAAAGGAAGCAGATGTTTAGGAAAACTATTTATTTTTTAGATAAATAAATAGCTGTGATATAAACAGTTTAGTTTAGTTATCAATTTTGAAAATGGGCATAAAAAAACACACGTGCATAACTGAGTAGGATATACTTTTTTATTCAATAAGAAAAAAATGCACTTAAATTACGATGGAAACACTTTTACCGAACAAATTCCAGTATGCGCATTAAAAAAAAAGTCATGTGGTTTTGTTAGAAGAGATCATGTGATGATAAAAATGTGTATGAATGGACAAACTTAGCGGCTGACCACATTGTAAAACATCTGAAATGTTGTTTTAAAACTCCTTAACCATTTCATATTATTAATTACCTCCAGAATTAGTTTAAGAGCATCTGTGCTCCGCGTCTCATGCCTTCAACTGGACTGACACAGTTTCAATTTACTATAATCTTCTTTGTTAAGCTGTTTTGACACAATCTACATTGTAAAAGCGCTATAGAAATAAATATGAATTAAATTGAATTGAATTGAAACACCACTATGTGTTCATTGCGTGTCGGCATACTACCATCTGTCTTTTATTAAATAAAGAAAAGATTGACGCAGCTTCTCCTACCGCAGCAAATTCCATTTTTACTGTAGATATTTGCCCCAGACTCGTTGGATTAAACCGTTGCTTTATTCGCACGTCTGTTATGCGTTTTTTTTTTTGTTTTGTTTTTTTTTTCCAGTTTTGTGCATATATTTAATTCACATTTTTGGATGGAAGCATACCTAATGCTAACTAAAAGCTTGACCAATGAGGGCAATTCACACCGCACAGACAAATGTAAACCAACAAATCTTTTGGAGTTTGTTTGATTAGTGTGTTTTACTCAGTGCTTAATTTGTGAATTGCGAGGTCCCGGTACAGATCGGGGTACTAGATCCGGCATGTTACCTGAGGATGAAGAGATGTCGCGCACGAAAGTGTAGAGCGGGGGGGTTGTCGCAGACGAAAGTGAAGAGGTTGGGGAGTCGCGGAAAAAAGTGAAAGTGAACAGCGGACGGGGGAGGAGGGCGGTTGAGGAGGGGGATCGATAAAGTCAGGTGCTGGATCAGATTTCAGAGGTTCCGGATCTGGCGTGTTCCGGCACAAATTAAGCCCTGGTTTTACTCCTGTCAGCATCTGTTAACGTTGGTCAGAGTTTGATTTTACTCTCCTGAACATGTTCAATTGTTATATGTTGGATCATGAAATGTCTGAGCAGTGTGATATGATTTTCCAACAAACAGCAACAAACTCAGACTTAATCTGAGCAGGAACCAGATATAGATGTGTTTTTAGCCTTGAGAAGGATCATTTAAATAATTGTTTATTTAATTATTATTGTGTGCAGCAATTGTTGGAGCATTGTGAACATGACAGTAATTTTTAAATAACATTTTAAATACAATGGCCAGGTTGTTTGTTGTTGTTGTTGTCCAGTGAAACCTTTTTACATCAGCTTAGTATTATATATATTTATTATTATATCTTTTTTCTGTTGGTGTTCTGATACGGCAGCTCAAGGTGCTGAGAACCTTTTTTAAAAGCTCCTACAGTTGGAGAAGCACTCAAAGCTGAGCATTTTTAGAAGAGCCACTGGTGTTTTCAGCTCAGTAAAAACACTTTGGTGGACACGCACCCTTTGGTATAAGCTAAAACTTGTTTTGTTTTTTGTTTTGTTCCTAACCTTGCTAACTAGCTACAACTTGACTCCTCAGTTATAGGCAAAATAACTTGCTGTGTCCCAGTTCACCAACTTGTACTTTGTCCTAAAAGTATGTACTTTTTGTGAAGAAAAGGATGCATACTTTTGAGTGTACAACAGTAGAGTATGCAAGCTTTGGGACATACTACTTCCACATTATTGGATTGCACGGTTGCCTAGTTATGTGCCCTGTCAGTCATCTTGTCACATAAATTCCTATTTCTTTCATATTTAATTTTCTACCATATTGGAGGTGCAGCAGCATGTTAATCTGCCATTCCTGAGTGTTCAATGCAGAGAAATCTCCACAGGTCTTTGTATAATTATGCATTAAGAAGTTAATGCCCAAACACAAAAGTTCACATTGCTGTTACCGATAAAATATAAAGAGGAAAACATTTAAATAAATGATACACTTCCATTAGGTTAGATATGAACTAATATAAACTAATCAATCAAACATCTTTAGCAAAACCTCTCCACTTAAACATCCGCCTCCCGTGTCCGCCATGTCTGTAGTTTAACACTTTTTACCTTTGCTTGTAGTTCTAATCAAATTCACATCCAACCTGCAATGTTTTGTGGGCAATATTAGAGTATGCACAGATCTGCATTTCAGATTTCTACGGGAAATAGACCATCCAGATACCTCAAGAATACTCATTTAAACAGACTATGATTTGGGACACAATTCTATTTTTGAATACTACATAGTACAGATAGTGTGCGAATTGGGACACAGCAACTGACTCTGGAACATGTCGTTATACAAAATTATTCATTCATTCATTTTCCTTTGGCTTAGTCCCTTATTTATCAGGGGTCGTGACAGCGGAATGAACCCCCAACTATTCCGTCATATGTTTTACACAGCAGATGCACTTCTAGCCGCAATCCAGTACTGGGAAATATTCAAAATTATGCAGCACTGAAATTATTCTGCATTATGCTGAAGATATATGACCACCTCAGGGTTTGCATAAATTTGAAGTAATTCAATGGTCTGTCGTCAAATATTTCTTCCAAAATCAATGATTCAGTCATGTAGAAACACAAACACTTCTACTAGTGAAAGGTTTGTCCTCTTCTGTCACACGCTGTATGAAAACATTGGCTCATTTCTTATTTTTTTCTTTTTTTTCTATGTAGACCTGCCCGTGACGCCCCTGACCGATGCACAAGCCATTTTGATGCTGTAGCCCAAATTCGAGGAGAGGCCTTCTTTTTTAAAGGTAAGGAAAATGAAAGAGGTATAACTGTACAGTAGTCAACATTTGAAGTGGATCAAATAGTTTTTCAAAACTGTCCTATAAGCTCAGTTTTAGTGATTTATTGAAGATCCACTTCAAATGTTGACTACTATATTTATTTTTGTGTGCACTATAAATATTTTAAAGCAGCTTCAACTAATTTTTAGCAACTAGTTTATTATTGAGTAGCTAGAGTAAAAAATTATAACTCTTGAATCATTTAGTTGATCACTATTTTAACAGGCTTAATGTAATTTAATATTAATAGAATATGTTCAACAATTTTAAGATATTTTTGCTCTTTCAGCATTTCAGTAATTGACATTAGAGTGTGTACAACCTGCAAAATATATGTAATATTTACTTACTCCTAGGGAATATTTACTCACTCCTCGAAGTTGATATTTAGCCCCATCATGTTGGTGTTTCGTAACATCAAATTTTTACAAGAGGGGGAGGTAACCAAATGCTCAGCCCCCAACCTGGAGGACCAGGACATAAACATATACACTACGGACTAGCTTACCCAATTCACCTATAGTGCATGTCTTTGTGAGGGAAACCGAAGCACCTTGAGAAAACACAAGCGAAAACGGTGAGAACGTGCAAACTACACAGAAATGCCAACTGACCCAGCCGAGGCTTGAACCAGCAACCTTCTTTCTGTGAGGTGACAGCGCTACCCACTGTGCCACCGTGCCGCCCATAAAATATCTGTAATAAATATTTTTTTTTGTTATATTTTATATCAATAGTTTGACTTTTTTAGAGCTTTTTATGTATTCATTTTAATTAATTCATTCATTTATTCATTTCTTTTCTGCTTAGTCCCTTTATTAATCTGGGGTCGCCACAGAGGAATGAACCTCCAACATATCCAGCATATGTTTTACGCAGCGGATGCCCTTCCAGCTGCAACCCATCACTGGGAAACACCCATACACATACATTCGCACACATACACTATACAGACAATTTCAGCATACCCAATTCACCTGTACCACATGCTTTTGGGCTTGTGGGGAAAATCGGAGCACCCGGAGGAAACCCACGTGAACACAGGGAGAACATGCAAACTCCACACAGAAATGCCAACTGACCCAGCAGGGGCTCGAACCAGAGACCTTCTTGCTGTGATGCGATTGTGCTACCCACTGCGCCACCGTGCTGCCCAATGATTATTTTATTTATTTATT
Source organism: Danio kyathit (assembly GCA_903798195.1). Lineage (NCBI taxonomy): Eukaryota > Metazoa > Chordata > Actinopteri > Cypriniformes > Danionidae > Danio > Danio kyathit. The sequence goes on along the minus strand of LR812539.1, from coordinate 21,936,035 downwards.
TTTATTTTTTGCCCCATAGTTCACTGACAGGTTTTGTATTTCTGAATGAAGGGTGCACTTGATTTTAAAATAATTGAAGGAAACACATACTACAGACTGTCTATGATGTTTTATTAAACATCCCCATTGAACAACTGAAATTAAAACACACGTTGCCTAAAACCAAGTCCATTTTTTTCTTAGAAAAAAGTGAAAATGAATAACTTGCACTTTTGAAAACAAAATAAATAATTTTTTATGTTTTTCATGTTAAAAATAGTAAATAAGCAGTATCTCTTCTAAATAAAATAACTCTTGCATATTCTATAAATAAGATTTTAAACAGTGCATTTCTTCTGTATCTGCATCTTCTGTAAATAATAATGCTTCCAATTATCGTCAATGTAGTGCAAAGTAATGTTCAAGAATAATAATAATAAAAATTTCTTACATTTATATAGCGCTTTTCTGGACACTGAAAGCGCTTTACACATTGGGGGGAATCTCCTCATCCACCACTACTGTGCAGCATCCACCTGGATGACGCGACGGCACCACACACCAGCTGATTGGTAGAGAGGAGACAGAGTGATGAAGCCAATTAAGATATGGGATGGTTAGGAGGCCATGATGGACAGAGGCCAGTGGGCAAATTTGTCCAGGATGCCGTGATTAAACCTACTCTTTTTCGAAGAACATTCTGGGATTTTTCATTGGTTTAATGTCTTATTCAAAAGACGGAGCTCACTGAGCAGTATAGAGTCCCCGTCATTAGGACCCACACAGACCACAGGTTGGGCGCCCCCTGCTGGTCTCACTCACTAACTCACTCACTAACACCACTTCCGGTAGCAACCTAGTTTTCCCATGTGGTCTCCCATCCAGGTACTGACCAGGCGCAGCCCTGCTTAGCTTCAGTGGGCGACCATGTGAGAGTTGCAGAGAGCTAGCTGTCGGCTAAATGCCGCCTAGAATCGGTCCTACTCTGAAAAAATCGTCCTGAAAAAAAATGATTGATTATAGGTTCTGAATGTCAATTTCGATTACTTTTCATTTAATCGCCCAGCCCTAATACATATTAATTCATTGATTAATTTTCCTTTCACTTAGTCCCTTATTTATTAGGGGTTGCCTTAGCGAAATGAACTGCCAGTTTATCCAGCATATGTTTTACATAGTGGATGCCCTTCCAGCCACAACCCAGTACTGGGAAACATCCATACACACTCACATTCACACACACACTCATCCCCGTGAGGCAATATTGCTAACCACTGAGCCACCGTGCTGCCCTACAATACATATTATTAAAAAGAAAAGAAATTAAACATTCACTTTTTGCTTCTCAAATGTCTATTGGTATAAGTCGTTTAGACAGTTTTAATGTGCATACCAAAATACTGATGATATTAAGAAAATCAATTATTGTGGTCACAATAAACGATTTCTATTAAAATCATAATGCAAAGACACTGAATTCCTCAAACATGGACCGCTGTAAAATGGTTTAGTCATTAATGCACTGATGCACACTAGCGCTGTCTGTGTTTTGATATATTATTATTTGTGCACTGTATTTGCATGGCTGGTTCTGGCAGCTGGGCACCTCCTACCCACTGCCTCCGGGGCACACGCGCATTCCTCGCTTTATTACCCCTTATACATCATATGATAGCGCATAATTACACCATAAGCTTACATAAACACAAATAATCACACATTGTTATTGTCAAACGTCTCATCAGGGAAGTATTTCTGGCGTTTGACACGTGAGAAGCACCTGGTGTCATTACGGCCTGCGCAGATCCATCGCTTCTGGAGAGGTCTACCTGCCAACCTGGACAGTGTGGATGCTGTATACGAGAGGCCTGGAGACCACAAGATAGTGTTCTTTAAAGGTAAATGCCTTGATTTGACATTATTGTATCAATATTTTTTACCTGCTGTGTTTCAAATTAGTTGCAAGTCTATTCAAAAGGAGTAGTACAAAACAATTTTTAACCCACGGTCTGTTAAAATTCATGCATTTAAAATCCTTTAACCACAGCAATATGTAATAATATATCCTTAATTTAAGAATATAGCTGCACATTATACAAATAGTTCATATCCATACTGATATCATATCTAAAATTGAGTGAAAGGTATGTTTTAAATTGTGTTTTATTTTTATCCATCATGAAAAAAACATTACACTTAGTATTAGTATCACAAGCATATGTCGCCAAAGCTCTTTTGAGTTCTTCCCATTCTGTGGGGAATATTTGAGTTTGTGTTTTGTTCCTCTAGGTTATTTTCTCTTTGTATTGTCTACAGTATAGAAATCATCACTATATGTATTGCTGTGGAAAATCTTGTTTTGAGTTGTTGCGGTTATACTCATGGCCTGTTAAAAGTAACTTGCTAGTTCTAATAAATAGGAAAGCACCAAATTTTTTCCACTTCAAAAATATGATCTAAACAGAAAAGGCACTGCCCAGAACATTAGTTCACTGGTTATTTTATTGCCTTGTGTTTTTAAAAATCTGTATAATTTAATTTCAGTTTAGAAAGTCTTCCAAAATCTTCATATTATTTAATAAAATATTAAACAATTTTTGCAAAGCATTTTTTGCTGTTTTTTTTTGTCCAAGGACATCCAGAATTTTTTCGCTTTCAGTTTTAGCCTAGTATTTTCATTTCTGTGCGTCCTACCTAATAAGTTGCCTTTTATTGTTAAACGAATAAACTCTGGAGAAAAATATCATATTATATTGTATGCAAATAATTGCATGCAGTTTTTAAAAATATTTCACAGATTTTTTACAGCTTAAATTAAGTTACTCATATAATTCACGGAAAGCATTATGAGACCTTGGAAAAAAATGAGTAGTTAAAGGAATAGTTCACCCAAAAAGGAAAATTCTTTATGTTGAACACTTTGGGCTCAATTTTAACGGTCTAGACTCAAAGTCTAAATCGCATGGCGCAAAAGCATTAAGGGTGTGTCCAAATCCACTTTTGCTATTTTAAGGACAGAAAAATACACTTTGTGCCTCAGCACATGGTCTAACATGGTTGTGCTTATTCTCTTATTGAGTTATTGGTGTGGTTTGAGCATAATGTGCATTAAACCAATCAGACTCTCATCTCACATTATTTTTAAGAGTCAGTTGCATCACGTCATGGCGCATTTGCTATTTACATGTTGGTTAAGTGGAAAAACTGAACGATTCACTAGCAAGAAAACAGTTAAACAGACCATCTGCAGCGCGAATATAAAGAACGAGCCTCCTCCATTCGGCCTCTTTACTTTCTCTTTACTTTACTTTTACTCTTTACTTTACTCCTTTACTTTCATAGATAAGGAAACAAATAAGTTCTAATTTCCAGCAAATGAATAAATGAGCAATAATAACGAAGTGTGGTCAAAAAACTGAGTTATATCCAAACACAGGTCCTATGCCCCATATGGTCCAAAACCGGACAGATGAACAAATCTAAACTTGTTTTTATTAAACCAAGTATAAATATGCATATAATAAATAATACTGCTAATAATAATTATACTAAAGCAAGTTGTCATGACTAAACTGAAAAAAGCCCCCCGAGATGAAGAAAGCATGGAGGTAGTGTTTTTTTTTTTTTTATTTATGTACAAAATAATAATTTTTGTAACATTTTAATCCTTTAATTCTTTTTCATTTGTAAAGATATTTGCGTATTGCTGTACATCCTGTGTGCATTAAGCAATGTGTAAGAGTGTAAGGCCTACAACTAATGCACTATGCGCTGGACTTTTGACCTGATTTCAGCTGGTCAATTGCGTAGTCTATTTTAGCTACTCAAAATAGCAATGTGCCAACAATGCGCCTTAACACACCTCCTTTATAGACCAGAACACCCATGAATCTGATTTGCTATTTAAACAACAAGATGCTAATCGGGAAAATTAGGGTTGCGTTGGTCTGAAAATAGCAACAACAATGTTCTTTATGTGTCTTTATATTGAACACAAAAGAAGATATTTTGAAGAATTTTGTAAACTGCTACAGACACCGTAATATTTTTTTAAATCCTACCATGGATGTCAATGGCTACAAGTTTCCAACATTTTTCAAAATGTCTTCTTTTATGTTTAACAGAAAAAAGAAACTCAAACTCAAGTGGAGGGTGAGTAAATGTTGAGTACACTTAAAACTTTGGGGTGAACTATTCCTTCAATATTAATCTTAGTTATTCATTCAATCTTTTTTCTTCAGCTTAGTCTGTTTATTCATCAGAGGTCGCCACAGCGGAATGAACCACCAACTTATCCAGCATATGTTTTACACAGTGGATGTCCTTCCAGCTGCAACCCAGTATTGGGAAACATCCATATACACTCATACAAAAACATAAACTACAGCCAATTTAGCTTATTCAATTCACCTATAGTTTCCCAGTGATGGGTTGCAGCTGGAAGGGCATCTGCTGTGTAAAACATATGCTGGATAATTTGGCGGTTTATTCCGCTGTGGTGACCCCAGATTATTTAAGGGACTAAGCCGAAAAGAAAACGAATGGAAGAATTTACCTATAGCACATGTCTGTGGACTGTGGGGGAAACCGGAGCACCCGGAGGAAACACACACGAACACGGGGAGAACATGCAAAATCCACACAGAAATGGCAACTGACCCAGCGAGGACTCAAACCAGCGACCTTTTTGCTGTGAGGTGAACGTGCTAACCATTGAGCCACCATGTCACCCCCTAATCTTATTGATCTCATTCTGAATTGCTCATCCTGAATTGGGTGGAAAAATAAATCATAAAATACACTTTAAAAAGAAATTCATGAAACTTGCAGCTATGGAAAAAGTCAGTACAGTGTTCTGGTCACTGTCTGCATTTTTCTTCAGCTATCAGTGGGGTTTGAATTGGGCTTTAGAGTGGTGGTGTTGAGTTTTGCACAACATATTTACTGCAGAAAATATCCAGTTTAATAGGTGTTTTTGTTGCTTTTGGCAGTCAGTAATCTAAGAAAAGTTCACAGTTAAAGAGATCAAGAACATCTATTAAAAGCTCTTTCAAATGATTTTGCACAAAAAAGACCTTCTCATTATGCACATAATTCCAGACATTTTAGATAAAATGCTCCCTGCAGCATAAACACACACACACACACGCTCCGCTAAATTCTCTGAGTGACTGAAACGTAACGCTGTTGAGTTATGTAAATGTCATTTGTAATAAGAATTGGACTATAAGCAAACAATGTCCTTCAAAAATATATTGCAAGAGTGTTTTGAAGATGTGCCTCAAATCTAAATTCAGCTCAACAGCACAGAGGTAAAAAGAACCTGTTATATATTTAGTGCATTAAAACATATTTCACTGCAGGGGTGTGTGTGTGTGTGTAGTTGTTTATGTGGTTTACAAGGACACAATGTAGAAAGAAGCTTGTATGATGGCATGCACTGTAAAAGATATTAGTTACTTTACTTAAAAATAGAGTAAACCTGTTGATGTCACAATCACCAGCGATCTTCTCCCCTTAGATCGCTGGTTTACATGCACAAACGCCCATGGACTACAAATCCACCATCATATGGACTACATCCCCCATACATGCATACTCTGACATCACACTCAACCGGTTCCAGATCTTCACTGATTACACCCACAGCTGAAGCCACTCAACAACTGATTACACACACTACATAAGCAGCACACACACTCATTCCATTGCCGAGTCTTGTTGCCTGTTTACAGCTCCAATTCAAAGCGTTTTCCTTGTCTTGTTTTTGCCGTGTTTTGACCTTCGCCTTGTTATCTGTTTCTCCGTGTCTGCTGCCATCCTTGTGACCATCTGCCTGCTTTATTGATTACGATTCTGGATTTCCCTCATAAGACTGTTTGCTCCTGTATTGATCATTGCTTGCTTGACCATCTCTTTAAATAAACCTGCATGTGGATCCGCATCCTGTTGTCAACGTCCTATCCTTGGTTACAGTTGACCTCAGTTAAAAAAAAGTGAGTAAACCCGTTTTAACTTGGAACTATTAACATCGTTTACTTATTTTGAGGCAATGGGCATACTCACTTTTTAAAGTGAAGTCAACTAATCACTTTAAAAGCATCTAGTTTACTCACTTTTTTTCAAGTCAACAAATCGCATTAACAGTGTTAGTATGACCTAGATGTTACTTTAAGGTGGTTTACCAGGATGTATCTTGTGTCCTCATAATTCGAAATGCTTAAAAAAAAAAATCATACTTTTTTATTGACTTTGGTCTTTTGTCATTCAAATTTTGCCAATGTTTTCCTGTGAGGGTAGGGTTAGGGTAAGGCCATATAATAAGTGTTTTTTACAGTATGAGCAGGGTGTCCATGGGGTCTTAAAATTTCTTAAATTTAATAAAATACAATAAATGGGAAATTTAATAAATAATTCTCGTTAACTTTCAGTCGCAACCATATCCGATCTAGCAACAACCGACCAAAGACAAAAAAAAAATGTAAGCATTTCAAATTATGAGGATACAAGGCAGATCCTTGTAAACCTTAACAAAGTAACACCAAGTCATTATTTAATTTTGTGTCCTCACAAACCACACAAACAAGTAAACACACACACACCCTTTCAGTAAAATTTATTTCAATGCTGTAAGTATATAATAGATTTTTTTTTTTCCTGTTTTTAACCTGCATTTTTAAGCTCTTGAAAGACCCCATAATGGTCTTAAAAAGGTCTTTGTGACTTTGTAAAACCTGCAGAAACCCTGTATAAGATACATTATGCCTATAGAGAGTCCTCATAACCCACATAAACAAGTGCATGTTTGTTTGTTTGCTTGGTCATTCATATGCACAACAGTCGTTTGGTGACTTAAAAATAAAGGTTTTTGAAAACAGCTTTCAACGTGAAAGTTTATTAAAATAATGTCTTTGTGTGAACAGCAAAAACCATTCCATTTACATTTTTAAGTATGATTATTGTGCGAAAATCTTAAAATATGTTCAATTCAAAGTGTATATAGCTGTGAAAAAAAAGCTGAGACCACTTGAAAATTCTCAGCTTTTCTGAATTTGGATTCAGTATGTACAGATTTAAGTAGCACAAATACAAATTCAGCTCAGAAGCACCGAGGTAAAAATATGCAGCATATATTTACAGCATTGAAATATATATTATACTCCAGAGGTGTGTGTGTTTACTTGTTTATGTGGTTTGTGAGGACACAAAATTGAATAATGACAAGGGTTTGACTTGGTGCTGCTTTAAGGTGGTTTACGAGGATCTGCCTTGTGTCCTCATAATTCGAAATGCTTAATCGCAAAACATTTTGCCAAATATTTCCTGTGAGGCTTAGGCTAGGGGTAGGGTAAGGCTATATAATAAGCGTTTTTTACAGTATAAGATACATTATGCCTGTAGAGAGTTCTCGTAAATCACAAAAACAAGTGTGTGTTTGTTTGTTTGTTTGTTTGTTTGTTTGTTTGTTTTGCCCATTCATACCTATTTGGTCTTTTTGCATTAATTTCGCCTAAGCTTTGGGTTATAGGGGTAGGGCACAGATTTCAAATTCAGTTCCTGGATGGCCGTAGCTCTGCATAGTTTAGTTCCAACTCTGCTTTAACACACTTACCTGTAGGTTTCAAACAAGCCTGATGGACTCAGTTAGTTTGATCAGGTGTGTTTAATTAGGGTTAAAGCTAAACTGGAGAGCTGCGGCCCCCCGAGGAACTGAATTTGGCATCTGTGGGGTAGGGTAAGGCCATATTTTGGATTTTATACATACAGATTTAAGTAGCACAAATCCAATTTCTGCTCAAAAACACAGAGATAAAAATAGGAAAATATATATATGTGGTATTAAAATATATTTTACTGCAGGGGTGCGTGTGTTTACTTGTTTATGGGGTTTGTGAGGACACAAAATTGAATTATGACATGGGTATGACATGGTGGTTTAAGGCGGTTTACGAGGATCTGCCTTGTGTCCTCATAATTTTTGCCTTTGGCCTTTTGACATTCAATTTTCGCCAAAGCTTTCCTGTGAAGGTTGGGTTAGGGGGATTAGGGTAAGGAGCTAAAATTCAGACTTTTAAAAACCTGCAAGTTTTAGAAAATAATGTTTCTATATTAACAGCAGAAACGTAACAAAAACCACTTAATTTCCATTTTTAAGTATGATTATTGTGCGGAAATATCCTAAAATATGTTCAATTCAAAGTGAATATCCAGCTGTGATAAAAAAAAAAAACTAAGGCCACTTGAAAATTCTCAGCTTTTCTGAATTTGGATTTAATACATACAGATTTAAGTAGCACAAATCCAATTTCAGCTCAAAAGCAGCAAGGTTAAAGGAACGCGTTTTATGTATTTACAGCATTTAAATGTATTTCACAGCGGGACTGTTTTCTCTAATCTGCTCTGTTGCTAAAGAAACCTATTTCCCACCTGACAGCAAGTTGTTCTCGCTTCTTCAGGAGGGAAGTATTGGGTGTTCAAGGATAATAATGTAGAAGAGGGCTACCCGCGCTCTGTCAGTGACTTCGGCCTGCCGGTGGAAGGAGTGGATGCGGTGTTTGTTTGGCAGCACAATGAGAAGACCTACTTCTTCAAGGACAACCGATACTGGCGCTACGATGACCATCTGCGGCGCATGGATCTCGGATACCCAAAAGACATGGCATTGTGGAAAGGGATCCCGGCTCAACTGGATGATGCCATGCGGTGGTCTGACAGTAAGTATAGCGAGTCATGCTATGCCTCTTGAATTTTAAGCAGCTCTCGTGGATGTTATCTTGTTGAGCCACCAGAAATGAATTGTTTGCCTTTCCTGCTGAAAAAAGAGTGAAATGAATTTCCCCGACTGGTTTACAGTGATTCAGCTATAGTTGAAGGACAGCGTGGCCATACAGAATGAAGCTGCTGAAAGTGCTTTGCCAAGGAAGTTGCTCATTAAAGACACCATTATATCAAATTTGGAGCATGTCTGGTGGCTTTAAGGCTGTTGATATGCTAATGAAATGCTAATAGGAGTCAGCGTTTATGACATGTAAACATTCAATTAGTCTCTTTTGGGAAATGGACCAAAATTGTTGCTTTTCTTTGCTTGAAAATAAGTTCATGTTAACCACGGGTATATTTACGGAATAGTTTTCAAGAATATTTATTGTGTAAATGTAGCCCAAAATAAGTCAAATGAAAAATAATTAGATATTTGTCAAGGTAGCATTTATTATCTTCATTTATGTACTAAAATATGTTCAAAAAAAGTCAACTAAAATGACATAATATAAAATAGCCTTCATTTTTTCTGTGTTCATTTACATTAGGGTTAAAGAGAGTGTGTGTGTGTGTGTGTATATATATATGTATATATATATATATATATATATATATATATATATATATATATATATATATATATATATATATATATATATATATATATATATATAAATATATACAAGGTTTCCGCTACATTCATTCAACCATGGCGGGGCGCCACCCCAAAATTCATCCCGCCACGGTTACATTACAGCTTCTCATTCAAAACATTGTCATTTTTTTTAAATAGAGGGTTATAATCGCACCAAAACGTATAAGGTAAGTGAATTATAACAGCGCAAACTTTTCTGTAACTGTAGTTGTGCTGTGCGTCATTTGTTTAACCCTTTAAGGTGACATGCTGACTGACTGACTGACAGGTGCGTGATGCATGAGGCCAGCAAACACGACGTATAGCTTTCAGTTAGGATGAAAACAGTTTCCATAATTATACCTTATTTGTAGATAAAGGTCTATGGCTCTGCAAACAACAAACAAAGACTTTATCTTGCTGGAGTTTAAAGCCGTTTCACTTTACATCAGGACGCATTAATGCCGCTCTGTGGGTCTATTGGAGACATTCATAAATATTCCTTGCAAATCTAATAAAGGGATTTGAGACAAATTCACTAGCAGCAGCGTATATTTGAGGACGTGCATGCAAGAAATTTTGTGCACGAACAGAGGAAATCCTAGCGCAAGCAAAAAGATCTGCATGCTCGTATTACACAAATCCGATCTCGACTTGTAGTACTGTGTCACATTTGTCATTGAAATAACGCCAAAGGTAGTTGGTAGATCAAAAGGCCTGCCGCCACAGCTGGAAAAAATCCTAGAGGAAACACTGATATATATATATTAGTGGTGGGCCGTTATCGGCGTTAACTGCAGTTGAGCAGTTTCACTTTAACTCACCAACATTTAATTCATGCCTTCGTGACAAACTGGGGTATTAGACGCAAATAAATGAGTAAGGACAGGTGAGAGTGTTATGGAATTTAATAACGCACGCCAAATGAGAAGAAAAAAAACTTCAGCATTTCCCGATGTGTGTGTGTGTGTGTGTGTGTGTGTGTGTGTGTGTGTGTGTGTGTGTGTGTGTGTGTGTGTGTGTGTGTGTGTGTGTGTGTGTGTGTGTGTGTGTGTGTGTGTGTGTGTGTGTGTGTGTGTGTGTTTGTGTGTGTGCGTCTGTGTGTCTGTGCGGTCCTTTACTGACAGCCGCCTGTGTGGATCTTGTCGGAAAATATGGCGAAAAGTCCTACATGATGGGAATAGTTTGTCAGTATTGCCACTAATATCTGCATACTCCACGTCTCAATTCCATTTCGGTTTAGTTCAGTTATGACTTTAGTCGCATTAAGTAATCAAAAATCGCTGTTTACATGGTAGACTCTTAATCAGAGTATTGTTTTAATCATATTAAAATCGTATTAAAGTATTGTTGCCCATGTAAACATACTCACACAAGTAGATCTTATTGAACATCATTTATTTTCATCACCAATTATCATAGTAGAACAGTTTCTCAAGCAGTTTGTGATGCATTTTGGAAACAGGAGATGAGCCCCTGATCTAATGCATCACCTGGCTTGAGAAACCCGTACTCAAGGACTTATTATTTGGGTAGCACACATATTCTGAATACCTTCGGCAGAATTCAAATGAGCCATTTTTATCTAGATTAATTTTGAAATTAATCTAGATTAATCTAGATTAAAAAAATTAATCTATGCCCACCTATAATATATATATATATATATATATAATTTTAATTTATATACACTACCTGACAAAAGTCTTGTCGCCTATCCAAGTTTTAGGAACAACAAATAATAACTTGACTTCTAGTTGATCATTTGGTATCAGAAGTGGCTTACAGTATATGAAAGGCAAAGGCCTCTGGATTACTCTTATTTTACCAAAATAAATCATGATCATGCCATTTTTTATTTTTAATTATTTAAATTAGGACAATAAGGTCTGACTTTGCTTAGACAAAAGTCGTGTCACTTAACAGAAATAATGTAGAGTATAGAATATAAAGTCATGGTGCAGTGGAAAAAGAGTTAATATTGTGTATGACTCCCGTGAGCTTGGAGGACTGCATCCATACATCTCTGCACGGACTCATATAACTTATTAATAAAGTCATCTGGAATGACAAAGAAAGTGTTCTTGCAAGACTCCCAGTGTTTATCAAGATTCTTTAGATTCCATGCCTCCTCCTTCATCTTACCCCAAGTATATCCTGGAGCTCCTTGACCTTCTTTACTTTCAGAAACTGTGATATGGAGGCTGTAGTATGAGAAGGAGCGCTATCCTGCTGAAGAATTTGCCCTCTCCTGTGATTTGTAATGTAATGGGCAGCACAAATGTCTTGATACCTCAGGCTGTTGATGTTGCCATCCACTCTGCAGATCTCTCGCACATCCCCATACTGAATGTTTACCCAAACCATGATTATTCCTTCACCAAACTTCACTGATTTCTGTGAAAATCTTGGGTCCATGCGGGTTCCAGTAGGTCTTCTGCAGTATTTGTGATGATTGGGATGCAGTTCAACAGATGATTCATCGAAAAAATCAACCTTCTGCCACTTTTCTAAATGATCAACTACAATCAAGTTATTATTTGTTGCTCTTACAACTGGAATCGTCGACAAGACTTTTTCATGTAGTGTATATTAAAAAATGCAATGCTAGTTACTTTTTAGTTTAATTAATTTGCTTTTAAAAAATAAATTGCTGTATTAAAATGATCGTAGTTATGTTGAATCCCGCACGCAATGAGAGAATGCAGGATTAGACAGAAAGGAAGATGGCATAGTCTTACATTTCTGCGATGGAAATATTCTCTTTATTTTGAGCACATGGAAGAAAAGGAAAAGAGGATTATCTGAATGGACAGTGATTTTACTTTTTAATAAGACAAAAAAGTACAAAAGTAGCAACAGCTTTGCTTTAAACTTTCATTAGTCTATATATACGGCATGTAGAGTTCTGTGGTCAGGAAGTTCTCAGAGGATAATATTATCCTACATAAATTTTTTATGTGTTTTTTTTAAAGGGAGTGAAGGTTGTACAGTGTGTTGTTAATTGCAGAGCTCCTCTAGTAAAAAAAAAAAACCTGTAAGTTCTGAAAGAGATCAAGCCTCAGGCAAAAGTAACTCAAAAGTATTGTAATGCATTACTTACCATAAAAAGTAACTAACTAACGCAACTAGTTACTTTTTTCAACAGTATCTGGATGCAGCCTTTATGATGCAAGCTGAGATTGCATCACTCAGAGATGCAGTGTCAGACCAAATGCACTCAATGGAGCTAGTGACGTCACTGTGAGGGGTAGGGTTAGGGGTGGGGTTAGGTGAGCGAATTTAAAAGCATTGGATGCAGCTCAGATCGCATCTACACCAAGTTTGCAGCCAGACCCCTCTCACTTTTTGGGGGGAGTAAATCAATATTGTATTGCATAACTTTATAAAGTAACAGTCCTCAACACTGTAAATACATTTTAATACCTAAGCATGTTTTCATTTAGTATTTATATTTTATTTTAGCTTCATTTCAAGTAACATAAAACATTTTGTATAGTTTTCATTTTAGTTAACAAGAACAACAAACCTCCTGTCCTGACAGAAAAAGTAGAGAATAAAACCGGGTTTGCTAAGTAAATCCTTAGACTAATCACTTTCTTCTTCAAATTAAAATTGATCTTCATATTATCTTCCATACACTCAAAGCTGTCACTGTGGCGATACCCTTTAAAAAGGTAAACTTTAGGTACTGAACTGTATGGATAGTTCACCCAATAATGAAGATTTGCTCTAAGTACATTTTTTCAGCTGAAAACAATGGACTCTTTTCACAAGCCGTCACGTGTTGATGTGTCATCATAATCTTAAATCCTTGAAAGTTTTTATTATTTTGATTTTTAAAAACGCATGTGAACATTTACATGCATTTAATAATGTATTATATCATCTTTACAAATTGTAAAAAAGTTATTTGTAGTACTCTCCTATTCACTGCGCTCTGTTTACCCAGCTATGACGCCTTCTGCTACTGAGAAACCCAGAAATGTGAAAAGGGTCTATAAAAGATAATTTGAAGAATGTTGAAAACCGGTAGCCACTGGCATCCATAGCAGTAAAATGAAAGAAAGTGGAGACAGATTATGAGAGAATTTTCATTTATGGGCAGTGTTGGGGAAGGTTACTTTTGAAAATCATGCATTAATATTAAGTTACTCCCCAAAAAAGTAACTAGTTGTGTTACTTAGTTACTTTATGTTACATTACTTTTGACTTTTTCATACCTGCCTGAGGCTTAATCTCTTTCAGAACTTGCAGGGTATTTTTCTTTTTTTTTTTAATAGAGGAGCTCTGCATTTAACGACACATTGTATAACCTACACCTTCATTTACCTTTAAATAAAACCTAATAAAAAAATTAGAATAATGTTCTGAGAACTTCCTGACGCTTTACATGATTAATGAAAGTTGAAAGTGTTTGCGACTTTGCTGTATTTTTGTCTTATTAGTTCAGTAAAATCATTGTCCATTGAAACTATGCCCTTTTCTTCCATGTGATCAATATAATGAGAATACTTGTCACCATCACCAGCGATCTAACCCTCATAGATCGCTGGAGAACATCCACTTTCACTCAGACTACAATTCTGCATTCATATGAACTACAACTCCCTTCAGGCACCACAGGCACACACCTGTCTCGGTTCTCCATTGATTACATACATACACAGCTGGGAGCTACTCAAGACTGATTACATGGACCAGATAAACAGCACACACACACTCACAGATATTGCTGAGTCTTGTTGGTATATACCCTGGAACATTACAATGTGTTTTCTGTGTTTAATCTCTCAGTGTTTTGACCCTCACCTTGTTTTATTGTTTATCCTCCCTGCTGCCTGTATCAAACATTTGCCTGTTATCTGACTATGCTTCTGGATTTCCCTGTATGTTACCGTTTGCTCCTGATTGTGACTATCACCTGCCTGACTATTCTCTGTGTTATAAAATACTGCACGTGGATCCTCAACTCTGTTGTCAGCGTCCCTCAGTTACAATACTTCCATCACAGAAATGTAAGACTCTGCCATCTTGGTTTTTGTCTGTTTCCGTGGGGAGCTCCTCGTTGAGAGGGATTCAACGTGATTACACTCATTTTAATTCAGCAAACTATTTTTAAAAGTGTATTAATTAATCTAAAAAGTAACTCGAGTTACATTTTTAAAAAAGTAACTCAAATATTATTACTTAATTTTGAAAAGTAATGGGTTACTTTACTCGTTACTTAGAAAATAATATTATTACGTAGCTCGCATTACTTGTAATGCATTACCTCAACACTGTTTGAGTGAACTTTCCCTTTAAAGTATTGATATGCACTCTTTACCTACAAACATGTACTAAAGGGTACAGCCCCAGTGACCGCTTTTGTACATTTATTTCTAAGAGTGTATGCAATGCACATTTACCAACATCTCCATGTTAAAATACCTCTAGCGCTTTATTCCTGATATAAAGGGATTGTAGGCAGCTGTACGACCCCTGCTCCGCTTTGAAAAAATGATTTTATTTGGTTTGGAGAGGATGTTTGGTGTTTTGATTGTGTGGTTGTCATAGCAGCAGCAGTTTTGATCTGAGCTGAATGGAGAAACGGGCATAATGTTCTGTCATGTCTAATGCACACCATTGTGTCTAGTGTGCGGCAAGCTCCTCATGGTGTCCTCAAGGATGAAGAACCAGCATTTGATATGTGGCTGTGGAAAGGAATTGAGCTTGTGTGGAAAAAGCTATAAATTTTGATAGCTAAGCACTTTCTTATGAAAACATGCACAGCCTGTTTTATCCTTCTTTCCATGTTTATCTTTTGCAGTGCTCTCAAAATTGAGTGTATGGAATAATTCATGTGTTTAATGCATTTATTCAGTTTGACCAACCCAGAGTCAGCAAATCCAAAAATCCAAAATTATTTAGTTAGAAAGCCTATTTCTGATGGAGGAAAGACTGCAGGCCAAATAATGTAGGTTTGTTTTGAAATCAGGACTGTTAAGAGAATATTGTCCTTTTTATGTTTTTGTCAGAATCAGAATCAGAAAGAGCTTTATTGTAGAGGTGTGAACCTACACTGGTCTCACGGTTCGGTTCGGTTACTATTATCATGCCATCGATTCGGTTCAATTCGATATCACGGTGCATTGACGATTCTTTCCTTACACAGTTTTATATTTTCTTCACAGCACAGCAATTCTTGTATTAAAATGTATAAATATATTTATATACTATTTGTAAAACAATTTTGTCCTTTAATACAAACACTCAGATATATAAACTGTACCTTTAAATAAACAAATATAAATATCCCGCTCGCTTTCTACCAAGTTCTTTCTTACACCCCTTTGATTGGTCACGCGCTCAACAGAAAGGGCTGCGATTGGCTCTTACACGCTGGCGCTCTTCACAGATGCACTCATTGGCCACAGTGAGAGAGAGAGAAATGGAGATTACTTTCATTCTCTTAATCGCCGTGAAATAGGGGCTTTTGCTGTAAGTGTCAGTGAAACAGAGTTCAGCAAACACACACGAAGTGACATTGTGCACAGTTTCAGAGTTTTTACGTAGTTAGAGCGTTGTAAATACTCGCGCTCGCCTCCCTCGCCATAGTAAGCTCATAATAACCGGTTATGATTATTACTAAACCGATACCGAATTGTCCGCGCCTGCATCGCGGTGCACCGAAGAAACGATTAATTTTGACACCCCTACTTTATTGCCATGTTCACACATACGAGGAATTTGTTTTCGTGACAGAGCTTCTACAGTGCAACAGAATTACAGAGACAGGACTAAAAAACTGATATCAAATATATTTTAAAAAGTAGTGAATGCAAATATACAAATTGACAAGTGTATGTACAGGTATATTACTATATACAACATTATATGTGCAGCTGTTATGTGCAAATTGGCATCTAAAGTGTGTTGTTAAATAAGTCTATATGTGTATAAAAGTGCATAGCAAGTAGTGATGTTGGTTCCACAATTATTATCATTCAAGTGTTCATGAGATGTATTGTCTGAGGGAAGAAACGTTTCTGTGTCGGGCTGTTCTGGTGCGCAGTGCTCTGTAGCGTCGACCAGAAGGTAAAAGTTCAAAGAGGCAGTGTGCTGGGTGTGAGCGGTCCAGAGTGATTTTGGCAGCTCTTCTGCTCGCTCTGGATAAGTACAGTTCTGGGAGAGTAGGGAGGGTTGTACCAATGATTCGCTCAGCGGTCCGAACTATTCGACGTAGTCTTCGGAGGTCGGATTTGGTAGCTGAGCTAAACCAGACAGTTATTGATGTGCAGATGACTGATTCAATGATGGAGGTGTAGAACTGTTTCAGCAGCTCTTTTGGGAGGTTGAACTTCCTCAGCTGACGAAGAAAGTACAGCCTCTGTTGAGCTTTTTTGATAATGGAGTCAATGTGAGTGTCCCACTTCAGGTCCTGAGAGATGGTGGTGCCCAGGAACCTGAATGACTCCACTACTGCCACAATGCTGTCCCTAATGCTCAGTGGGGGGAGAGCAGGGGGTTTCTCCTGAAGTCCACTATTATCTCCACTGTTTTGAGCGTGTTGAGCTCCAGGTTGTTGTGACTGCACCAGATAGTCAGCTCCTTAACCTCCTGTCTGTAAGCAGACTCGTCACCGTCCTGAATAAGGCTGATAAATGTGGTGTCGCCTGCAAATTTCAGGAGCTTGACAGAGGAGTCTTTTGAAGTGCAGTCATTCGTGTACAGGGAGAAGAGCAGTGGGGAGAGGACACACCCCTGGGGGGCGCCAGTGCTGATTGTGCAGGTACTGGATGAGAATTTTCCCAGCTTCACCAGCTGCTGCCTTTCCGTTAGGAAGCTGTTGATCCACTGACAGACAGAGGTGGGTACGGAGAGCGGAGTTAATTTGGGCAGGAGAAGTTTTGGGATGATGGTGTTAAAAGCCAAGCTGAAGTCAACAAACAAGATCCTCACATATAGGTCCCTGGTCTGTCTAGGTGTTGCAGAACATAATGCAGTCCCATATTGACTGCATCATCCACAGACCGGTTTGCTCTGTAGGCAAACTGAAGAGTTTGCCTCAAACTAACAAGTTGGCTAGGGGGCTTCAACAACACATTCTTAAATGTTTAGGAATTATCTCAGTAGACAGACGCAGTTAGTCTTTTGTGGGTGTTTGAATGTGTTTGACAACACTACAGAAGCAGAGTCCATTCAAATGCATTTTCAGCTCACTCTGGAAATGGATGAAAGTAGACAAGCTCTAAATATTTTGCAATGTTTGTTTACACCTGTTTTTACTTTTGTCCAATCATGACAACCTCTTTAAAGGATCACTCCACTTTTTTAGGAAATCAGAGTAAAATTTCCGGGGCTGACAGGAACACTTTTAGCTTAGCTTAACATAAATCATTGAATTGGATTCAAAACTATACGAGTGACACGTCTTGTGTATTCTATAGTAGTATTGTAGTCCTTGCTTTAAAGCCTGACTCTGCTGTAGTTACATAGTGTACTAAGACTGATGGAAAATTAATGATTTTATAGGCTGATATGGCTAGAATCTCTTAAATTTTGAGCAAGATTGCTAATAATCGAATGTGTTTTTGAATCAAAAACATCTGCAAAATTTGAAAGATCTTTAAAAAAAGATGATTTTGAAAGAAGTAAAATAAATCATTAGGAATTTTAGAAGTTTAATTTCTGTACAGATCAATGTAGATCCGTAACATTTGCATAATGGCAGATGTGTTAAAATACATAGTGATACCAGTAAAAAACGTGCATCTTGCTAAAAACACATGTTGATACTAAATGAAAATATGGCCACCGAAGAATCCACTTGTTAAGTGTGACGTCACGCAAAGCGGTTTCTGGGTTCAAGTGCTCTATCAAACTGTATGGGGAGACTCCACAAATGGTAATAAACGTTTACAAAGCGATGTAGTACTTTCGAAAATCATGATTGCAATATATATATATATATATATATATATATATATATATATATATATATATATATATATATATATATATATATATATATATATATATATATATCCATGCCTAATGTCTGATGGCCAGAAAGTGATTCATTTTTTTATAAGTTGTTAAAATGTTATAAGTCTAGAGACTGTTGTGTACACAATGATTTTATATAAAATTCACTTTAATGTGTGATAGGACTAAAAAGTGGTCATAAACAAATATTTTCTCAATTCAAATGAGTAGCGACTTGGACCCAGAAACAGTATTCCATACGTCATGACTTTACAATTTATAATGATACATATTTCAGAGTCCTTTAAGAACATTTTATATGCAGTATTACAAAAATAATTGCTTTTGACACCTATAACATTTAAATTTGTGTCACATGCAGATTTTTTAAATGTCAATTTACTGTAGAGGCCATTAGATAAACTGTAATGTCATTTCATCCAGCATGAGGAATCATCTGTGCAGTTTTACACATTGCCTATTCCCTCACAAGCACAGTTTTAGGATCGAGTTGCCTCACTAGATGATCTCCCCCACAGTGGCAGCTCTGTAGGCAGAATGAAGGCCAGAGAAGTCGTCTCATCAGGTGTTTTCCTCTGAGGCTCTGCCAACCCCACAGGACGAGTGCTGAGAACAGGCCACACTCTAAAGTGTCAGTCCCCATGCTCCACAGGAGCCGACAGTCTCCTGTTCAGATAGACAGCAATGAAGGCCAATTTCACCTGCAGAGAGAGATGGAGAGAGATACTCTCTCGTTCATGTGCTACAAATGCAAGTCTTCAGCTGAAGCAGAGGGAGAGCTTTTCATCAATTGGGAAAATGTGGGGCTCTCCATTTGGGATTTTACACTATATGTGTTTCTTCTCGTTCGCTGAAACACAATTGCTCGGCTGTCAGCAGGAATAGAAGCAGTTTATAGATAGATTATAAAAATTCAATTTTGGAATTTACTCAATTTACTTAAAGTTGAAATTTTAGTTTAGGTTTATTTAGTTTTGGTTATTTTTTTCAGGTAATGCTTACTTCAAGTTACAAATAATATATATATATATATATATATATATATATATATATATATATATATATATATATATATATATATATATATATATATATATATATATATACACACACACAGTGCTCAGCATAATTGACTGCACCCCATTTTGAAAATGAATATTTTTATCCATTTCTCAGTAAATATAGGCAATGTATTTGGGTGCATTTAAACAAAAGAGTATAATAAACAGATATATTTATTTGGGTGTACTAGTTTTTGGACCGTTATCGTAAGTTATTTTGTTAGATAAGCTCCAGATTTGGCTTCAGTACTGACTAATCACAAATTGTTTTTTTTTTTAAACTATTGTCATCTCATTCAGGAGTTTCATCAAATCTTCTGGCCAATCAAATGCTTTTGTAATTCCTGACATGTCCCGCCCCCTTCAAGACACTATTGTTATATGCGTTTGAGCTCAACTACTCTCACAAGCTATGTTTCCATCCAAAGAGGCAAATTAAATTTATGCACAAAACTGAAATATCACATATAAGACATGTGAATAAAGCAATGTTTCCATTTAAGTATTTAAAGAGAACAAAGTCGTCACTTCCTGATTAACTGGCGCCAAATATCAAAGGTAAAAACAGAATTTGCTGTGGTAGGAGAAGCTGCGTCAGTCTTTTCTTTATTTAATAAATGACTTGCGCCTCAGAAGACAATATGCCGACACAAAATGAACCCGTGGTGGCATTTAAAGGCATGAGACATGGAGCTCAGACTCTCTTGAGAGTTCTGGAAGTAATTAATATTATAACAACACTAATACTGAAATGGTTAAGGCGTTTTAGAATGACCCAAACAACATTTCAGATGTTTTATAATGTGCTCAGCCTGCTGGTTTGTCCATTCACACACATTTCTACCATCACATTATCGCTTATGACAAAATCACATTACCTTTTTTTAATGCGCAAACTGGAATTTGTTCAGTGAAAGTGTTTCCATCGTAATTTATGCGCATCTTATCGAATAAGAAGTTTATCCTACTCAGTTATAAGCATACGTTTTTTATGTGCATTTCCAAAACTTAGGCGCATCTTGGCGTTTCCATCAACCGTTTTTTATGCGTATATCCAAAATGCGCATAAAAATAGGTGTATGGAAACGTAGTTAATGACAGATCTGTGATAAAAACAAAATGATATTGGCTGTTTTTATCAAAAGGGGAAGAGCTACTCTATTACCCGCTCATTACAGTTTCAGTTCAAATTACCTCACACTTAAAGCCGCGGTCACACTTGGACTTTACTCCCCATAGACTTCCATTCATATGCACGCTAATGCGTCAGACCGGAAACGCAGGTTCATGCATTGAGTTTCACATTTTGCTGCTGTGCAAAGTTCAAGCTTGGTGAACTCTGACCTGCAAAATCGCATCACTTGACTGCATGAGACCAATCCAGGGTCAAAACATGACCTCTCTAAACAGAAATTTAAAACATGGAGCAATCGCTCGCTTTTTTTAATGTCTAATCATCTTGTTTAATCCCGACCCTTTTCGCAGCATCGTGCAACAGAATTTCGCAAGCTCAAACTCTAGTGTGACTGCAGCTTTAAACAAAAATACACATTTTAAAGCCCTTCACTAGACCTTTAAATGTCCCATGAAATTAAAATAAAAAAAAATTTAGATGTAAGTTTCAGTCTGTTAGTTTTAAAGACATGTATATGTTGGTGTGCTCCACAACATGACAAAATTTGCGTTTAGGAGATATAAAACCAGTATAAACATGTAAAGCTTGAGGTTTGTTACTTCCATCTAAATGGATCAATGTTTTTTTTCACATCACATTATACTTCAGTTTCTCTTCAAAGCTTGACCAATCAAATGTTCTCTATTGTCTGACATGCCCCGCCCCCTTTAAGAGGCTTCTCATTTACTTTTCATTTGATGCAGTTGAGCTCAACCACTCTCACTGGCAGAGCTGTGATAAAACACAACACTATTGGCTACTTTTTAAAAAAAAGAAGGGACTACTCTACGTTCCACCCTATCTTCATTTTTTCAGTTGAGATTACATCAAGCATTGAATAAAAATGCACATTTAAAGCACTTCACGGGACCTTCAGATACCTATAATAACCATGACATGCAAGTTAACAATTGAAATATGCAATCGTTATTTTCATCTGTAATTTTATTATATATTTTGTATGATTTCAATGTTTTTTTTTCATCAACTTACAATCTCGTATATTACTTAATTAAATATTTAATTCAATATGTATGCCTTATTTTGTTATAATTATATTTATATAACTGTTTTTATAAGCCAGTCAACTCTCAGACTACAAAGAATCTAACACTGACCACCAGTGTGACTCCACTGTGAAAGCACATCTCAGCATCCTCCGGAGTTATTATTATTATTATTATAATTAAGGGTCAAACTCCCCAAGGCTCAAATCCTAGAATCCCTCCTGGTGGTTTCGAAACAGTAATGGAATTGGAAAAAAAAATGCAGAAGATAAAGTGAAATCATAATTGTGTGTGTGTGCTAGATGAAAGCAGGTCTGGAAAACCCTTTCTGAGCATCAACCTGTATTTTATTCCTTTGTATTTTCTGCCCAGGTGCGTCATATTTCTTCAAGGGAAAGGAGTACTGGCGTGTGGCGGGCAGCGATATGGAGGTTGAAGTGGGTTATCCGCGTCCCATCGGCAAGGATTGGCTGGTGTGCACAGAAATGCAGTCGGACTCCCCAGAGATGCAGAACAACTCAAACACAAGACTTCACGGCCAGCATCACGCAGACCATGCAGAAAATGGCTATGAGGTTTGTTCCTGCACTTCAGACTCAGCCTCCCCGCTTGGGACGCGACTGACCCTGTCGCCCGCATGGGTGTTTGCGCCACTTTTGACGCTTGCTCTCGCTCTTTCCTCTGCACCACTCTGATAAGGGCAGAGCCACAGGCCTGTGCTCAAACAAACTCCAGTAGCCTGTGGGTGAAGAGAGAGCCATGAGAGCTCTGGAAAAGCCTTTCGCCAGCGCTGGACTGATGGAAGAGCCTCAGCACTTCAATCAACAGAGGGATTGGATCACTTTTTAGTTTTTGGTTGATGCTTTTTGTTGTCTTTATTTTGAAAAGTGGAAATTATATTATATTATTATTATTATTATTATTATTATTATTATTATTATTAGTGGTGGTGGTGCTTGCTGTTGCGATATGAACAAACACAATCAAACCCAAGTATTAAAGTTCGGCACATAATTTAGCTCACACCATTTGTGCTACAGAGCCCCTAAGGGGATATTGGGATGGAAAAAGATGAAATGCGGAGAAATAATCTATTGCATTCCACGACAAAACTTTTGCATTGCCCCAAGAACCTTTGGGTTCATTCACAAAAACTTTGTAATCGAAATAAGCAGTGGAAGGAAGGATGTTTCATGAAGGAAAGCAATAGACTTTCAAGCAAACACAAAAAAAGTTTTCTTAGTACACAAAAAAAGTTTCTCAGGGGAACGCAATACTGACACGAGGAACGGGTTTTTCTTGAGGCAATGGTTTTGGTGAACAGCAGTTACTGCATATCAGGACAAACCCACAGTATTTTTGACAGAACACAAAGTTTTAAAGTGATCACAAATGTTTTGTGAATGAACCATGTTTAATTTGAGAATAGTTTTTTGTTTCATAAGAGAACACAATGGTTTTGTGAAACAATGCAACAGGTTTCACAATACTTTGTGAGTGAAAACAAAACTTTTGCTAGAGAAAGCAAAAGTTTTCCAAAGAAAATGTTTCATGGAGAAACAAAAAAGTTTGTAAGAATGCAAATTCAAATTTAATCACTAAGATGGTCCATATTTTCACAAATCTGGGTTTTAACAACCCAGCATTTTAGTGTACTTTTGTAAGAGCCAATGTTTTTTAAGAAAACATCAAAAATAAATTTTGAATACACAGTAACTTCGTAAAATTTGAACAAAATTTAAAAACCATGAACAATGTTTTTGTGACAGAATGCTAATTTTTTTAAAGAAATCTCCATCTCATTTTGTCCTCTTAGGCCCACTATACAGCGGGGAAAATAAGTGTTGAACATGTCATGTTTTTTCCTGTGAATAATATTTCTAAAGGAGCTGTTGACATGGAATTGAACCTGATTTTGGTAAAAACCAAACAATACAAACAAAAATGAAACAAAACAAAAAAAATCTGAAAAATTAGTTTTGTAATAACAATGGAATGATGCAAGGAGTGAGTACTGAATTACTGAAATGTATTTAATAGTTTGTATAAAAGGCCTTTTTAATGATGGCAGCTTAAAGACGCCGCTCATATGGAGTATGAAGTCACATGCTTCAGACTTCAACGTAGTGTAAAAATCTCGATGGTTGTTTGGATCTCGTCTATCAAATCTGAGCTTTATTTTGTATTTTTTATCGGATTCAAGTCAGGCGATTGGCTGTGCCTTTCTAGAAGTTAATTTTTTTCTCTGAAAGCATTTGAGAGTAGGCATGGGGCGATAACCAGTTTCAAGGTTTACTGCGGTTTGGAAAAGTCAAGGTTTTAAAACCACCAAAATTTTCTGTTATACCTGTTATACGCTGTAAAACCCAACAGTCAACTTTATCAAATGAAATGAGTGTAGTTAACTCAAAATGTACTTAATAAGTTAATTCTACACATTTGAAATAAGTTTTGAACTCTGTGTTGAAGGTAATGAGTTAGTTAAATACCTCATTACTTCAACTTAAATAGAGTAATTTCACAGTACTCATATAGATTAGTTTTTTAACTCAAATGGTTTTTGTTGCAATCGGTTTCCTCAAATGGTTTGAGTTGCCTTAACCTTTTGAGTTTTACAGTACTCAGTTGGTTTGAGTTCTCTTCATTTATTGGGTTTTACTGTGCTCAAATTGCCTCTTTTACTCAAATGGATTAAGTTCACAGTACTCATTTGGATTAGTTTTTGAACTTAGTTTTTTTTTTGTAATCGGTTTCCTTAAATGGTTTGAGTTACCTTAACTTTTTTTGTTTTACAGTGTACCATTTTTCACAACAATTTGATTTAGTTTTTCAGGGCAACAGTATCTCCAGCAGAAAAGGAACCTCTACATCAAAAGCTACTGGTCCAAAATATTTAAAATGTTTCTTAAAATAAAATATATTGTGTTCAATGGGGGAAAAGTTGATGTTTTTTACCCAGACATTTAAAAAGAACTTATTTTGAAGCAGTAATCACAATTACTGTGAAACCGTGATAGTTTTTATCCAAGTTACCAACCATCAGAATATTATACCAGCCCATGCCTATTTGAGAGTTTCCTTGTGTTTTGGATCATTATCTTGCTAAAATGTCCACCCTGGTTAAACTTCATCATCCTGCTAATGTAGATGGTGACTTGTTCAATACTTATTTTACCCGCTGTATATCCTACAGGCATGAATGTTATCTTTATGATTGATATAAACGTGTCGGTTGTTGAGGTGTGCTGTTAATTAATCAGACCTGCGACTTCACCTGGCAAACAGTAAAACAACCCCAAAAATACAGCAGGTGGGATATGAGCCATAAATAAAGACCCAAAAGAGACTATGAATACACCCATGAACAACTCTAGCGAGAGCACATGCTAGAAATCAGTCAAAACAGCCATCATGGCAGCGTGTTTTTTGCGCAGGCAAGCATCACTGGCATTTCATTTGAAAAAGTAAAACAAGGTATTATTATTCTTCATGTAATCATTTTTTACATTTCAAAATGTATTAATTTCAAGAGATTACAGTAACCAGCTTTCTGAGGCGCATCCAGAGCCAGTAAATGGTCATAATGATAATGATAGGTAGTAATATTGCAGATATTGAAAGGTGGCATAAATCTCAAGAATAGGGCTACCTGCTGGCTGCAGTTCAGAGGCATCATGGGATACCATGAGTCACAACCTTAACCTTCCCTCACTCCAAGTGCTTTAAAAATCCTGTCACTCATCTTTATTGGCACCTTTTCGGCTCTCTTTCTTACTAAAAGCATAATCCTTTACTTAATCTACGGGTTCCTTATCATAACCGTCTCCTCCTCGTCCTCTCTGACCGACCATTTTTCAGTGTCTTAGCATTTTGTTTCTATATTTCCACCTTCGTATTTACTCTCATCTCCAATAATGACTGTTTTAGTAATAAACACCATCAAAGTCATCACTCTAAAGCAATGCCATTTACTTAGGATTGGAAACAACTGTCTTTTTTGTACACAGTTGTTTAGTTATTCAAGGTCAAGCATGATGCTGCATTCACAATGCCTGGATCACCACAGCCAGATTTGTTTATACGATTATTATTATTATTATTATTTTTGTCTTGTTACAGTTTTCCCAGTCAGAGAGAGCGGAGGATATAATGAGAAACACATAAACAGAGCAGGAGGATGTTTGAATCATCCTGGGCTGCTGCTGAGAGTGCACTCTGATCATTTATGGAAAGAAATGCTTATATACTATATATAAATATACATTATATATATTTAAGATAAAACTTCTATGGCAGTTGCAAAAAAAAAAAACAATGTACATTCTGAGCTGTCTTTTATAAGGTGAAATATTTTTGTAGAAAAATAAAGAAGAATGAGCAAACGGGTGTGATGAGTGCTGTAATTTCATGTCTTACCGAGGCTCTACGCGGCTTTTTCCCCCACAGACATGACAGCTGCTTTCACACGGCACCTGGAATGCGCCACATTCACCTGGAGACTGCAAAATAACAACACGCCACACGTCAGAATTGCCTTATAGCAAACAGATTGCTGCCTTGGTACTATATTCCTGTTTTGTTTACGGGTCTTTCCATGAAATCAATGCTTTGCACAGCTAATAAATATTCTGATGTAGAATTGCATGAAAACAATCAAAACATAACAATATTATGCATTCTTTCATCAGTATTACACCAAGTTAAAGTCATTTAAATTTAGTTAAAACTGGATTCATGTTAATAAGGGTAAGGGCCTGCCTCATGCTATTATTTTTATTATTCAGCAGCACTTTTAATTTGCTAATTAAAGGTGAAATGATACGATAATTATATTTGCAAATACACCCTTACTCTTAGGCAATGTTTTTGGCATGATTATGTTTATAAAGTAACAATAATATTATCAGTGTCCCCTGACTGAACGTCAGCTCTGTTACCTTCACCAAAATTCATTCATTCATTTTCTTTCGGCTTAGTCGCTTTATTCATCAGGAGTCGCCACAGCGAAATGAACCGCCAACTTATCCAAAATATGTTTTACACAGCGGATGCCCTTCTAGCTGCAACCCAGTACTGGGAAACATCCATACACACTCATTAACACATTCATACACTACAGTCAATCACATACGGACACTGAGTATGCGTTAATAGCGACGCCACATTTGTACAGTGCTCCCACGACAAATGTCATTCAACCGCACTAGTCAAAACAGTGTGCCAATGTGAAGATGCTGGACTTTCGCACTGTGTACGGGTGTAGTAATGAGAAAACTAAGCACAAAGGCAGAACATTTAATAGGTAAGATTTCATTTTTTAAGTTTTTGTATGTTACAAACTTTTGTGCTCAACAAGTCACGTTATTGATAACACAGTCACTTACTGCATTCACCATAAGGCAAAGTAGCACCAACTCGCACTAAATACTCAGCTTATGCTAGTTCTGTTAAAAAAATCAGTAAACAATGTAAATGAAATATGACAACAAGATGCTGCAGTGCTAGAAACTTGTATTACTGTCGGCTAAGTCAACGAGTCGTTCATAACGAAGATTCATTCACAAACAAATCACTCCCTCTGTTAGAATGAGAAGTGAAAGCAGGAGAGGAGGTGTGTTTCAGGACATGGAATAGATCAAATTTAACAGGGAGGGAGGATAATACATTTTTATGCATACAAGCACCCGCTCTTTGTCGGCAATGCCCGTGCGCTCACTTATCCATCAATGTAGAAAAGTTATGTAAATGATAGTTTTCATTCATTCTTTCATTCATTTTCTTGTCGACTTTGTCCCTTGCGGGGTCGCCACAGTGGAATGAACCACCAACTTATCCAGCACGATTTTATGCAGCGGATGCCCTTTCAGCCGCAACCCATCTCTGGGAATTTCCACACACACATTCACACTCATACACTACGGACAATTTAGCTTACCCAATTCACCTGTACTGCATGTCTTTGGACTGTGGGGGAAACCGGAGCACCCGGAGGAAACCCACGCGAACGCAGGGAGAACATGCAAACTCCACACAGAAACGCCAACTGACCCAGCCCAGCCGAGGTTCGAACCTGCGACCCAGTGACGTTCTTGCTGTGAGGCAACAGCACTACCTACTGCGCCACTGCGTTGCCTGATAGTTTTCGTAATTTAAAAAAAAATATTTGCATACTGATCACTGGCAAAACTCCCGATCATAGATATATGTATATATGTGTATATTTCTCTGGTTCTGAATGGCTCAGTCCTCCACTGCACCTTGGTCCCGCATTAATTTCAAAGGAGCGCTACCCTGTACTAAAACGGCGGCTCTATTGACGCATTCCTTCCAATAGAGAACAACAGGGTAGGCGACATCTAATGTAAATGACTATGCACGAGGAGAACATGCAAACTCCACACAGAAATGCCAACTGACACAACCAGGACTCGAACCAGTGACCTTCTTGCTGTGAGTTGACAATGCTAACCACTGAGCCACCCTGTCACCACCCTCACCAAAATGTACAAGTAAAATAATGGTACATTACAGTGACATAATGTTCAGGAAGTTGCATCGTCATCTCAGTTTCGACCATCTAACAGTTAAAACCACTGATCTATATAGAGAGCATATCATTCTATATAGATCAGTCAAAACCCAAACTAATTACTTCTCCTCTGTAATGTTCTATTTTGATGATTTATCTATAGCCTAAGCTTTGAAGATATCTTGCAATGTTACTATTTATAAATTTTATATTATTTAACAGGCGTCATGGTGGCACAGTGGGTAGCATGATCACCTCACAGCAAGAAGGTCGGTGGTTCGAGCCTCGGCTGGGTCAGTTGGCATTTCTGTGTGGAGTTTGCATGTTCTCCCAGTGTTGCCGTGTTTTTCTCTGGGTGCTCCAGTTTTCCTCACAAGTCCAAAAACATGCGCTATAGGTGAATTGGGTAAGCTAAATTGTCCATAGTGAGTGTGTGAATGGGTGTGTATAGATGTTTCCCAGTGATGGGTTGCAGCTGGAAGGGCATCCGCTGCATAAAACATATGCTGGATAAGTTGGCGGTTCATTCCGCTGTGGCAACCCCAGATTAATAAAGAAACTAAGCTGAAAAGAAAATGAATGAATAGCCTATTATTTAACAATAATCAATAGGCTACAAGTGTGCAGTGTGTGGTTTTGTGACCAAACCTATTAGCTAGCAGCAAATTAGAAAATATTGAAATGGCCAAACCTGTTAGTCAGTCCTGTTAGTCTACTTCACAAGCCATTGTCTTTGTTTTTTTTTTTGTTTTTTTTTGTTTTTTTTTACAGTTTTGTGTTAGATAATAGATGACAGATTTCATTATGATGTCCTCCCTGTTATTTTGGTCAAAGTTTGGGTCAATCCTGTCACTATATCATTCATTTCAAAACAACTGTAAAATTTATTTCAAATGACCAGTTTTATGCCTAGCCTGCGTTAGTTTAACTGTAGTCTATGCCTTTTGGAAGAAAACCTTTCTTTTAATAATCTCTAGTAAAAAAAAATTAATGTTCTTACCTGATGTGAATCGTGATCACCCTCCAAAATTAGACTGTTATTTGTCATAATGCTTGTGGCTGCAGCTGGGATAATTAAAACATCAAAGCATGAGGTAACGTTAGATTTTTTTTTTATTAAAAAGCCTTAGTTGGTATGACACAGTGTCTTGACATTAAGCTGTTTTCGTTATGTACAAATTTACTTAAACTAGATTTCGTGGAAGGACCCGTATTCTTTAGTTATCTTGTGCCGGTCTTTTACTGGGAAACCGTCGCCTTGGTAACATGCCCGCTCAGAAAGAGTAGACGTTGTATTCTTGCACTATGGTATTCTTTTGCGTGAAGTATGTTTTTAAAAAGTGCTAAACCAGTAAAGTTATCTGTACAAAAAAAAAGTTATCTTCAGCTGGCGATAACAAAAAAACTTTGAGCGGCAAAATGTTCCATCAAAGGTTCCAGCTGCTAATTAGTGGCTGCCCGGAGAGCTCCAGTGCCCGCCAGTGACAGCAGGTAAGCAGAGTGGTCATGTAGGCTACTATAGTGGTGGCTGAAACTGCATTTATTTAGCCCCAGGGACTGAATGTGCTGTAATTCTGTGAAATACAGCCTTAAATTTCAGAGGGGTTTAGCTTTTATGCTTCCTTTGAAGGTAAAAACATGTTCAGTCCATGCTTGAGTGCACTCAAGTGGTGTCCAACTGGCGGATGTACTTTAGTACCCTGTAGCCAACAGACTAAAAATCATGTAGCTGGATTATGTCGAACTGTCAAAATTCAATATATTTCAGTGAGCCAAATGTAATTCAAATAAATTACACTAAGTGCAATCTGAGAAATAGCTAGCGTTTTGTTTTTTTATTCAGAAGGTTAATTCATTTACTAACCTTAACTGTCTGTCAATACTGAAAATGCTGGGTTTTTGCAATTCAATGTTGGGTCAAATATGGGTAAACCCAACATTAAAAATGTTCATTCATTCATTTTGTTTACAGCTTAGTCCCTTTATTAATCTGGGTTGCCACAGCGGAATGAACCGCCAACTTATCCAGCTCATATTTTACTCAGCGGATGCCCTTCCAGCTGCAACCCATCACTGGGAAACATTCATACATACTCATTCACACACATACACTATGGTCAATTTTAGCTTACCCAATTCACCTGTACCACATGTCTTTGTACTTGTGGGGAAACCGAAGCATCCGGAGGAAAGCCACACGAAACACGGGGAGAACATGCAAACTCCACACAGAAATGCCAACTGACCCAGCCGAGGCTCGAACCAGCAACCTTCTTGCTGTGAGGTGATTGTGCTACTTACTGTGCCACCGTGTCGCCCATTTATTTTTTTTCAAAATAAACATGCATTTCAATTTTAAATCTTGCAACACATAAAAAAAAAGTTGGAACAGCGTTTAGCACTTTGTAATGTTGTCATTCCTTTTCACATCACTTAAATGACATTTAGGGACTGAAGACACCAAGTGACGTGTTTCAGGTGTAATTTTGTCCCATTCTTCCTGCAAATAAGTTTTAAGGTGGGCAACAGTACGGGGTCTTCGTTTTCACAATTTGCGATTCAAAATGCAACACACATTCTCTATTGGAGACAGGTCGGGACTGCGGACAGGCCAGCCAAGTACCTGTATCCTCTTTCTCCACAGCCAGGACTTTGTAATGTGTGCAGAACGTAGTTTTGCTTTGTCTTGTTAAAATACGCATGGGTATCCCTGGAAAAGATGTCTTCTTGAAGACAAACATATTGTGCTTCAAAATCTATATGTACATTTCATCATTAATGGTGCCATCATTCATTCATTCATTCAATTTCTTTTTGGCTTAGTCCCTTTATTAATCAGGGGTCGCCACAGCGGAATGAACCGCCAACTTATCCAGCATATGTTTTACGCAGCGGATGCCCTTCCAGCTGCAACCCAACACCAGGAAACACCCATGCACTCTTACATTCACACACATACACTATGGCCAATTTAGTTTAGTTTATTCAATTCACATATACCGCATGTCTTTGGACTGTGGGGGAAACCGGAGCACCCAGAGGAAACCCACGCGAACACGGGGAGAACATGCAAACTCCACACAGAAATGCCAACTGACCCAACTGGGCCTTGAACCAGCAACCTTCTTGCTGTGAGGTGATTGTTCTACACACTGAGCCACCAAACTGCCATGGTGCCATCATAGAAGGGCAATTTAACTTTGCCAAGTGCATTGACACAACCCAATCCCATGACAGACCCTGGCTTTTGGACTTGTTGGTGGTAACAGCCTGGATGATCCTTTTCCTATTGAGCACACAGCGTCCATTTCTCCTAAACAATACCTAAAAATACTGATTCATCTTACCACAGTACACGTTTCCACTGTGTGATGGTTCATCCCAGATGCCTCCAAGCCCAAAGAAGTCGACTGCACTTTGGACACTGTTAACATAGGGCTTCCTTTTGGTACAGTACAGTTTTAACTGGCATTTATAGATGTACATATTGTAGTACTTGCCAAAGTAGTACTGAGCCCATGTGGTGATATCGCTTATAAATGATGATTCTTGATGCAGTGCCGAGGGATAGGAGATCACAGTCGTTCAGCTTAGGCTTGCGCCCTTGTCTTTACACACTGCAATTCCTCTACATTCCTTGAATCTTTTAATTATGTTATGCACTGTTGAAGGTGAAATATCCAAATGTCTACTTATTTTTCTTTGAGGAACATTGCTTTTAAACATTACAATAATTTTCTTGCGTATGTTTTGGCAAACTGGTGATCCTCTGCCTATCTTTGCTCCTAAAGGACTAGACCTTTCTAATTAGATGTTGCTTTTGTACTAAATAATAATTACAATCATCTGTTTCAAATCACATCATTTTTTAACTAATTTACCTGATTACTAGCCCTACATTACTCCTGTCCCAACTTTCTTGGAATGTGTTGCAGGTCTAAATGACAGGAAGGGATGTATATTTACAAATTAAATGAAATTGAGTTTATAATGTTTTTAAAACCGTCATGTTTTTACACAGTAAAAAATCTAATAAAACAAATAACCATCTCTGCCAAGGCTGAACCGCCCCCTCTAAACCATTCCTCTAGTGGTTGTAAGCACAGACTTTGTGTGTTTTGAACACATTGTATGACAGTCGTGAGCGGTACGAGTGTCGCTCTTCCCTTACTGGAGCTGTAGGGCTTTGGATGGAACAACAACATGGGAATCCACCAGATGGTTCAAGCAGAACCAATCCATTTCCTCCTGGGCCTTTGCAATTCACAAAGCTGCCGCACGCCAAGCCAAATGTGCACAGACCCCGGGGGTCTGCGCTGGTATTGATAGTGGTGATAGACCCTTTCATAAGGCGATCATGAACAGTCACCCACCTGCACGTCTCAGACTCCAACTGACAGTTTCTGATAACCCTTTGGCTTCGACACATATACGAGGAGCAGTTGGTTGATGGTTTATTTGTCATGAGTTTAACTCCTCTGCACTTCCATTTGATGAGCTGGCAGGTGACTCATGTGAACACTATAGATTTAGTGCTCGCAGGTCTTTCAAGTTGAAACGGCAGCTCTTTGATCTCCATCATGCATCTGCGACATTGCTTGCTTACAGCAGACAAGCAGCTCTGCCTGCTGGCCTCATTAACTCTGGAGAGATCTGACGTCTGTGGCGTCACAATTTACATCCAACCTTAATTTCCACCATCATGTTCAGCAGAAGCAGTTTTTTTTCCCTCTTGTGCAAATCATGAAAGACTTTGACGACACAAATTTGACTGGACTGGATCTCTAAATGAGAGCTGTTTTTTGAGTTCAGAAAGCAACAAGAGTGAACAGAACCAACATGAAAGAGTAATTTGATGGCTTTCACCATCATCTGTACTTCCAGCACCTGCCGTTCCACTTCATACTTCATAGAGCAAAAGGCGTGCTCAGTTTTTGAAGTCATTTTGACTAAATGGATCACAACACAGAATGCTAAATGCTCTCAGCTGGATCTTCTAAATGATTCGTCCTCACACTGATTCTAGCTGCCTCTGCATTGGAGATGCTGTTGTCCTTAATGGGATAGTTTACACCAAAATGAAAATTCTGTCATCATTTACTCTCACTTTAAATGTTTCAGACCGGTACATGTTTCTTTCTGCTGTTGAACACAAAAGAAAATATTTTGAAAAATGTTGGAAATCTGTAACCATTGACTTCCATGCTTTTGTTTTTTGTACTATGGAAGACAATGATTACAAATTTTTAGCTTTCTTCAAAATATATATTTTTGTGTTTAACAGAAGAAAGAAGCTTATAAGGGTTTGTAAGAGCTTGAGGGTGAGTAAATAATGAGTACATTTTCATTTTTGGGTGAACTGTCCCTTTAAGGCTTAGTGTCTTTTGTTAGCCTGCAGCGTCCTCTTGTGGCACAATTTAAAACATTTTAACCCCAGACATTGGTAATGTGAAGTGATAATCATAATAAGAAATCATAATAATGATAATAAATATATTAAAACTTTTAAATGGAGAGTTCACCCAAAAATAAAAAATAAAAATCTATCTAGTTTCTTCTGTAGATAGAAGATATTTAGAAAAATGTTGGTAGCTGGCCCTTTTACCATGTTTTTTAAATCACAAACATGGATTTTACCAAAACGTTACTGCTCTTCTTAAATATGTAATAAGTTGTCTTGTTGACAGTGCTTGATAGATTAACTTAGAAGTTGTAATCTGTTACTGAAAAAAATGCCTAATTTTAGTTAGCAGCAATCTAAACATTTAATGTAACTACACTACTTTTATCATTTTTAGTCATTTTATAATTCTACTAATTTATAATTTTATAATTTAGTATTTCACATAGACGTGATTATTTTGTTCCTTACAAAAAGACTTAAAAAAACATTCCATTTGTTTAAAACTATGCTAAGGAATATTATTAATTCTTCATTTAGAATTTAGGTGTAAATTAAATATTTAGGCTAAAGGGGCCTAAAATATTTTTATACACAGAAACACCAGGTTTGATTTTAGGAATTCATAAATGCCACTACATACAGGGTATAGTGTTTTACAGTTTAATTTTGCTTTCAAAAATAACAACGGTTTACTATAATATTTTCTTATGTACAGTAATAAAATCTGATTGCAAGAAATTGATTGTATTAAATTTGTTACTAATCACAGTTTCTTACCATATGAAAATTGCATTTGTATATAAACAGTTGAAGTCAGAACTATTAGCCCCTCTTTGATGTTTTTTTTTCTTATTCAAATATTTCCCAAATGATGTTTAAGAGCAAGGACATTTTCAGTGTGTCTGATAATATTTTTTCTTCTGAAGAAAGTCTTATTTGTTTTATTTCGGCTAGAAAAAAATTTTTTAATAAAAGAAAATAAAAGTTTTACATTTTTTAAAAAACATTTTGTTCAAAATTATTAGTCCCTTTTTCGATAGTCTACAGAACAAACCACTGTTATACAATAACTTGCCTAATTACCCTAACCTGCCTAGTTAACCTCATTAACCTAGCTAAGCCTTTAAATGTCATTTTAAGCTAAATACTAGTGTCTTGAAAATATCTAGTAAAATAGTATGTCATTATGGCAAAGATAAAATAAATCAGTTGTTAGAATGATATTATGATATTATCTTTTGAAATGTGCTGAAAAAATCTTCTCTCCGTTAAACAGAAATTAGGGAAAAAAAAAAAAAACAGGGGGGCTAATAATTCTGACTTCAA